>CM055831.1:34643724-35160583 GCA_029582265.1 Zoroaster sp. YZ-2022
CAATCCCGAATTAAGTTGGCATAGTGACCAATGCTGTATTGGTCACTTTGCCAAATTACAAAAATAGCCGGTTAGAGCATTCGTCATTTGCTCCGTCTCCAAAACTATAAGGAATTGGTCACTATGGCAAATTAGGGACGAATTGTGTGGAATGTCAAATTTCAAGGTAATTGTTTATCGTTTTAAAAGGAAATGAGCAAAGTTCCAATTAAACCAAAATTTGCAGGAAATTGCTGGTATAAATAACATAAAACACAGGCAGTACATCTGTAAGATAATTTGATTTGTAATCTTGTAAAAAAAATTATTGTGTCAACCCTAAATGTAGAAAATATGCAAAATATATTGAAGCAAAAATGTACTTTTACAGGATCAGTAGGCAACTGGAATCGACTAGACAATGACCTCATTATCAGAGAAAGATGTTATTTTCTAAATACATTGAGCAGCTATTTTGGCAATGAAGGAATGACAATGAAATGAGCTTAAAATTTTACAGGTTAGCTTTTGTGTCTCTCTTGATTAAAGGGACAATATCATCACAATCAACAGGGCATGGAATCGAATGCTAGTTAGATTAACTCAGTGACTGAACATAATATCCCACATGATAATGTTATATCACTGTTGCTGCTGCATAAATGAGCCAGTAATTTTCAGTCACTGTGTTCATCTTAAACTAGGACACCGATTCCATGCCCTGTTGAAAGTCTGCTCTGATCATGACAATACTGCCCCTTTAACCCTATCAGGCTGGGGGTGGGGCCATGATATTTTTATAATATCTCCAGAATGCTTCGTCTGATCATGCTTAAATTTTCTGACTTTTCCTAACTCACACAAAATCAACGACAATGGGTGTTCATGGTTGCCATGGCAACCATTTATTTTGAACAGGTCCAACTGAATTTCCACTTTTGTTAAAGTACTAGATTTTCTATACTGTAAGACATTTAATATGTGTTTTTAAGTCGTCAACTTTCAAATTATGAACTGGACAATATCGAGTCATGTGACCACTTCCAATGCATTCTGATTTTTAGTCAAAATCTTTAAAAATCATGTTTTGGAACAAAATGACCCAAAATGTTTCTTGTAGCACCCTCTGGCAGTGACCTAAGTGACATCACATTGTTGCTTGTACTGAAAACAACATTTGTACAAAATTTGATGGCCAGCAGATAAAAATTAAGGAAGTTATGGGGGGGAAAAAAAATTTGACCAAAAATGAGGAAAAATTACCCAAAAATGGATATAGCGCTCCCTAACGTTGACCTATAAAAGTTTTAATGACCTTATTCAATAGATAGTATCAAACTGGACATAACTGCGAAGTTTCATGAAAATCGGCTGAAGAATACAGAAAATACGGAGGGGGACACAATGAGCACCCCTCAGGTCTGAGAAAAAGAAAAAAAACAGGCTTCATAGGGTTAAAGTGTATGGATGCATTTACAGACATTTATATATATTTTATTTGATTAAAACATATGTACACACTCTTGTGGTACCTGAAAGCATCCTTATTTTATAAGAATCAAAAGATAAAACTAACGTGCGAAAGTTCCAGCTTTGTTGTTATGTCATGAATTGCATTCAGATTTATTGTATTCATTCAAATGTGAAAATAGTTTATCAGCTGATAGATAGTTCATCAGCCTTTTTAGATATTAATTTGTATTCACGTTTTTTCAAAATATTACAACATATCTTAATTCTTAGGATGTTTGTAACTATCTTGAAACCCAGTAAGATTTTACATAAAAATGTGCCGTTTCTTTTCAGGTAATGGTGTAAACCCCTTTTTAATTATGTAAAGTTTTTTCGTTTATCTCTTTTGTTCAGGTTGAGCGCCTAACAAGCAGCCACTCATAACAGCTCTCCAGTTTTTGTGCTAAGTAAGTGTTTTGTAGCTACAAGTTTGTCTTCATTTTTATACTAGTGGATTTCTTATTACACCTGGAATCTACTGGACGTTTTATGTGAGTATTTGTACATTTGTTTTCTTATAATAAGTGAAAAACTTTTTTTTTTGTCTGTCTCTGCAGTAAGATTTTACTGTTTAGTGTATATGTATATTTGTAATTGCATTGTAGGTACATGTATCTCGGTACATCATTTTTTTTCCCCTATGCTATCATTGTATATTGTTTGTATTCATGTTTTTCTTTGTTTCCGCGCCTTGAGCGCCCAGCAGGGTGGATATGTGCGCGCTAAAAAAATCTTTATTATTATTATCACTTCAATTGCTGCATACAGGTACCTCATCATTGCTCTTCCATGAAAACAAAAGATTACTTCTATGGCCATAATGATAAAGCGCCCTCAATCAACAGAATGTGGTCGATGGGAATTTATTCTCGTTTGTGCCACGTTTATCATTTATCTTCTTGCAAGTGCAGTGTCCAGATGTTCAGGAGTTTTATTCATTAGTTATCAGCGTGACTTTGGGAGCACCACTGCACAGAAGAACGCATCGAGACGCGAATGAGGTGAGACGTGCTTTTTGCGAGCGGCAATCTTGGTATTTCTAACAGTTTAAAATCTTTTCCTTTTTAGGCAAAAGAAGAGGTGAGACCTACTCCTTTCTTTTCAAATTATATTATTCATAAACAACCCATTAAGGTCAATTTTCTTTTGCATTTTCAAATCTTCAGTCTAGTTTTTTCATAGGGGACCTCGGACTTCGTTGGACTAAATATGTCCGACGAATCTGAGGATGATATGACATGGGATAGGTTATCTCAAGAACAACTATCTAACCGGAAAAGAAACGGACAAATAAGTAACCAACCAAGATCTACTCTAGATAGACTATTAAGCCAGGCACAAGAAGAAGATGATGAAGAAGATATAGAATATACAACAAAGATTTCGAAAGCGAACAAAATTATTTCAAAACAAAAGTAGCTCCTCTAGTGACTCTGAATCTGATAGTGACAAGACAACAGAAAAAAAAGAAACCTTAGCACATATGAACCACAAGTAAACACTACTATAGTAATAATAAACTCCCCAGATGTAAAACTTGCACAAATTATCCAATAAAAAATAGCTAAAGCTCTTAACTCAATGGGACAAGATTACATAAAATATGTTTCTAAAACCAACCAAGGAGGTATTAGTATCAGATGCTATACTTCAGCTCAAGCACACAAACTAAAAAGGAATCAGTCAATTAGGACAATGGGCCGTGGTCACTGAATACGCTAAATCAGAAACAAAGCAAAGGCGTCATTTCAGGAATTCCATCTGAAATGCCAGATAAAGAAATACAAAACGAGTGTAAAAGATTTGGGGTTACAGATGTGCGCAGACTCATGTATAAAAGAAACGGACAAACAGGGAAAACTTCATCGGTATGTCTTACATTCAATACACCTAATATGCCTATACACATCCAAATGGGTTATGAATCATTTACAGTAAAACCGTACATTCCACCAGTAATACGTTGTTTTAACTGTCAACGACTAGGCCACACAGCAAACAATTGCCGAAGCAAGACGAGGTGTGTCCGATGTAGTGGTTAGCCACACATACGACGAGTGCACCCAAAAAGAGCAAGTCAAGTGTAGCAGGTGTGGTGGGAATCACCCTCTGCCTATGCTGGGTGTAACTCCCACAAGGAAGAAAAGAAAATCCAGGAATTCAGAGTTACCTATAATATTTCATATGCGGAAGCAGCAAAGACGGTTCGAACTAACATCACAATTCAAACAGATAAACATACGGACACACCTAACCCAAAACCAAAAACCAGCATGGATAAATATGCAAACTCAACAAAATCCAGAATCTACGCAAAATAAACCCACAGCTGTCAGCCGAAAGGAGGCATCCACCCAAACAGAGGAAGCGGTTGGATGCCAAACGGAACCTAACCCACAATACTTGATAAATCAGTCATTAATAGAATTAATTATTGAGCTTTGCAAATATGGGAAAGTACTAAAAATGAAGGAAAGAAAAAAACGGCAATTCAATCTCTGGCTGAACACATACTCCATAGCACTGAAGAAGATAAAACCCATAGAAAAAAACCAAACATCAGTAAGTCACGTAATACATCACAATCACCAAACGGACCTATAAAACAAGATACACAAAGAAAGAGTTCACAATCAAAACCTAAACAAAGAGAAATGGTCATGGAAACTGGGGCATCCAGTTCATCAAATCATAAGGCACCTAATGAAAAAACTAAAGGGAAAAATAACCCAACGCAATAATGATCATTATTTATACGTGTAACCTTTTGATATTGTAAATCACCTTTTTTTATTTCAATATATCTTTTATAGACATTAGTTACAAAGGGCTCTAAAATATACTGATAATCAAATGACAATACATGATTTTCTTGGATTCAAAAATTACATAGCCTTTTTTCTTCTTTTTTTTTGAAGAGAAATTCGGAAAATATTAAAATACATAGTTTTTCTCCACACGAGCAATTTTTTTTTTTTTTTCAGAGGACTGGGTGTTTTGATGATTGGCTGGACAGGGTGCCGCCTCATCACCTGAAGTGTTGCGGCCCTGCAAATTTTACCTGGCGGAGCACGGGCTCTTAAACTGCAAGGGAAACGGACCGGCTTGCAGGAACACATGCGGCGCTCTATGTCTGGAGGATCACCAGCACCCACCCCCTCTTTTCTAAATCATGCTATAGTAACCTAGGTTTGATTTTTGGGTTTGGGTTAATCCCTTTCAGTTTTTTATATTCTCCAACTTATTTTCTTGTTTTGTACCGGTCCATCAAGATTTCTTCTAAGTAGGCTATACCGCTACAGAGTCCGTTTTGTTACGTCATTATCTCAAAAAGCAGTCTCATATCATTCGCATCTCTGCGCGCATGCGCTGTTCAAACCGTACAGCAACTGGCACAAAGGGCACATAGATTGCCAGAAGTGCCATTAACAACAACAACAACACCACTGCACAGACTGGGGCTATCGTTAGCATCTTGTCATCTGCATCATATGTGGGATGTAAGTTTTGAAAAACCAAATTGTACATATTAGTCTGCAAAATATATTTTTACTCCTGTAGTACTAGTAGGGCTTGTCCTTACCCCATTCTAGGAAGTTATACACGTATCCTTGGCCCTAGCCAAGATTTTTTTCAACTGTTTATCTGCTAATTGTTACAACCTAAAACTTAGTGATTAGGTTAGCTTGCCCAACCTAAAACTTGCCCAACCTAAAACTTGCCCAAGCAGACAATTTTGGTATAAAGTTCACTATTGTGAGATTGGTAATTTTTGTGTAATTTTAATTTTATTATTATTTTTTTATAAATTTCAAAAATGTTTAGAAAATTTCATGAAAGTGACCTATACCAGAATAATGGATTTTATGACAAAAGTGTCTGCTTGGGCAAAGTTACCTTTTTGTACATGTGCATGGGGATAGGGCCAAGAATACGGAGGGAGTCCAGTGTATTGGCCCTAGAATGGGCTACGTAATACAGAGAATGTTACAGGGGTTGCCAGTCACTTACATCTTTTGAATTGTTGATTTTATACCTGCAATTTAGAATACAGAGACGGAGAACATTTTGAAATGTAATTATTTGGGGGATCATGAAAAGTGGTATTCTCTACCTTAAAAATGGGAAAGAATGTCGAACCCAACTGCCAACTGTTTTTAGAAGAGACAAATTTACAACATATCACTGAATGTACATACTACTCAAAACAATTTAGGGAACACCGGAATAATCTCAGTTAAAGCAAGATCATTTATTTCAGATAAACACAATGTTTCACAGAATTGATGAGAAACAACTGCACAATGAAACAGATGATAAAGGATGCATGTAGTGATTACACATTTCATGACATGACTACTGAAAGAGAGAGGGGGTTGCAAATGAAAATTCCGGTTCATGGAACATTTCAATAACGGGTGTGACCACCTCTTGCAGTAAATCCGGTGTTTCCTAAATTGTTTTGTTCCCTAAATTGTTTTGAGTAGTATATATTCATTGCTCAAAATCTCCAAAAATATCGTTTCCAATCCTCACTTGACTACACTTTCCTCTCCATAATTGTCTTCTATCATTTTTTGAAGGAAAATCTGTGATATTTGTCCTATTTGGAGAGTAAAGTGGCAGTTGTATTCTACATTCTTTCCTAAAAATGTTGACAATTTGGCTGGAGCTGGACCACATATTAACATGGGACTCTAATCTAATTCACTTTTTTCCCATTTTTAAAAAAGTGATGTCATAGGCCCAAAAAAAGTCTTCATTTCTGGTCATCAGTCGGCTTCAAAATCTGTGCGGTGACGCGTTTTTTTGTTTGTTTCGGTTATCTTTTTTTTTTGCCAACAGGGAAATTTGTGATACATTGTACATGTGAAAAAGTCATTTAAAGCACAGCACAGCAGAATTCCAATCGATCCAGCAATTTTGGCTGAAATTGGACATCTTTTCATAGCAAAAAAAATAAATTAAATTAAAAATGCCAATGTGCGGGTCTGAGGCGATGCGCGTGGAAACCAGAAGCCGACCGATGACCGGAGACTTTTTTTGGTCTTAGGTAAAACTTATAAATATTGTGTAATTCATTGTCACATTCCTCTCATGTGCCCCTGCATATATTGATGATTTGCTTAAATCTTACAATCCTCCTCGCAAACTCTGTTCTGACAATTTAAACCTCCTCATTGAGCCTAAATCCAATCGTTCTTGGAGTAAATCGGTCTTTTTCTCATTATTATTGTTATTATTATTATTATTATTATTATTATTATTAAAATGGGAAAGGTCATTAATAAAAGCCACTCTTTACAATGATTTGCTTGTAACTTTTGTATTGTTGGTTTCAGGTGCCATTGGTGGTGTGTTGGTAAACAGATTTGGTTGTCGTTTTACAGCCATACTCGGGGGCTTACTCCACTCCATTGGACTAATCCTTAGCAGCCTAACAAAAGATATTTATCAGATGTACATCACGTCTGCTGTAGCAGGTAAGGAGAAAATACTCGCCACTCATATTGGCAATATTTCAGTGTGCAAAGTAAAAAAGGCCTGATATCACTAGTTCCACACAAGATTAACACAGAGTATCTGTCTTCCTTCTGTGTATATAGGAATTGGCATGGGAATTTGCTTTATACCAGCAACTGTTGTAGTCGCGGAGAACTTCAAGAAATGGTACACATTTGCATGTGGATTCTCGACCTCAGGAATCGACACAGGGATCATAATATTTGCTCCATTGATAGAGTTACTACTGGATACATATGGATGGAGGGGGACACTACTCATAACAGGAGGGGTTACATTTAATATTTGTGCTGCAGGAATGGTTCTTCACCAACATCCATCCAGGCACAAAAATGTTTCTGGCAAGAAAAATGCTGAGGACAATGAGATGGCAGTTTCAGGTCATGAAGCACCAGAAATCAGTAACAAAAAGTACACAACTGTGTCCTTTGATAATGATGATTTTCAAGGTAAAACTAAAACTGATTACCAAAAGCACAAAATCGTGTCTGGCAAGAACAATTATGAGGACATTGAGATGGTACTTTCAGATCATGAATCACCAGAAATCAGTAACAAAATTGACAAAACTCTGTCCTGTGAAAATGAAAAGATGCTAGATAAAGACCACAATGAACCAGAAATCAGGATTATGAAGTCTCAGTGTAGGACATGTGTGAAGAGGAACCCAGTATCTTTCATGATTAAGTTACTTCGACTGAGCCTTCTTCGAGATTCTTATCGCTTTGCCCTAATTTGCCTCACACAGGTTGTATCTTACCTTGTATCTTTCAATTGCTTTCTCATATATCTAATCCCCTGTGCTACAGCATCAGGTATTCCTGACCAGAAAGCATCATTTCTAATAAGTATATTAGGAATCTGCAGTATAGCTGGACATCTTCTTTGTGGGATTGTTAGCAAGAAAGTTTCCTCCCAAATTATTTACCAAGTGTCAACGTTTGTCAGTGGCTGTGCTATTCTTGTGACACGGCTTGGAAGTGTTTACACATATTTTGTTATCTCAGCGGTTGTTATGGGATGCGCTTTTGGGTTGCAGTACACCATCTGGCGAGTAATGGTACTTGAATACGTTGGAGTAGCTAATATGGGATCTGCCATTGGAATATACTCTGCAGTAGGAATTGCCTTTAACTTATTGGGCCCTATTTTATCAGGTACATGTATAAAATTGCTTTTTTGTTAAACCATTACTTTTTAGGATTGTATTAGTGGTATTAAAAATCCTTGACACTTTTCCTGACAGATCTAGAGGCACACATGAACAATAAGCAAGAGAAAACTTTTCGCGCCCAAATTTACTTGAATTATTTCAGATTCTGTTGGAAAACAAACCATACAGATAGGTGTGTGAGGCACATACTGACCAAGTCACCATATGTGTATTTTAACAGCATACAACATGCATACTTTTTTGTTTTAAGCAATACTACAGCGTGATGCTGACGCAACATGGCAAAATGTCATCATTTTTCAAATTTGCTTCCTATGTTTAACCCTAACCCCCTAGGCATTCTGGCTAGGAACCTTCGTGAATCCTCCAATATCATCCAGTGCACTTTTGGAAACATGCACTTATCTTCAAAATGCACCCCATGCATTTCCGTTGATCTTTCATATTCAGCACTTATGGTCTGTACTTCTTGCCAGGTAGTAATTTTGTCCCATTTGAAGAGGTGAAAGTACCAGTTTCCAACAATTTTTCCAAAAAAGTGCCCTTTGGAGGATTTTGGAGGATATGGGGTGGTTAGGGGTAAATGGACAGTTCAACACTGGTATTTGGTAACATACGTTCATTTCAACCCTCTAGTTTTCAAAAAATATATCATCAAACTAACCTGTGAAAGTTTCATCACAATAGTTGCTCAGTTTTTTGAGAATACAACAAAAAACTGTTTCATTACTTTTTTTTATTTGAACAAAATGAGTTTAAAAGTTTGAATCTTTCTGAAAAATCAGAAACTCATAACACATTTTAGGCAAAAGTGGACATACCCAATTCTGGTTTTAAGCCCCCGATTTACTATTTTCTCTAAAATGAAAGCACTTCAGATGAAATCATTTCTCAGAATGATTGAAACTTGTACCAACTTAACACCAAGTCTTTTTTTTTTTTAATAACTTGTTAATTTTATAATTTGGTAATTACCTATGTTGTACATTCCCTTTCAACAGTTTGTGAACCCTCAAAATGTAATAAATGACCCAATAAATAGTGACTTAGGATTGATAAAGTTAAGTTGTAAAAATGTGCTTGTTCTGACAAGATTACATGGACGATCAGAGCATACTGATCGAAACGTCGAGTTGTACCCCCAGTTCTTTTCAGAACTAATTACTACTCAATTGAGATTCCACATGGTGTCACCGCAATCAGTCTTACTTATTACATGGTTCATTGTACTGCAGTCATTTATTTGTACCATGCAGAACTTTCATATGTTAAAATCCTTGAAAACTGAATTTGGTTTTTGCCCGTGCCGACAGAAAAATCTGAATGCAATTTCACTATTTTTCGTATTTGAAGACGTATCACCTGTTTCTTCCACTAGTTTAGTGGCAATTTTCTTTTCCATCATAGCATTGATATTTTACATGAAGAAAGCAAAAAGCAAATGCTTGAAAACCACACATTTCACAAAATAATCCTGAGAAGCATTATTTTACAGTAAATGTCTCAAAATGAATTTTTGGTTGTCACAAGTCGGCCCCTCCAGCATCAGGCCCCCCATGATGGTGATTTATTTTCAGTGCATTTTTTTGTTTCTTTCTACACAGGCGCCCTCTACGATGCAACTGATAGTTACTCTGTTCTCTTCTATGTCTTTGCGGGTTTATTTTTCCTGGCATCTCTGGTAATGTTCTTTGTGCCATATTTGGGAAGAAATGAGCCAGGCATTTCCACAAAGGAGATTAAGAGAAATATTTAGAATTTAGTTTAACATATTCAAGGAAATATTCAAAGATTGGTGAAGTAAGTGAACGATTTCCCTTGTATAGCACAACACAAAATTCAACATTTGTTATTAAACATTTGCATTAGCTACACAAATATTTTTCATTCTCAATAAAGCTGTGAAATTTTTTAAAACCAAATCTTTCCCTTGACCACTTCAACCCTCTTTGAATTAAAATATACATTAAACAATTAACCTGTGATAGTTTAAGCTTATTAGGCTACATTTTGGCATTCACAAGAAAAGAGAACTTGAGAATGTACAGCACAATTACCAAACTATTATCCAAAAGCTAACTTGATGTGAATTATGAAGTGCTCTCATTTCAGGGGGGGGGGGTATGTACATTTAAAAATTGCGTTTTCTGTAACATTTCCACACCTTTGCATTTAGCTGAAACTTGCACAGGCTGGTTGTTTGATGTATATCTTGATTCAAAGAGAGTAAGCATATTCATAGAAGCAGTTTGGCCAACATTATCAATGCTGTACCTTCCCTTGAATGTATATCTTGATTCAAAGAGAGTAAGCATACTCATAGAAGCAGTTTTGCCAACATTACCAATGTTGTACCTTCCCTTCAATGTATATCTTGATTCAAAGAAAGTAAGCATACTCATAGAAGCAGTTTGGCCAACATTACCAATGCTGTACCTTCCCTTGAATGTATATCTTGATTCAAAGAGAGTAAGCACCCTACGCGACCATCTGCTCAGTTCTAATCCTATCTCTCAGGCCTATTAAGGCATTTCAATAATTGTCTTACACTATAGTTGAATACAGTAATCCAGGTTTTTCTAATACACTATTTTGTGATAATTTTTTTAATGAAATTTTTATTTATTTATTTATTTATTTGTGTATGTCATTATGTGTCTAATTATTTATATTAAATTTCAATTTTTTATTTATTTATGTATTTATTTATTTATTTATTAATTAATTTATTTATTTATTTTTGTTTATTATTTATTTATAATTATCAATTATCTATAATTATTTTGTTTTTGTTTGTTTTTATTTTAATTTTAATCTGTATTTATTTATTGATTTATTATTTTGATTAATTGATTGATTATGTTTGTTTAGTTTGGAGGATATGTTGCTTTTAATGCTTGTTCATGTTTAAGCTTGGTTTTTGCTTATAGTATTCTTATTTAATTAGTACAATCTATGATTTAATTATTTACATACTTTACAGCTTTATTTAACTATTTATTTCACTTAATTTAATTTTGTTTTAATTATAATTAAAACTTTATTTTATATTTATTGCTTCTTGTATTCTGTGTATCCATTCAACTTGGAAAACCCCTAGACAGAAACAATGTTTCTTTTGGGTAATCCTTTGGGAGTTGAATGGTATTGTGTTATGTTTTTGTACGTAAAACATTCGTTTTATGTATTCCTTGTAATTTTGGTCATCTATGTATTTGTTGATGTATACCGAGAAATATAATAGAAATAGAAAAAAAAAAGAATATTCATAGAAGCAGTTTGGCCAACATTACCAATGTTGTACCTTCCCTTGAATGTGTATCTTGATTCAAAGAGAGTAAGCATATTCATAGAAGCAGTTTGGCCAACATTACCAATGTTGTACCTTCCCTTGAATGTATATCTTGATTCAAAGAGAGTAAGCATACTCATAGAAGCAGTTTGGCCAACATTACCAATGTTGTACCTTCCCTTCAATGTATATCTTGATTCAAAGAGAGTAAGCATATTCATAGAAGCAGTTTGGCCAACATTACCAATGTTGTACCTTTCCCTTGAATATATATATATATATATATATATATATATATATATATATATATATATATATTGATTCAAAAAGAGTAAGCATACTCATAGAAGAAGTTTTGCCAACATTACCAATGTTGTACCTTCCCTTCAATGTATACTGAGACGCAATAGAAACTTACCACTTGTTTTGGAATAGCATAAAATTGTAATGGTTCAAAATAAGACATCACGTGCTGCTAATTAAAATCATCACATACCCCTTGAGCAATCGCTGATGGTCAAACCTAGGTGTTACGCACCTGGGCCATGAAGAGAACGACTCAAAAGTCATGTGACCATGTGTAACCGATTTGTCTGTAGGGGGTACACTGACTTGCCAAAATAAGTGCACATATTACATTTGTGTATTGTGATTACTGATAATTTAAGGTCGAAAAAGTGGTAAGTTTGTATTGCGTCTCAGTATATATATTGATTCAAAGAGAGTAAGCATATTCATAGAAGCAGTTTTGCTAACATTACCAATGTTGTACCTTTCCCTTGAATGTATATCTTAATTCAAAGAGTATACTCAGAGAAACAGTTTTGCCAACATTACCAATGTTGTACCTTCCCTTTAATGTATATCTTGATTCAACTACAGTAAGCACTCATAGAAGCAGTTTTGCTAACTTTACCAATGTTGTACCTTCACTTTAATGTATTTCTTGATTCAAAGACAGTAAGCATACTCATAGAAACAGTTTTGCCAACATGGCAATGTTGTACTTTCCTTTAAACAAATCTTTTAGGGGTCTACAGGTACAATGGGATATAACATTTTAACATACTGCACACTTAGTTTTTTTGTATAGATGGATTGAAATAAATGTATATAGGCTTACATGAATAAATATAGTTTTATAACTTCGTATACTGTTTATCACATATTTTTTTATATATGTATATTGTTTTTTGCCAAAATAAATAAACTTAAATAAAGTCTTCTGAGTTTTTCTGTTAGTTTCTGTGACCACAAGGGGGCGCTTTTATTGAAGACCACAGCCAATTTCATCAACTACTAAGCAGAAAAAATGCTTATACCAGAAAAATTGCTGAGCAAGTTTTATTGGTTACCATCCAAAATTACATATAAAATATTTGCAATTTGGCTGGTAGTCCGTTTTATAATGCTCACTGAAAATATTTGCTTAGAAAAGTTATCAGCTTAGCAACTCTATGAAATTGACATTTCCATTGCAAGTTTATTTACTACCCAACGGAATGTTACCTTTACCTAACGGAGACGTTTTGAGGGAATTATTATTGGCTCTAAATGGGAACTATTGCGAATTGGGGTTATTAAAGGGGAAGTATCGTCACGATCAACAGGGCATGGAATCGTAGCGCTATTTTTGGATTAACTGAGTGACTGCCATAATATCCCACATGATATTAATAAGGTCATATCCGTTGCTGCTGCAATGAGCCAGTAATTTTCAGTCACTGTGTTCATCTTAAACTATAGGACACCCAGCGATTCCATGCCCTATTGAAAGTATGCTTTGATCGTGACGATACTGCCCCTTTAATTCCCCTTTTTACCCTGATGTTTCTCAAAAAGGAGAAGGGTGGGGAACCCATCCCTCCCCTTAAAGGGGCAATTAATATCGTTAAAGATGAACACAGTGACTGAAAATTAATAGTTCATTTTATATACAACAGCAACAGTAATATGACCTTATCATGTGGGGTATATTATTTTCAGTCACTGAATTAATGTCAAACTATCACTCCGATTTCATGCCCTGTCGACGATGACGACCTGTTCCTCTCCGCCTTGCTCAAAAAATTGATACCTTATTAGGTTATCTCATCGCATCACAGTCAATACGCCCCTTATAAACTCGCCCCCTGACAAACTGCCCCCTGTTGGTGCAAACTCGCCCCTCATCCATGTATTGAGAAATTAGAAAGTACGTTGTTTGTATTATCTCAATAAGTACTAAATTCTCAGTACCTTTATCTGAAAGTTAATGACCAAATGAGACTGGCCTGGCACATCCCACTGGCTCATGGGGGTGTGCAACTGGAATACAATACAGTTAGTGCTCCCATCCTCCCTATAAGTGTTCAACACAATCATATTTTACTTGGTGAAACTCTACTTTGATATAGGCCCTTAAATCTATATCTATTGAACCAAAAATAATGTGAAGATATCTGTCATCACCGCCATCATCTAGATGAATTTTGCCTCGGCTAAAATGAACATGGTTTTTTGAGTCTCTCATCATCAGCATATGAATACAAGCCTCTGGCTTGGCTTTATTATGCAAATTAATCAAAGTGGCGTGACTACTCCTGGGCGCCGGGCCGAAGCACATGGAAGTCAAAATGGCCGACCTTGACAGGGCTTCACTACTTTCTCTCACAAATTTCCTGTTTTTGCCACAATTCAAGGTACAAAATCACTACAAAATGAGTACAGGTGAGTTGAGTATTATTTTCTTTGAAAAATTATCGTTGTAAATGTGCTTTTGGCACAATTTAGAGTACGTAACGTTTTGCTTTGTCCGGCTAAACCTAAGGGCGGCAAATTTGGAAAACACGTGGTGAAATTCCGTTCAAGGCTTGCAGGACTGTAATATCCAATATTTTACCATTTAATAATTTAATATGTTGACCTTTTTGTGGCATCTGGGGATATCATTTTGTTTAGTTTAGGTGGGGGTGGGTGCTCCTGGACTGACCTGGGCTGACGCCCCTGAGTTAAAAAGGGCGGGGTACAGTGGTAATGAAGGAAAATATACAATTTTTCAACTTATACTTATACTACTACTACTACTACTAGTGTAAAAATGCCTGTATAGTTAATTGGTTCAGTTTTCAGGCTGTTTCCCTTTTAAAAAGACTAGCAATATCACATTATTTACTGAAGATAAAAAAAAGTATTACCCACAAAACAAATTACTTAATTTACTGTAAAGTTGATGATGGTAAGAAACAAACATTCCTTGAAATATTTCTGTCCCAGGTGCTTTCCCGAGTACAATTAAATTATTCAGCCCACTCCCCTCCCCTGGGCCTGTTTTTATTATTTTTTTGGTTAATTTACTGACATTTTTTCCCTAAAAGTAAAGGGTGGGAGGAGGTGTTCGGTAACCTCAACCGAAATAATGTATGGAGCAGCTTTTTAAAAACATTATTCTCCACCCCTCCCTTTTTGCACGTATTTTCACTATTTTCTTGTTAACTGGGGTGCAAATCCAGGGTCTCTAAAAGGGGTAGGGGGCACATGGTCAAACAGAGGGGGAACAAACAAATGTAAATTTAAGTTTTCAAAAGTTCGAACCCAACCGCCACTTGTGCACAATGTTGTTGGTAGTATCTCAATATCATTCTCAATACCTTTAATCTGAAAGTTAATTACCAAAATAGACTGGTATAGCCCTAGCTGCAGTAACTGTATCTGAAAGGTGTTGTCATTGGGTCGAATCAGACCTTAGAGCTACAGAATTTTACATAGGAAATTTGGGAGACCCATTCTTTGTACACTATTCAAAATAGACTGGTTACATGGATTGATTTATATGATAAGATACGGTCTGTATTATGGGTTCAGACTATTGGGCTTGGGTGATTTCATAATACAAGGTTAGTTGTTCTATCAAAAAGAGTCAAATTTTTTGACATTTCAAATTGGTTTTGGTCGTTTTTGATCCATTCATATGATAGAGGAAGTGTCTCTAGGTGCATTCTGTGGAGAGGAAAGGTACCTAGGCCTAATATTAGTATTTAAGGAGCCAAATTTCCCCTGAGTGTCTCCCAAATTTCACCCGAGTGTCCAAATTTCCTATGTAAACGTCCATAGCCCTATGGTCTGATTCAACCCAATGACAAGACCTTTGAGATAGTTATTACAGCTAGTATATACTACTGACTCATGGCGGTGTGCAACTGGAAATACAATACAGTTAGTGCTCCCATCCTCCCTACAAGTGTTCAATATAATCATGTTTTACTTGGTAAAACTCGACCTTGATATAGGCCCTTAAACCTATACCTATTGAACCCAAACTAATGTGAAGATATGTCATCACTCCCATCCAGATGAGTTTTGCCTCGGCAAAAATGGTTTTTGAGAGTCATCTCATCAGCATATTTCCTGTTTTTTGCCACAATGTTGTCAAGGGACAAAATCACTACGAAAGGAGTACGGGTGAGTTGAGTATTATTTTCTTTGGAGAATTATCGTTGTAAATGTGTTTTTTGCACAATTTGTACATAACGTTTGGCTTTGTTCGGTTAAACATAAGGGTGGCTAGTTTGAAAAAACATGTGGTGAAATTCTGTTCAATGCTTGCAGGACTGTAATATCCAATATTTTCCCATTTCATAATTTAATGTGTTGACCTTTTTGTGGCATCTGGGGATACCATTTTTTTAGTTGGGGGGGTGGGGGCATGGGATGCCCTTGGCCTGGGCTGACCTACTTTGGGAGTAAAAAAAAAGGGCAGGGTATGGTCGTAAGGGGAAACAACAATGGCTAAATATAGTTCATTTGTTAAGTTTTCAGGTTGTTTCCTTTTTTAAAAAAGACTTAACAAAATCACATTTATTTACTAAAGATAAAAAGTATTACCCACAAAACAAATTACTTAATTTACTGTAAAGTTGATGATAGCATCAAACAAACATCCCTGGAGTCGATATATTTCTGTTCCAGGTGCTTTCATTTGAGTACAGTTTGATCCCTCAAATCCCTATGAAAAATGAATGGTTTTGAGAATTAAATTATTCAGCCCATTTCACCCTAGGCCACTTCACCTCCCTTGGGCCTGTTTTTATTTATTTATTTTTTAAATAGTACACAAATGTAGGCCGACATTTTTTTGTTCTTAAAAATGGTGGGGGGGAGGTGTTCGGTAACCTCAATCGAAATAGCTTTTTTCAAATCATTATTCGCCACCCCTCCCTTTATGCACGTATTTTCACTATTTTCTTGTTAACTGGGGTGAAAATCCAGGGTCTCAAAAAGGGGGAGGGGGCACATGGGCAAACAAATGAGGAACAAAAAATGTATGGTAAATTTGGAAAGAAGTTCGAACCCAACCACTTGTGCACAAAGTCTAAGCATGGCCAAAATCTCCCAAAATCTTGTCCAATCCTCACTTGACTACACTTTCCCCTCCTAAAGTGTGTCCTCTATCAACATTTAATATGTGATATTTGTCATTGAAAACACCTTCAAATTGTTTTGACTGTTGATCCAAATGTGCACACAGGGGCGTTTTTACTGTCATTTTTACCACCCTCAACAATACCAGACAATACTTTTCCAGTCAAAAACGGCCAACTAATTTTGACTTGTAAATGTAGTTTATTACATGTAAGGTTTGAAATTTTTGGTTGTTTTGGGAGCCGGATACCCGAAAACAATTTTGTAAAAACACATAACCAATACGAACACAAATTTCAAACAAAAGCCAGAAGGAGTGTAATGCAACTATACATGTAGCTATAGTTCCATATTGTATTCTTATGTGTTCCAATAACACTCTGCTCTTAATATGTTGGACAGGTGTGTAATCTAACATAATAATAGTAACTAGTTGCTGAAAGAGAAATGTAATGGTTAAAATAAATATCCCTTAAATTTTTTTTTTTTTTTTATTGTATAAATACAATTAAAACTAGAGCTCAAGTGTTTGTTGGAACAAACACACGGTATTCGTGTGAACAAAGGTGTATCATCTTTTATAATATCAATTTCATATTCAAAAGACATCAGTTTTGCGTTAGAATGTTGAATTTGAACTTAATGTTTAGACTGGAAATAAAGGTCAGATCAGGTGATTTAATGGTCTTATATATGACCTCATGATCATGAAAAAATAACGTTAGTACCTGCTTTGGTTCAATTTCTGAGATTCGAAAATAATCCCTTTTTAAAACTGCCGCTAGGGGGCGCTCTGAACTTTTGACATCAAACATATTTAAAAAAAAAGATAAGATGTCACTAGTCACTTTATTCACAGAAGTCATATTCAAATTTCCTATGGTTTTTCAGATAGAAAATTATTATTTTTCTAAACCTGTCGCCAGAGGACGCTGTGACAGGTGATGAGATATGATTTTTTGAAATATTAAAATTTGATTTGGTGTAATTTGATATCTCATGACTTCACGTCACAACTTTATTGATAACTACATGTTATGGTCTAAATATGTATCAAGTTTGAAGGATCTTTGCAACTGTTTTTTTTTATAAGTTTCGCGAGGAAGAAGCAAAAAAGAAACAAACTGGTGTTTGTGCTGTTGCACGAACAACACCTTTTTGCTAATAAAACAAATCCTGAAAAGGGTATCTTTACAATTATATATTACTTTTTATTCAGTTACCGTTGAAAGTTTGAGAAAATTCACTAGTTCTGACTGTTTTGTTCATGCTAAATTTTTAGAAGACCTGTGTCCCTTCATTATCATTTCAAAGAGAAATGAAAAAAAATGCATAATTTGCCCAGTATTTTTAAAAAGCTGCATCTATTGAAACATACTTTTACTATGTTACCATGGCTGAAAAGTTCATATGCATAGGTTCAATTTCAGAATTATTCACATTTTAAAAGTTAGACTTATAAGATTATGTAAGACCTGTGATTTCAGGATTTTTACAAATCTCCCTTTTGCCTCAAAATTTTCTTAAAAGAGAAGTAGCTATCAAGGAAAGAGAGAAGTAGCCTTTATTGTGTCCAAACCTCTTGTTTGTGGAGTCTCTAAATCCTCCAAAATTAAACATCCAGGAGGGCTTTGTCCTCTAGACCAAAGGGAGATCCAGGCCTACTACCCATTTTTCAGGATTTTTTACTTTTTTCAAATCACACCCTAGAAAAACAACAAAATACTGAATAGCTTCTAAAAAATAATGTTTAAAAATAGTTATAATTTTTGCTTCATATTTTCATAAAGGGTGACAATCAATGTTAATTTCTTTGAATGATATAATTGATTTTAATTATTCAGCATACATAAGGTCAAAAATTAAATCAATTGTTTATTACCCGACGCAAGAATTTCATCAAATTATAAATACATAAGGTAGTTATTCTCTTAGACAAATGAGAAATTGGAAGCTTTGCATGGTGGAAATGCAGTAGAAAATTTGCGTTAGCACTATGTAAACAATCTTAACCCTCCTGTGACTGCAAGGGTCAAAATCACTCAAAATGTTGATATACTTGCCAAGGTATATCTAGTGCACTTCAAAGTCAAACCTTACGTGTAGTAAGTACATTTACAGGTCAAAAGGAGTCCACCTTTTTTTACTGGTAAAAGTATTGTTCAGGGTGGTCAAAATGCCCCTGTGTGGACATTTGGGTCAACAGTCAAAACAGGCAGTGGACTGGTTTTGACCTCTATAGCAACTTCCCACTAAAGTGCTGCTAGAGTAGGAGGGTTAAAGGGACAATATCATTATTTGGTTACCTGTCTCCAAACGCATAGAATTCAAAATCCTACTTCTGACATACAAATCCCTCAACCAATATTCCGCACTCCATGAACTCCTTCATCCATATCAACCTCGTCGTACCCTCCGTTCCAGCTCTTCATCTCAACTCGTCCCATACATCACTCGCACCAAATCATATGGCCATCGCTCGTTCTCACATTCTTCACCCACACTGTGGAACAATTTGCCAAATTTCATAAAAACTGCTCCAAATGAAAACATTTTCAAATCAATGTTAAAACCTTACCTCTTTAATTAACTTGTAATTTTTGTAAGCGCTTCGGGACATTTTGTGTGAGGCGCTATATAAGTGCAGATTTTTGACTGGGCATGGAATTTCATTATTATGAAGCCACTGGCTCATTATTTATGCAGCAGCCACGGCCATATGAGCTTGCGGCGCCCTGATATCTAGGCCAGTGTGCACTAGATCTTGGGGTATTGTTTTCACTCACTGGGTTCATATCAAATAAAGGACATTGATTCCATGCACTGCTCTGATCATGACAATATTGTATACTGATCGACAGGTTCTTTTCAGAACTAACAATTATTAAATTAAAGAATACCCCTTGTTATTGTTTATTTTTATTTATTTTTATTTTTTTGGGGGGAGGCAATTTCGAAACTGTTTTAGATTTGTTTGAAATTCATACATAAAATGTCTCTGGTCATAGGTCCGCTTCAAAATTTGTGCGGTGACGCTTTTTTCTTTTTCCTTTTTGGTAATTCTTTTTTGCCAACCAGTGAAATATATGCATACATGGTTATTAGAACTGGACCAAATTTCCCATACACAAAGCTAAGAGAAGCCATACAAATCAGGCAAATGTTCATACATCAATGTGAAAAAGTTGTTTAAAACACAGCAAGGCAGAATTCCATGCGATCCAGCCATTTTGTCTGAAATTGGACATTGTTTCATAGCAAAAAAATTTTTTTTTAAATGCTGGTCTGCAAGGTCTCATTTCTTATCATACAAGAGGCTAAATATTTTCAATGATCTCTACTTCAGAATATGATTTTTTTTTTAAATGAAATTATTAAACCAAAATTCAGGTGTATGAAGATGATTGATACTGCATATGTCCTCAATTGGACCAGGAATATCTTGTTCGAATTTAAAGCAAATCTTAAACTTTTTATTTAACCTTGACAACAAAGCCAGTTGAAGGATTTTTATTGTTTTAGTACAATGCCTAGGGAGTTAGGGTTAAGGCAAATATTTATGACAATCCTATCATATATTCTTAATATATACGGAATTCCGCCAGTTGGGAATTGTTAAATAAAATAAACCCAATGCACTAGCATACGGAAAGTCAACTTCCCAGTTGTTGCCGCTATAATTTCTTTGCGACTTATTCTACATAATTTCAACACTTATTTACAAGATAAAGCCTTAAAAAGGCAGTATGGACTCAAACAAGAATACTGTAAATGAAATACAGACTGTTGAACCTTACACCATATTGGGTGACTAACTACACCCCATGTTTTTTAAAGTTTAAAAATTGTACAAAAATAAGGAACTGTAAGAGTCTCTATGTCAGCCCAATGTGTTCCCTGCACATGTAGCAATGTTTTAATCACTATAAATTTGGATTAAGCTGGGACGAACAGTCCGTCGAAACAAACGACAGCTTTCCCCAAAATTAACCCCAAAAATGTTACCCTGCCACATGCACAAGAAACACACTGTCAGAACCCAGAGCTCACATAGCAAACATTAGGAATTAATAAAAGGAAATGGAATGGCTGAAACGGATCCAGGGTAATAAACAAATACAAACTTACATGAACCAAGGTGTCACTACATTGAAAAAGGAAAGAGGCAACATGTCACCACATGAAAACCAAGCCCTAAAAACTCGGACTCAGAAATCTAACATGATGGCTGATGCTCACTCTCTGGTACCCCAGTCACAAGTCCTTAACAAAAACATGTGCACAAAGATTTTATACCAAAACCCACCAAGTGGTGTCCAAAAACACTTGTCTAAATCACAAAAAGTAAACAAAAAGGCTTTGTGATCTTTCAGAGCTAGACCAAGATAAAACACAATGGGTAAAGAAAAATACTAAAGACCCATTGGAGTGAAATGCAACTTCCAACAAAAGAGGGTTTACCATAATGATGGGCTAATTAACTAATGCTGCAAGAGGTTTGACTTCGAGTTCAAAAATCAGTCAACTATGGACTGCCAGCTCTAGCAAAAAACACCAAATGACAAGTATACAAAAATAGTGTGTAAATATAATGGAACACAAAATGGGCAAAAATTTTCAAAACCTATTTTTGTTACAATATTCTTTTCTTCATTCTATTTGTGTGTATCAAGGTGTACTTCATACATTGGCATGAGAGCTACCAACCAGATGACCAAGATACGACCAGTAGATGTCCGAGACAATTTATCCACGCATTAGCCCGAGTACCAACCATCTGCCCAGTAGATGTCTGCAATACCCATCAGGTCATCCACCCAGTAAATGACGGACACCTACCCATCCACCCACCCAGTACATGTCTGCAATACCCATCAGGTCATCCACCCACCCAGTAGATGTCTGCAATACCCATCAGGTCATCCACCCACCCAGTACATGTCTGCAATACCCATCAGGTCATCCACCCACCCAGTACATGTCTGCAATACCCATCAGGTCATCCACCCACCCAGTACATGTCTGCAATACCCATCAGGTCATCCACCCACCCAGTACATGTCTGCAATACCCATCAGGTCATCCACCCACCCAGTACATGTCTGCAATTATAATTTTAGGCCAAAAAAGTCTTCGGTTTCTGGTCTCTGAGCGCGTCAGCATTTTTATTATTATTTTGTGAAATGTCAAATTGCTGCCAAAATTGCTGGATCGATTGGAATTCTGCTGTGCTGTGTTTTAAACGGGATTTAAAGGGGTATGGTCGGTTGACCGATTTATGTGGCCTCTCTTAGACACCATATTTTGTTTATAGGAAATTTGATATGGTTCCAATAACTGTGTATACACATTTCACTGATTGGCAAAAAAAAAGATTACCAAAAAAGAACATCACTGCGATTTTGCAGCCGACCTATGACCAGAAACCGCAGACTTATTTTTTTGGCCTTATTAATAAATGGTGCTTTGGAATAAAGAATATACATTGTACATATTATGTGTTTTCATATAATGGTTTGTAATATTCATGATCTGCAATATTTCAATTCTATAACAATTTAAAAAAAAATTGGAAATGAACATGGATATGACATAACAGCAGGGTGTGAGTTCGAGCCCCGGTCATGACACTTGTGTCCTTGAGCAAGGTACTTAACCATAATTGCTTCGTCCTTCGGATGGGACGTAAAGCCGTAGGTCCCGTGTGTTGTGTAATGCACGTAAAAGAATGCGCCTTGAGCACCACTTAGTTGGTGGATACGTGCGCTATATAAGTCCACACATTATTATTATTATTATTATAAGTTTTTATTGTCACCAGTTTGAAAGATACTTGTGAAAATTGATGTCAAGTTTTTGATCATCATTTTTGACATAACATTTCCAAAATGTTTTTTTCCCTGAAAGTTGCTTCTTTTGGTAATACAATGTATTTTTTCAAAATGAAATAACTGAACTTCAGATGGTATAGTTAATGAGTGTGCTTTACCAATTCACCTTTAAGACAAACTTCTTTTTACGTAATTAATTGAGTAGTTGGTTATTAGTGTTCTCTGATCGAATTTAAACTTCTAGTATTAAGTTATTACAATTTTCACACAACTTCAGTAGATGTGAATATTAAACACAAAAACGGTGTTAGCCAGGATTTAGAACCATGGTGTACAAATTTGCTGGAAATGTCAAAACGGGGTGTACAACATACACCTAGACACTCCTCTGGTTAATACTGTGAACACAATTCTCTATAATCTCCTACAAGTATTTGCAAATTGCTCTGCTATTTAAAGCAAAGGTACAACATTGGTAATTTTGGCAAAACTAATTTTATGAGTTTGCTTAAATGAAAATGCTTTTAATGCATTCAGATTGGTATTCATTAAAATGTGGAATTTAGGAAAGAGTAATCTTTCTTAAATTCTAACTGGACATTATTTAACTTTTCTTAAAAAATAGCTTTACACCAAGTAACTTTAACATTAAAATTCAAAACGGTTTGTTTTTAAATTACCAATCCTTTACCTTAAAAAAAAGAAAGAATTAATGTAATGAATATCTTTGAAAAACTAAAATGTTGTCAAACTGCTTTTTACAAGAAAGTTTACTCTTTGAATAATGATTACACAAGCAATCTGTAAAAAATTCAGATTTGTGTAATTAAGGAAAAAGTTCCTTTTCCCAAATTATATGTAGAAAATTTTTCAGTTTTCTTAAAAGTGACAGCACCTCCAATTTTTAATTTTTTTTCCATAGATTAGATACCCTCATTAGCTTTAAACCACGTTTACATTATAATTGAACCGTTAATTTGTGTATTTTATACCTTGCCTTTAGGCCCCCAAAAATAAGTCTCCTGTTTCGGCATTTTTTTGCTATGAAATGATGTCTAATGTTAGCCAAAATTCTACCATGCTGTGTTTTAAACGACTTTATCACATACAGGTATTAATGTTTTCCCAATTTCTGCGACCTCTCTTAGCCACTATACTTCGTGTACGGAAAGTTTGTTCTGGTTCCAATAATGGGAGACTTTATTGTTTGGGTCTTAAGATTAAAACTGATCATTATTGCTATGTATTTGCATGAAAATGAAAGAACTGAATGGTTGGATGATATCAACACACTACATGTGGTTCATCTTTCGAAAGGCAAAAATCTGTTAAATGAAAAGATGCCTTTACTTAAAATTAAATTGTGAGCAGTGTAAGTTTGTGATATTTTAGAATTTTAAAGAGAATAAAGGCTGATGCCACACTTTAAGGGGCAAATAAACCACAACCAAAGGACACAAATTATAAAAATAAAGTATTCTTATAAATGAAAGTGGACTTTGGTTGATTTGCCCCTACACTGACTGCTGTTTCATTATTTGACTGTGTCATATATTCAGTTCATCATGGTTGCCCATAATGCAACATGAATTGGGTGTATATTATAACAATTACATTTACACATAAGTTTTAACGCGCAAAATGCCATGCTGAAAAGCGATAGGAACACACCCAATTAGTGTTGCATTATGGGCAATCATGATGAACTGAAGGGGTTCCATCTTGCCCTGATGGAACCCACCCCAACCTGGGGAAACCACCTATTTCATGTGGTTTCACCAGGATGGGTTCCATTAGGGAGGGTGAATTAAATCCGCCCTCCCTAATGGAACCCATCCCAACCTGGTGAAACCACATGAAATAGGTGGTGGGTTACATTAGGGAGGGTGGATTAAACTGGGTTGGGTCAGTTTTACAAGGGTGGGGTAGGCTTCACCATATCACAAAAATGAAAGGGAGACAAATGTAGGTTCTTTATATTTTTTTTATTGACAATAAAAAAATTTACAAAAAAAAGCAGAGTTGTGCAAACATTTGTGCCAGTCATTGGACCCCAACTGTCTGGAACATGTGGTGGCCTACTGGCCCAGGTACAATGGTTGGTATGTTCTCTGTTCAGTGAAGTTCGCTTTGATGTGCCACTGGTGGTCTACTCCATTGGTGTACTGCCCCACAAGATTTGACGAGCTAGAAGCAATTTAGGCGCTTTTTAGTCGCAAAGTCTGAAAGCAGAAGGTAGTTGTTGCTTGCTTAAAGGAGTGATGCCCTAAGAGTGCTTAGGATTTCACCTTCTATTGGTTCATAACCAAGTCAAGTGCTGGTGGTGCCAAGAGATAACGACTCAAGTTCCAATAGATTCCAGATCCAGCAGATGATGAAGACGTCAATCCAGTAGACGGTGTGCTGATAAGAGAAACAATGTTCTGTAATGGCCATAATGTCCCCCTTGCTTTTCCCAGGGGCTGCAATTTTCACTTCAAATGTAGTCTGCTCACTCAATGACGACATTGAAGCATGAATTTATTTAACATTGATTATAAACAATGTTCGTATATCAAAAAATAAATTGACAACTTCAACAATTTGAAAACGGTTTAATTCAAACAGACAAATTTTATAAGATTGCCGACAGATACCACAAATGACATTGGATTTATAGCCCTAGCAAAACTGCCTTTAACTGTGACATGCAAAGAATAATTATTTTGACCAATAACTACCAATAGTTTGAAATGTTTCAGAAGACCACTTTAAGTTTACAGAACTAAACAAGCTATGCTCCGAATAATTTTAAAGTGCCAATGTCGGTACAATATACATTTGTTTCTGAAACAAATTTTCTAACAAAATGTAAGAGAAGCCCTTTCATATTAAAGCCAAAGTACAACATGGGTAATTTAAAATGAAGGAAAAAAATAAAGTATATTTATTTGTTTTATGCTTTGAAATAGTTCTGTATGTGGTGCTAATTTGAAACAAATATATTTAAATTATTTCCCAATAATTGTTTGACAGAATTAATCTATGGTACCATAGAATAATTCCACCATGCACTCGGCACACTGAAACATGATGATCTTTTAAACATCAAAACAATTGATTTTTCTTTACTTGCAAAACAACACTTGAAGATATTCACTACGTCGGTTGTGTAATTTTTTCCCCCTGATGAACACAAAATAAGCACAATTAAAGTTGTACTAACATTACCAGAATTAATCTATGGTACCATAGAATAATTCCACCATGCACTGCTGAAACAAACGAATATTTTAAACTTTTCCTTACTTGCATTACACTTGAAGATATTCACTATGTTGAAAATTTCTGTTTAATGCTTTTTAAGAATTGGTTGGTCGTGTAATATGTTTCCCAACTTAAGTGTTGCTAACATTACCAGTGTTGTACTGTAGCTTTCACACAATCTGACCTATGACCCCTTCAAATTACATGTATTTGGTTTTTAAGGAGCATAAACCTTTGACATCTTGACCATCTTGCCAAACTAAACAAAATTGGTTTAATTGTGTACATGAAATCTTAGCCATGCTAAATAAGGTGCAGGAAATTGATTTAATAGCAGAAATGTTTGGTTCCAAAGTTATAACTCAAATAGCCTATATCAAACATAAGTTACGCAGGCCTATAAGTTGAGGAGGTAATTTTATTCCGAACCTTAAACTTTCAATAACTGTGACAGATTACTTGACATTACATTTTGAGAGACCAATTAAACAATTTATTACACTACTGCTCTAACAACAGAAAAATTGATTGTTTGTATGCTGGTGGTTGAAACCAACAACCACACATGGTGACTAATCTGATACTAATGTAACAGTGTTTATTAGTGTTATCAAATATCCCATGGGTGAAATTTCTTTCAAAGATTTTAAAACATTATCCAAATTGTCGATGTCCTTGTAATGACCTTTTGTGAAATGAATAAACCACAGAAAAATAGATTGGTCAATTTTTTTTCACATTTACTCATCAAATGTTTACAGTCCAACTCAGTAAAAAAAATGGTCAATTCAAAAATGTAATTTTTCTATGTATCCTTTGAATATAATTGCGTCACATTCCATCAAGTCTGTGACAACAGAATTCTGTAATATAAAACTTACTGAACTGTTTCATTGAGAAGTGAATAGTGAAACTACAATTCAAAATTGTGTATTCATCATAATGTGGAATTTTGGGAAATCTGAAAACTTAAGGCATCTTAGACAAATGAATTTCTATGAAAGATGAAAACATCATCAATTTTATAGCATATCTTTAACATCTTCAAATTGATCTCTTTTTTCATTTCTGAACAAAATATTCAAAGTTTTGATTCTGTATTGTGAGAAGTCACTAGCTCAATGGAGATATAACAGTGTAGCATGGCTTTATGCTGTTTTTACTTGTTTGTTTTCATTGGAAAGTAAATGTCAAGAAATCTCTAGATTTGTAAAACTAATTTTATCATCTTAAATTATGATATTTTGACCTGGACATGACCTTGAATGACTTTTTTAGACCTTTGGTGTAAATTGCCATTAAACACTCCTGGACTGACAAGATTTAACCTTTGACATTGGAGAAAATCAACCCAAAAATTACAACAAAAACACCACAGTGTTATAATAAATCATCAATTTGTAAATTTCTATATCAATTCAAATAACAATCAGAGTACTCTGTTTGTTTTCAGAAATTTTCTTCCAAGATATTCAAAGTTTTGGTTCTGCATTGTGATACGCCACGAGCTTACAGTTTGTTTTCAGAATTTTTCTTCCAAGATATTCAAAATTTTGGTTCTGCATTGTGATACGCCACGAGCTTACAGTTTGTTTTCAGAAATTTTCTTCCAAGATATTCAAATTTTTGATTCTGCATTGTGATACGCCACGAGCAAACAGTTTGTTTTCAGAAATTTTCTTCCAAGATATTCAAAGTTTTGGTTCTGCATTGTGATACGCCTCTAGCTAACAGTGTAGCATGGTCTTATGCTGTTTATTTTAATTGCAAAGTAACTGTCAAGAAATCTCTGGATTTGTTAACTAATTTTATCATTGTAAATTATGCTATTTTGACCTGGAATGACTTTAGACTTTTGGTGTAAAATGCAAAGAAACATTCTTGGACTGACAGATTTAACTTTTGACGTGGGAGAAAATCAACCCAAAAATTACAACAAAAACCTTAGATTATATAAACCCAATGTCATCTTCAGTGTCTCCTGGCAACAGGATGAATATAATTCATTCAACCAATGAAAATCTAAGTACATATATGAATGGTTATGGCCAAGCAGAACATGTTTCTCTAACCTTCATACCATCAACTGGATAGACGTCCCCATCATCCACCAGGTCCAGATCCTATTGACACTTAAGCAGACATCTCATGGCACCTTTTCACGGTCGGAAATGACCCCCAGCACACAACCTGTTTACTAGACAACAGAAGAGTGACATGGCCAACAAAAGACTAAATTATAAACGGCCCTTATCCCGACGTCTTGAGAGATCTATCAACACATTTTAGGGACCAACAACTCTCTTCCAGCTTATGTCCCTAGTAAGTATGCTTCAAGGAAAATCTTGTCTAGCTCGTCAAATCCTGTGGGGAAGTACACCAATGAGGCAGAACACCAGTGGTACATCAAAGTGAATTTCACTGAACAGAGAACATACCTTCCATTGCACCTGGGTCAGTAGGTCACCACACGTCCCAGGCAGTTGAGGTCCAACGACTGGCACAAATGTTTGCACAACTCTGCTGATCAGTACTTGACCAATTTTAGGCCAAAAAAAGAGTATCTGGTTTCTGGTCTCTGTGCGCGTTGCTTCAGACCCGCGCGTCAGCATTTTAGTTTTCTTTTTTTTGCAGCCAAAATTGCCTAAACGACGTTTTCGCAAAAAGGTATGAACATTTGCCCAATTTATGCGGTCTCTTAGCACCCATACTTTGTGTATAGGAAATTTGGTCTGGTTCCAATAACCATGTATACATGTATCACATATTTTGTTGGTTGGCAAAAAAAAAAAGATTACCAAAAAAGAAAAAAGCGTCACTGCACCGATTTTGGAGTCGACCTATGACCAGAAACCGGAGACTTTTTTTTGGGCCTTACATAAATAAAGGTTACTATATGCTTGAGCTGCTCATACAAAATAAATCCATGTTTTTGAATGAACATTAGTGTAAATCTGTGAACAAAATAACTTATTTTTGTGAAGAACAAAACTCTTGAAATTGCAGTTCAGATGCTTTTCTTTTTAGCTTCTGAAGTAATAGAGTTGGATGATTTGATTATTCATAAATGCTTTTTCTAAATATCTTAAAATCAAAGTGTGACAATTTCATTTGCCAAAACTTTACTTTATTTTGTGAAACTCTCAGTAGTTTTATAGAAGATGGTTCCATTCTGTAGGAGCAGCCCACTCATAATAGTTCAACAATAAACACAAATATCAATGCAATTAATGATTCAGAACCGACCTTCAGACCAAACTCGTGTACAACTGTAAAATTTGTTTTGATTTTGCCACAAAAAAGTATTTGCTAAATATTTGGCTGCTCATAAAAAAAATGAAGATAAATCATATTTTGTTTATCATAAATGGTGTAAATTTGTAATTCAATTTTTAAATCAATTCAGATAACAATCAGAGTACTCTGTTTGTTTTCAAAATTTTGCTTCCATGAATTTCAGTGAACAGTTACCATTTTAAATAAAACATTGTATATAAATTATTATATTTTGTTCATCTTGCTGTACTGATGTGTACACTTACTTATTGCTGTCAGCAAGAAATAAATGCATCTAAATTTATCATAAAATTATACAGATTTTTTAAATTTCAGATTCAAGAATACAATTCAAGTCCTTGGATTGTTTTCAAGAGACTGCTCCCAGAATTCCATGATGATTTTGCCATTACAGAATCTGGAATTTGTTCTAACATGTGTGGGTTATTTTAGTTAGTCAAGTGTAGATAATCAGAAGTAATCAATTCTGAATCATAGCTTTAGGCATAAAAACAGGGATGGATCCAAGAGAGATTTTAAGTTAACTTTACAAACACCATAATTTTTAGTGTTTAAATTTTGTTTTGAAATGTAGCAAGCAAGTACTAGGATATATTTGGGTATTATCAAAAAGACCTCATACAAGATAGGTGTGAAACGGCCTATCAACATGTACATTGTACTCCGTAAATACTGTTCATCTAGTTATTTATACTATGGAAAGGAGAATTCATGATAGGCAACACCTGTGCTCACTATGGGGATATATCGGCCACTTCCCCCACCCCAGGGGATGTGCGGAACTGTCATCTAGTTGTTAATACTATGTAAAGGAGAATTCATGATAGGCAACACCTGTGCTCACTATGGGGATATATCGGCCACTTCCCCACCCCAGGGGATGTGCGGAACTGTCATCTAGTTGTTGTTAATACTATGGAGAGGAGAATTCATGATAGGCAACACCTGTGCTCACTATGGGGATATATTGGCCACTTCCCCACCCCAGGGGATGTGGGGAACTGTCATCTAGTTGTTGTTAATACTATGGAGAGGAAAATTCATGATAGGCAACACCTGTGCTCACTATGGGGATGTTTTGGCCACTTCCCCACCCCAGGGGATGTGAAGAACAGTTTTTAATTAAATATCTCAAGTCTTGAAGTTTTCACAGCAAATGGATCCATCCCTGATGATAAAATATATGTGTTAAGGCCATGTAAAAAAAATAACTGGTAAGCGTCCCTGAAAATGACCTGGCCCAGTTTTTATTAATTTTTATGTTTTTGTAAAAAAAAAATTAAAAAAAATACTGCAAATTTCATGAAGCCAAATCATGATAATCTTCAGACAATCATGATTGGGGAAAAGGACGCTAACCAATTCATTTTTTTTATTTGGCCCAATCTACAAACATTTAAAAATATGTTTAACAATTGATGACCTAGTAATTAATGTGTTTCAAAATATTACTTAATTTTCTTAAGAAATAAGGTTTTGCTTAGGATTTGAATGAGAAATGAGATTATTCAATATTTTGAAATATTTTGTAAAACTTTTAGAAAAATACTAAGTATCAATAAACCAAAATGAATAGCATTTTTTGAATGATTGATCAATTTTTCAAACATTTTCTCATAAAAGTTCCTTGACATTATTTGAGATGATAAAACAAATCGGTTTACTCAATGGTGGTTGCAGAAGATACTAAATGACCCTTCAGCATCAATGGTGGTGATGGACCTTCATAGTTGTTGATAATTGAAGTCCAAGGGAGTCCCTATGATGTCTGTGGCTCATCTGTAATAATTATAGGAAAGTAACACAAGAATTGAATATGTTGGCTGATCTAATACAAATGTACAATAATTGTTTTCTGAATTCCTTGCTCCTCAATTGTTTTATGTCGCATTTTGTTTCTCTTTTCACAACATTTTAACAATCAAGTCACCTGTACTGAAGTCTGAGTCACTCAAAGTGTCGGAGTCACTAAAGAGGGGACTTGAATTGGACTTGACAAAAGAAAATGTGAAAAATCCTTCTGTTCTGTTCTTGTGTTAAAAATAACTATGGCAGTCATCTATATACGAGGGTGAGCCACTTTTATTGAGTCAAGGTCACTTTCTTTAGAACATCAGAATGTATGGGAAAATTGTTAACCCTTTTGATACAATTTTCCATTGAGTAAGCTTGGGCGATAACACAATATCGAATATCGCGATACCTTTTTTTATTCGAATACAATATCGAGAACCTTTTCAAGTTCTCGAGATACCGGCAAATCACGATTAAAAAAAAAATATCACGATTAAAATAATCGCCATTGTGAGTCAAGTCAGAAATTCCATGGAAACAAAATAGGGACAGTCTTCTCAGCTTTCGGAAATGAAAAACAAAAGTGAACTACTTTAAAAGTACATACACACTATGCAAACGAATCTGTGATTATTTGTGTGATTTATTGTGACGCTTGTAGAGGGGTACATACTGTGGTTATTGGCTCTAAAGCAATCATGCGTGAATGAAACAAAATAATCATGATACTATCGAAAATCGCGATATATATTTGCCGATATATCGTGGATGAAAAAAATCAATGTCGCCCAAGCTTACCAGTGAGTTGACTGACTATTTCAACAATATGTCCAAGTCACTGAGTCAATCAAGGAGTCAAAGACTCAGACTTGTGAAAACCAAAAATGCTTTGTATGTAAAATATTAGGCTCCCAGGATGGGTAACTGGAAACACACATATTGTATTCCCTAATCAACAATTCATGATTAACCAAATGGGTCAAGCTTTTCCCTAGTAACTGTAGCTTTTCAACATACCTTGATTATGCATTCAACAGGGTGACATGAAAGGGTCTTGTCCGGAGGGTGACTGGGTTCCATGAGTTCATATAGTGGGTACTGCAGGGGTGACATCAAGGGGTCTTGGAGGGTGACTGGGTTCCATGAGTTCATATAGTGGGTACTGTAGAGGTGACATCAAGGGGTCTTGTCCGGAGGGTGACTGGGTTCCATGAGTTCATGTAGTGGGTACTGCAGTGGTGACATTAAGGGGTCTTGTCCGGAGGGTGACTGGGTTCCATGAGTTCATATAGTGGGTACTGCAGGGGTGACATTAAGGGGTCTTGTCCGGAGGGTGACTGGGTTCCATGAGTTCATATAGTGGGTACTGCAGTGGTGACATTAAGGGGTCTTGTCCGGAGGGTGACTGGGTTCCATGAGTTCATATAGTGGGTACTGCAGGGGTGACTTTAAGGGGTCTTGTCCGGAGGGTGACTGGATTCCATGAGTTCATATAGTGGGTACTGCAGTGGTGACATTAAAGGGTCTTGTCCGGAGGGTGACTGGGTTCCATGAGTTCATATAGTGGGTACTGCAGGGGTGACATTAAGGGGTCTTGTCCGGAGGGTGACTGGGTTCCATGAGTTCATATAGTGGGTACTGCAGTGGTGACATTAAGGGGTCTTGCCCGGAGGGTGACTGCATGGGTTCCATGAGTTCATATAGTGGGTACTGCAGTGGTGACATTAAGGGGTCTTGTCCGGAGGGTGACTGGGTTCCATGAGTTCATATAGTGGGTACTACAGGGGTGACATCAAGGGGTCTTGTCCGGAGGGTGACTGGGTTCCATGAGTTCATGCAGTAGGGGCTGCAGGGGTGACATCCTGCTTAGAGGTTGACTGTTCCATGAGTTCATTCAATGGGTACTCCAGAGTTGACATCAAGGACTCATGTTAGGACGATGACTACATGGGTACTTCAGGCATGACATCATGATGTATATTTGTAGGATGACTGCATGGCTCCATGAGTTTGATGTCACAGGTCAATTCAAAACAGGAACTCATCATCCTGTACAAAGAATAATGTGTATTGATAGATGAAAACATTAAAAAAAAATGTTTTTTTGAGTGAACAAAGAATACTTGACTGATGTGGGACTCAATGCCAATATGCTTACATACATTTTTCTTTTAACATTGGACAGATAAACAGTCACTCAATATTTGTTTAGAATAATTCACACACAGATCCTTGTCTTTTGATATCTGAAGTCAACGAGAATGACAGGACATTTTCTGTACTGGCCTCTCTGTTGTTCATCGCATCAAAGTTAGATAACGCTGGGTTGATACTGGAATCATATCATCACATCAGTAGTAAAACAAATTGACACACTATTACTTTTTGGAGTGAAGAAACAAATGGTAAATCTATCTGATGACATGTGCCATGTACATCCAATCAAATTACATGGATCTGTGTGTCAGTCATCTCTTATATCAATATGTCAGAGCCTGGACTATGACTCACAATCTTATTATATTTTTGTCTGAAACTAAATAAATTTTCATAATGGCAGACTTGTGATATTGTACTTTTTCATGATAGTCCATGAGCCAGGGGCTGAAATTAATTTGCTGGTACCATCTGGAGGGACTAAACCTATCATTTTACAAAAAATTATGATAGCCCTGCTGAAATGGTAGCTTAGTGTTTGTTTTCAAACGATGTTCGCTGTTTAAATTTAAAAATCTTAACCTCGTTCAGTAAACCACTCCTATGACTTTTTAATGACGGCTTACAGAAGTAACCTAAGATGTTCCCATGATTTTCAATACAGGACAATTATCCCTAACCATGCTAGGGTAATTTTCTTATCACCTTGCTGAATGCAACAACATGCAACAGTGGTCTGCTAGGTGCAACAAGATCCATATGTGGATCTTGTTGCACCTGGCAGTGAAGGGTTCAGTAAATTGGACTGTGGTTTTTCAAGCACAGTGCTGTCTACAACAATATACAACAAGGGGATTATTTAACTGCACAAGCTTTGTGCTTCTCTGCTATGGTAATCATCATTGTCTTTTTCCTTTATTTACATGCTTGTTACTTTTATGTTTTCTGTTTTTCTTTGCTTCTTTCTATTTTCTTTATTTACATAAAAGTAACTTTCTTTGTTTCCTTCTTTATTTACATGTTTTCTCTTTTCTACTGTCTACATCAAAAGAAACTTTCTTTATTTCCTTCTTTATTTACATGTTAAACAATGCTAAATGCAACAAGACACAACACAGACTACTTGTTATACAAACACAGTCGAGTCCAGCTGAATGCAACAAGATACAACAGATTGAGTCATCAGTACTGGCTGCTGAATCCAACAATGTCCATCAGATTTTTACAAAGTTCTGTTACATCCTGTTGCATTGAGCGGAGATGGCGTGACAATGGGAAACTTGGAGTACATCGGCAAGAATATTGTAACCAACGTGATATTGTGAAGAACATGATTAACCAGGCAAAAATAACTCACTACTCATCTCTTGTGGAAGATAGCTCTGGTGATCAGAAAAAACTCTTTAACATTGTTGAAAAGCTGCTTCATAAACCCAAAGCTCCAGTGCTTCCATCTACACACTCCGATCAGGACCTCGCAAATGCTTTTTCAAACTTTTTTGTCACAAAAATTGAGAATATCCGTCGTTCTTTTCCCTCAGTACCTGCCATTCTATCACAAACACCATCACGCAAGGATCCATAATGTAGACTGTCCATGTTTGAGCCTACTAGTGTTACGGAGATCAAGAAACTCATCATGAAATCGCCATCAAAATCATGTGAACTTGATCCAGTGCCAACTTCGCTAATAAAACAAAATATTGATGTGTTTGCAAAGTATATCACAATTATTGTAAACAGATCTCTTTCTTCCGGTTGTTTCCCTAATAGTCAGAAGGTTGCTCATGTTAAACCACTCCTAAAGAAACCCAATTTGGACAAGGAAGTTTTCAAAAATTACCGACCAGTAGCGAATTTAAAGTACCTTGGAAAAACAATCGAGCGAGTTGTTTCATCACGGATCTCTGACCATGTTCGTGCTAATAACCTGTCGGACACATTTCAGTCAGCCTACAAACCATTTCATGGAACAGAAACTGCTCTTCTGGCGTCAACAATGACATTTTATCTGCCATGGATGAGGGAAAATCACTGCATTAGTTTTGTTAGACTTAAGCGCCGCTTTTGACACTGTCGATCATAAAATCCTTCTCTCCGCCTTCAATATCATCTTGGAATACATGACACAGCCCTGGATTGGTGTAAGTCCTACCTTTTAAATAGGCCTCAGCATGTTTGTATTGGTAACGCTATCTCCGAGCCTGTTACTCTTGACTATTCTGTACCCCAAGGCTCTATGCTCGGCCCACAGTGGTTTACTGTTTATACCTTTCCAGTTCGTGATATCATTTTGAAGTATAATTTAAATTACCATGTTTACGCTGATGACATGCAGCTTTACATTACTTTTAAATCTTCTCAAGAACCTGCTGATTCCTGCATTAAAACACTGGAGAAATGTATTCAAGAGATTCGAAGTTGGATGAGACAAAACTTCCTGAAATTGAACGATGAAAAAAAAACAGAATTTGTTCTATTTGGATCACGTCAGCAATTGTCTAAAGTTTCTCTTCCATTTATTACAATTGGTGACAGCAGATAACCCCTCATTACATGCACGTAATTTGGGTGTTATATTTGACTCGACAATGACTTTAAAACCACATATCTCCAACATTGTTCGCATATCATCATTTCATATCAGAAATATAAGCCGAATTAGGAAATACTTGAATAAAAGTGCTGCTGAACAAATTATACATGCATTTGTCACATCACGGCTCGACAACGGAAAGCTCTCCTTACGGTCTTCCGCAGAATCAAATATCTCGTCTTCAGCACATACAAAACACAGCAGCTCGTGTTGTGACTTTGTCCAGAAAGTCATGCCATATCACGCCAATCTTGAAAGAACTGCACTGGCTTCCTGTTTCACAGAGAATTGTTTTTAAACTTATGCTAATTGTTCACAAATCTTTTAATAACATTGCTCCAATTTATATTTCTGAACTACTTAAAGTCTACACTCCATCACGCAATTTGCGCTCCAGCAACATGTCACTCCTCAAGGAACCAACTTCAAAACGGAACTGGGGTGATAGGTCGTTTTCTGTCGCAGCTCCGAGACTCTGGAATCATCTTCCAACTAAACTCAAATCTTGTCATAGTATAACCAGATTCAAGTCGATGCTTAAAACTCATCTTATGTCACAACTCTTCAAAGATGATGTATATTTGTAATTGCATTGTAGGTACATGTATCTCGGTACATAATTTGTTTTGTTTTCCCTATGCTATCATTGTATATTGTTTGTATTAATGTTTTTTCTTTGTTTCCGCGCCTTGAGCGCCCAGCAGGGTGGATATGTGCGCGCTAAAAATCTTTATTATTATTATTATTATTATTTAGCATGGTTAAGGTTATTGTCCTTCAGCCTTTTGAATTTGTTAATTTATAATTTTTACATTTTTGTACATATTCAAAACTGTTTACTTTTAGCTTGATTGTTAAGCGTCTAGGAGCATGTCTTCATGGATTGGACGCAATATAAATGCTTTTTATTATTAATAGTAGAAGTAAAGTAATTAAGCTAAATGGCTTTTTTCAAATGGCCATTGTTTGGTTGTACGTCATTTCAACAAAAGAACTAAAGACCAGAGCAGTCATCAACAAGGCATTGGACATTTTCTTTAAATTATTTTAATTTCTTTGAATTATTAATTCTTTAATTAAAGGATAGCTATTTTGGGTATTAACTTCATTAACATCCACGGCGGAACCATGCTGGACGAAGTAAGTTTTAGGCTTGGGCGATATCGATATTTTTCATCCACGATATATCATCAAACATATATCGCGATTTTCGATAATATCGCGATTATTTTTTTTCACGCATGAGTGCTTTAGAGCCGATAACAGGAATGTACCCATATAACGCGCGTCACAATAAATTGCCAGTGCTTACCGGAGAGACGTGGAATTTGCATAATAATTATGTGGGACGGTTACTTCGTCGTGCATCCCAATCAAATCATCAGCCTGAGTTCATGTGACTCGCATTCCATGTGAATATGTCATAGTATAAACACGTGACTAGCTTTATTCCTGTATGCGCATAGTACCATGGATATAATATAACCATGTGATTGTGACGTCATTTGCACTTCACAAAATTTGACCGAGTTTGGATTGTAGGCCCCTACTCACACTATTTTAAATAAACGTCACATGGTCTAGAGTAGTGTATGTCACGTGTTTTGTCACTAGACAAGAGTCCCAGTATAGTAGAGAAGAAAACTTCCTAAATTTTTTCCATGGAATTTCTGACCCAACTGAAAATCGAAAAAAAAAATTAATCGCGATATATTTTTTCTTTCAAGATTTGCCGATATCCCAATAATTTGAAAAGTTCCCGATATCATAATCGAATTAAAAAATATCGCGATATTCGATATTATCGTGTCATCGCCCAAGCCTAGTAAGTTTGAGCGCCATTTCTATCGTCTGCAAACTCGATCGCATAGAAAGTTCCTGCTCTCGCGTGCGAAGACTGTGTGCAGATAGACTTGACAGTAAGTCGGTTCTACGTCCAGCGCTAGCACTATGGTGCATACATCACGCGCACCATACACACAAAAATACATGTAGGACTGTTAATCACAGTCTACGGAACGTAGAGAGAATTTGGTTGTGATCAATACACTTTTGCGCAGTGCCCCGCGTTATGTGTAAAGCGAATCGTTGTATAATGTACTTCTTTGTTAAAACAAATTCTCCGTACATGCGTATTCCGGTGACGTCAACATTCAGAGAGGGGAAAAACACGGACACATACGTACACATAATACAGTGAGTAGTCAGACACTCTTAATTCCTTTTTTATCCGGCTGAGGCATCAATCAAATAGGTCGCTACATTAAACAACACTTTTCCTGGATACAATTTTCTGCTGTAAACACTAAGTTTATCAGGTGACAAAGTTAAATTTTCAATTACTTTTTGCACATGTTTTCTGATCTTACCCCTATACAACCTACCCCCCAAAATTTTATATCAAATTCACACTGAACTCGGAGACCACATATTTTGAGGTGAAAATCCGGAAGTCCGGAAAAATCCGGAAGATTCTCATGCCTGCAAAAATGTTGTCAAATTTGATATTTTTGAAAGTTCAGATAATCTACTGTCACATGATACATGAAAATTATTGCAAACGAAATAATTTACCCTTATGTCCTATTTTTCACGGACCGTCCTAATACACATGGTTTCAATCCCGTGTGATTTTACCAAAGTAAAAAATCCTGAAAAATGGGTAGCAGGCCTGGGTCTCCCTTTGGTCTAGAGGACAAAGCCCCCTGAACCTCCTGTGGGTAGCAGGCCTGGGTCTCCCTTTGGTCTAGAGGACCAAGCCCCCTGAACCTCCTGTGGGTAGCAGGCCTGGGTCTCCCTTTGGTCTCGAGGACAAAGCCCCCTGAACCTCCTGTGAGTAGCAGGCCTGGGTCTCCCTTTGGTCTAGAGGACAAAGTCCCCAGAACCTCCTGTGGGTAGCAGGCCTGGGTCTCCCTTTGGTCTAGAGGACAAAGCCCACTGAACCTCCTGTGGGTAGCAGGACTGGGTCTCCTTTTGGTCTAGAGGACAAAGCCCCCTGAACCTCCTGTGGGTAGCAGGCCTGGGTCTCCCTTTGGTCTAGAGGACAAAGCCCACTGAACTGCCTGGATGTTTAATTTTGGAGGATTTACAGACTCTCCACATCACCACAAACAAGAAACTAGAGGTTTGGACACAATACAGGCTACTTCTTTCTTTTGGTGGCTACTTTTCTTCTTTCAAGAACATATTGAGGCAAAGGGAGATTTGTAAAAAAATCCTGAAATCAGGAAAAATCCTGAGAAATCACAGGCCTGCAATGTAATGCGATAAACTCAAAGAAAACTGGCCCTAATCCTTTTCTTTAAATTCCAAAATGAAAACCCTACATAAATATTTTCTATGAAACTTTGGAATTTGTTTTCCAAAGACAGATTGTCTTGGGGGAAAATGGCAATGACTGCATTAATTAATTGTTGGTGCATTGTATCGACACATAACATGTACAAGGGTTGTTTTATGTTGCTGTTTATCTTTAATTATTATACTGCAAGCTTCAACCTTATGGATTGAGAGGGCATGGCCACTTGGCCTTGGCTGCCTCAAAACTTCAAGGGGCGCCAAGGCCAGCGAAAGGGGCATCAAGGCCAAGAAAAAAATAAGTAAAATAATTAATTTTTTTTCTTTCCAAAACAAAGAAAAGAAAGAAAATCACGGTAAAACCAAAAACCGTGTTTTTTTTCCCCGGCGGTAAACCGGCTCGCCAAACATTGAAAACCGCCCTTATATAACATGTCACTGATGTTTTTTCACTGTACAATCAGAGAGCAATACAAAACTACTATTATTTATTCTACCGTGTTGCTTATTAATTTGTATGAATAAAAAATGTCTATATTTTTTGTTACAGATATAAACCATGGTTTGACATATTACGGTAGTCCGCTGGCCTATCCAAATGCCAGTTAAAATGGCAGCGGATGGGTTAAAACGCCTTCAAAGTACATGTAGTCCAGTGGGCTAATCAATATCATAAAGAATGTACTAAATCGTACTTATTTTTACTTTATAATTACAAATCTTATTACACTGGGACATAATTTCTTCATTTTTAAATATACTAGCATCGGGAAATTTAAATTTACCAACACAAAAAATCTTGAAAGGGAATTCCCCACGAGAACACAATCACTACACGGTACATAACATGTACTGTACATGTACATTTATACACGACGTATGTATACTACGTTTGCCCATGGTGCGACCGAGTGGTGCTGATGGCGGTGTGGGCACTGGGCAGTGTGCACAGGTAGTGTTTGAGGATCATGTGCCTGTTTTTGCGCATTGTGATTGGATAGATTTGCATAGTAGCAAATTTATATGTTCTTATTGCCTGTTCGATTGCTTATTTATTATGTTACATATTTATTTTTATACCTCGTCTGTATGAACGTAGGTACTATGTAAACTACGACAATGGACTGTATAACGCGTTGACTGTGCCAAACTGAGGTAGGTTGTGGGCCAAATGGGTGCTTTAAAAAAAAGATTTTAAAGAACAATTCATCCATCGGGGTTCCTACTGATCACAGGAAATGCGTTGCTTTAATAATAATCATCAAGAACAAGGATACAATAATGACCAGTAAATGTAAGCTTCAACTGTCAGGGAAAAATTACCCCACTCTGGGGCTCAAAAACGGATGATTTTATAAAACTGCAGTTTTATTTTTGAAAGTTTAGTAAAAATCCCTCGGTTCAGTCAGGCCTCGACAATTTTTTTCTTCTTAATTGCCCGATTGGGCAAGCTTTGGTCGCAGATTGCTTGCCCGAACTTGCCCGGCAAAAAGAGACCCAATTGAGACATGCATTTTGAGGAATTTATATCAGCAAATTAAGAGTCAACATTGCCAAACCTGGACTTATGTATTTTTATTTTTTAATTGACAACATAGGCTTACTATCGTAAAATAAATAAGTATGTCAAATTTGAACTTTCCTACATGTAAACTCCGTCATGCACATCGCGCACGCACTCGCACGAAACCAGCGCGCTGATGACATGGACATCTTTATGCTTGCACTGTGCGTTGAACACGTGATGCCGATTAGCGGCTATAAGCCAGGCACTTCGTGTATGACATCACCAAGTGCAGGCTCATCACATGAGGCCCATTTACGAATTCTCAATTCGTCAAAAAATGACATCATTTTGTAATATTTACACGAGTTGTCACAGCAACAATTCAATTAGCTGACGCGCTAATTGTCGCGCCAAAATTAAACACAATCAAAATGGAGTGGATCCCCAGCTGTTTCCAAGAGAGGAAACACAAAGGAAATTATATTTTTGGCTTGGCAAATGGGTTCTCAACTGGGCGCCGCGCAATAACCAGATCAAACACAGTGACGTCAGACACGAAGTGTGCCTGGCTTATAGCCGTACTCGAGTACCGGCGATGTATTTTTCCACAATGGGTTCACATAAAACTGTGTTGCTATGCTGAGTGCTAGCAGCCGACTGCAACGTTACCAAGTACTTCACTCGGTCCACCGCCTTACCAATACGGTGGGGCCAAGCGAACCATGAGTACAAGATTGTTTCCTTGGCTCCCCTCGATTGTGCAGACAAATGCATGTAATAAGGAAATCAGTGTCAGCTAACCAGTTTGCGTCGGGAATAAAAAAGTTTTTCTGGGCCCCTGTGCGGGTTTCTTTTTCCCACACAAACACGTTTTTGTTTGCGTGAATTTTTTTTGGGTTACGTCAATGATACTAAGACGGGACACCCACATTTAGCTTACAAGCATATAAATTGGCGAGTTTCCCTTGGGAATTATAGCCAGGAGGGCGTATTTAGTGTTGCGTCTTTAGAAGTCCACCGAGCCCTCTAAAGAATTCTTCATCGTATTTACACGTCATCCGAGCATGGAGGAAGGATTCCTTCCTCCATTATCTGAGCGGCATTGTACTGAGTAACAATGGGACAATGGTGCACGGAAATTGGTCTATAGAAATCTTGATTCGCCAGCTTTACAGATTTCAATGGAGAACAAAGAAAAAGGTGTGGAACAGGTTTACGAGTGCCCAAACCCCCCAACCACCAATGCGAGCGTGTTTAAACGGCCCCCGCTATCGTACCGAACAATTGTTGTGCAATGGCATGTTTACGTCACCCGAAAGGACAATGGAAGCTTCCACAGCGTGTGGCCACTTTACGCACGTGGCTTGTTATCACGTCAACCGAGCATGCATACAAAGCTCTCCGATCTGCGGTGCAAAATTTTTTTGCGTGTATACACGGCCTCCGACGCGAACTGGTTTTAAAGATGGCGCAACCACGACATGCACGACAATTTGAGTGGATTTTTATAAGCTTAGATTTTATTAAATGCTTTGAACACTTTGTAGGAAATCACCAGTGGAATTAAACGATAAAATGTTTATTTAATAAGTAATATAACTCATTAGTGTTTCAATAAGAGCACTTGCCCGATCGGGCAGACCATTCAGACGTCCAGGTTGCCCGACAAAATTTCACCGTGTCCCGGGCAATCGGACAGGCGATTTGTCGAGGCCTGGTTCAGTGTTGGTTTAAAAAAAACATAGACTACTCGGCTTTACAACAAAAAAAATATATATATACCAGGTATCTGGTTCCATTTAATTTTTAAATTAATGGTTCCATTTAATGGTTCCGCCCAATTTGAACAAAACAAATTACTTCCAATTTAAATAGTGTTCCTGCTGTCTATTGAGGCTACGTCTAGTAACAATCATCAAACAAGTCTTAACAGTGTCTATTGAGGCTACGTCTAGTTTTTTGGACAAGGCTTATCATTTCAAATTTTTAATGCAAACATCGCTTAAAAATTAGTAATAAGCTAGCATTTCAGCAAGTCTATCATATTTATTTGGAATTTTCATATTTTTCCAATAAGAAAGTATATAAATGAATTAGTCCCTCCAGATGGTACTGAAAAATTGGCTGGCCCATGGACTATGTGTACGAGTACAAGTACTGAAAAATGTTAATATAACTCTGCATAATGACAACACACTGATCAACACAGATTGACCAATTAGGTAAATGCCTATCCCAAATTTTGAAGAACCAAAAATACACATCTACTTTTCTGCTTTTAAAAAAGCTGATCTGAAGATTAAATCGGATTCTTCCATTTTTAACTTATTAGTTGAAAAGCAGAAAAAGGCTTTGTTAAAAACATCTGATCTGGTTGTATATATAGGAAAGCAGAAAAAGCAGATGTTTACGTTCTGACCTACAGTATAGAGAACAATAACAATTTGCTTTTCAAGTATCATAAAAGTATCAATTTGGATTGTTCTATTTGCTTTTTGACGAGCAGAAAAGTTGAAAATACATTTTGTAAAAATTTTTGACTGACTTTTTGCAACTTTTTTGAAAGAAGAAATGCAGATGTCTATTTTTCATCATACATTACTGACAGGAACAGTAGCTATTGGCCTTACCTTGGCTATACAAAGCTTTCCAGGTGTCTAGAGGTTCATGCAGAGGACTGTGACATCATGAAGACTTGTTTGTTTCCATGAGTTAATGCCAGCAGTGGTCATTGTAGAGTAACATCAATGGTTTTTGTTTAACGGGAACCTTGGTTCTATGGGTACATTCAGTGTGTACTACAGGGCGTAACATCATGTCTTAATTCAAGGGAGACTGGATACCATTCCACTTCAAAACAGAGTTCATCCTATGGAACAAATGAATAACTTTGTTTTAGATGAAAAGTAACAATTTCAAGAGTTTTTAAGTCAAGAATTGTGTCCTACAATGACATAAGAAAGCAATTGAGGTTCAGTTACTCTAAACTTAAAGGGGAAATATCATCACAATCAGCAGGGCATGGAATCAGAGTGATTACCTCAGTGACTGAAAATAATACATGTACTACGCATATTACCATTACTGCTGCATAAATGAACCAGTAATTTTAAGTCACATCGATTCCATGCACTGTTCAAAGTCTGCTCCGATCGTAATGATATTGCCCCTTAAAAAAATGAATAGATTGCCAAGATTTGCATTATGCTTGGGATAAATTGTATGTGGTAATATTATTTAAAGTACTGCGTAACTTTGGTTATTAGTTTATTTAGTGGTACAGGGGGATTGGATTAAAAGTATAAGCCACATTTTGTGGGAATTTAAGTTTGAGGGTAAAAATGCAAGATTTCATCAATCTTTGAGGCTAGTAAATAGACCAAACAGTTTCTGAGAGTAGTCACCAGTAGATGCAGTTACTGCATCCCAAAGGTCTAGTCATTGGGTTGATTCGACCAAAGGACAAGACCTTTACTTTGAGATACAGTATAGTATCCACAGGATACTATGAGATACTATGAGATACAGTAACTGCAGCTAAGTAACCAAATTTAAAACTACCTGTGAAAGTTTCATTACAATAGGGATCATGTTTAGAAAAAAAAGAAAAAAAAACTTATAAAATTTAAGTATTTCAGGCAGAATAATTTATCTGGATGATTGATGTGTACCAACTTTACAACAGCTATTGTGATAATAATTTAACAATTAGGCCACTCCATATAATTTGTATTTCTTGTTATAAGGATTTTTGAGGTGCTGATAAAAGTCATAAAGGCAGGGGGTATTATAGAGCTAAAATAACAGTGCCAACAAGAGCAATAGCGAGTTCAGAAAACATCGTCTGAAAATGTGCAACTTTAGGCCCCCCAAAAAAGTCTCCGGTTTCTGGTCTCTGCATACGCCACCTCAGACCTGGGTGTCTGCATTTTTTTTTTTTTTTGCTATGAAACTATGTCCAAATGCAGCCAAAACTGTTGGATTGATTGGAATTCTGCCGTGCTGTGTTTTAAACAACTTTTTCACATAGGGATATGAATATTTGCCTGATTTGTGTGGCCTCTCTTAGCCACCGTACTTCCAATAACCACATCATGTATTTCACTGGTTGGCAAAAACAAAACAAACAAAAAACAACAACAACAAAAACAGCATGTCACTGCACTGATTTTAAAGCCGACCTATGGTGGTGGGGGGACTCTTGCCCCATGACTTAATTCTGCTTACGTGTGCAACAATAAACCCTGTTTAACAATAACATAATAACCGATTGTGCTTGTTTTTCGCGCAAAGTGCGACAAATTTTGGACGGGTAGTTTTCAAATCCATCACAGCATGGTTGATACCCCACATGCTAAATAACGTGTTGAACAAATTCTCTAACTCGTAAGTCTATGACTTCTCCCTTTCAGAAAATTCCCCTGCTTTAACCTTTACGTAACAGTCATCTTCAAGACTTCAGTTATCGGCCATTACTAGAATTGTTCACTTACTTTGAAAAAATATTTTATCGGGTACTTTATGCTCGCCAAATGTCAGCGTCTTCGACATGTTTTCATACACACCTTCAGCGACAATGCCATTTTCAAATCGGTTGCCGAGTTCTCATGAGTGACATCATAATACATGCATTTATGTAATGATATTATACAATGAATATGCAATTAACATGTACCGTGCGTTGGCACGCTAAATTATTTGTGTAAAGTTTGTTAAAAAATAGCGTGACGTCATTGCATTATGCATATATGATGTCACTCAAGAGAATCCATGAGATCTCATGAGAACTCGGCAACCGATTAAACAATGTCGCTAGCGCAGAGAGACATGTACGAAAACATGTTGAAAATGCTGACATTTGGCGAGCAAAAAGTACCTAATAAAAATATTTTTTGAAAGTAAGTGAACAATTATAGTAATGGCCGATATAGGGCCAATGATTTTCCGCGATCGCGGAAAACGGACGGAATTCATGGAATTTGCTCCTCGAAATGGAAAACGGGATTTGAATCTGAAGGAAATAACTTCTGCAATTTTATTGATAAAAAACATAATTTTGTAAAATTTATTGGTCCAAAACGAATTGTTGATGATTAATTCAACCAGATTCAACAGATGAGCCACATAACAAATGCGCGTTGGCAAGATTAGAGTAACAAATCATGTTACGAATCACTGTTAGCGAGCGTGACAGACATGGGGGAGACCCGACATGTACGCCGTAGCTTTCGGTCAGCGCACGGGTGAAAATCATCACACTTACGGTACGCTCTCGCAGGTGTCTTTTGCAACATCGGCATGTTTATTTTTCTCCGTTCAATCATCAACCATTCTTTTATATCTAACTTTGGCTCTAGTGAAATGTATGTTGTGCTTATTCACTTATACAGGTCCAAAAACCTACCGTAAACTATCCTATTTTGACACTAGTTAATGTGAAAAAAAATGGCGGACATGAATTTCGCTTCGGCTACAACAATCATGTGATGTGTGTGTGACGTCGTGGCGTATACGGCTGTTGCATGTTTCTTATGTGTGTGTGGTGGCGGTGGCTGTGGCGGTGCAGTATTAATGACTGAGGAAGTTAAATACTACGTCTGTAAATAGATCGGCCGTTGATAAACAACTGGCAATAAGATACATTTCTAGCATAAAACAACTGTGACCCTTTGCTAGTTAATTACAATGCATTATCCTTTCACATTTACAATTTTATGTACTGTCTGTATACAGGGTGTATGTTTATATGTACTTTTTATGTATTGAAAAAATGTGAAACGGAATTTTTCAGCCTGAAACGGAATTTAAGATTTTTGGAAACGGAATTTGCACTTTTCTGAAACGGAAAATCATTGGCCCTACCGATAATCGTTGATGATTCTTATGTCAAGGTTAAAGCAGTAATTATCTGGAATGGAGAAATCATAGATTTATTTAGCTCTGATGTTCACAGCAACAATTACATCATTATTCTAAAAATAGGAGACTGATATCTGATATGTACTACCTCGACCGACACCCCTAGGCATTGTATTAAAACAATAAAAATCCTTCAAAATCCTCCAACTGGCTTTGTTGTCTAGGTAGTGGAAATCACAAAATTTGAGATTTGATTTGATTGAGTTGTAAGTAGTCTAGTTGGATAGAGCTCTTTGAGACATTGATTTTGCTACCTTACTTGTGGGGATCGGTTCATGAAAACCGGACTTACGCAAGGTCAAAGTTCAAAATTGTTGACCTTGTTTACATAACAAATTTTTTGAGACCCTGTAATTAACATTATGTAACATACAGTATACAATTAATGCATTACTGAATTGCATATTGCACATGCTAGCCATTTATTTGTTAGTGAAGGGCTTCAGGTATTGATGGTTTAATTAAATCTCTGAATGACCTTTGAAAAGTTTGACCTCAAAGGTTAATTCAAGGTCAAAGAACAAAGGTCAAAGGTCACAGGTCACAATCTATTTTTAATAACAAATTATGCGCCAATTGACTATAAAGCCAGCAAATTTTATCCCGTGTTAAAGGAAGCATTTTAATTTACTGTTTTAATGTTCTAGTTTTAATGTTCTACTTGATAAAAGCTACATACATGTAGTAACCATTTAATTTCTACTGTTTTATTACAGCAAAGTTCACCAAGAGAAAGACAGCAGTTACAAAATGATGTACTAAATAAGATGACGTTAGAAATATCGCTGTTTACGACCGTTTTCATCATTGTGCATGCGGAAATTCATCATCAATTTAGAAAGCATTGGATGGTCTTCACGAAACTTGAAACCACGAAAAAAGGATACACCGTATCGTGGTGCCAAATGTAACGTTGGTGGAAAAACAGTGCAACTCGCGGAAAATGATCCGACAGCAAATTAAAAAAAAAATCACCTCTATCGGCGATTTGACTAGGCTAAATATAATGTAAATTATACTAAATATGCCTAACTTGTTATTATTCATCCAAAATAACGTTGACCCTGGCCTGCTTTAAAAAAAATTAAAATTAAAAAAAAAATCATGAAAAAATTCAATTTTCAATTGCAATCAGACCCCCTCCAAAAAAAATACTACAAAAAATATGTTTGTTTACTAGTTTAAGTTACCCGTGAGTACCCATCATACACCTCACACAACACATGAGGGGCAGTGCGGCTGGGAACCAGCGCAACGTGTTCCACGTTGCATGACAGTCAATTCCCCTGAACGTAAATCTTGAATTCCCAAGGGCCGTATCAACGTGTTTGATAATGAAGCGCGAAAAAGCGCGAAAACCAAATAGTTTGAAAACAAAAAGTATAACATAATTAAATACTCAACTAACTGTCATTTTCGGTTCACTATGGGGCCTTAAAAGGGGACTTACTTATAGATCACACAGAATTTTAAGCGCAGAAAGCAAGATTTCCCGTGATTTCACTGAAAGTTTTTCACATAAACTCCAACAAAACGGTAGCCAAATAGCATATCAATCAGTAGAGGAAATCTCCATCTTGAATGTAGTTCCGTTTTTTATATGAATGAACCGATTAATATGGGCTTAATCTATATCCCTCCACACCACCGATCTCCCCATAGCGTTGTACATCACTTGGTGGTCACAGTTTCCCATTCACAAAAAGTGGCCGCGCAGTGAACAGCGCCCTCACTCGGTCATGATTATAATTATTTAAATATGCTTAAATTATCTGCAATTTCCCCCTTTTTAATTTTTTAGAAGACAAAAAAATGCTTAAATTACTAAAATATGGTCATCGTACCTGGGCATAAGAAATCAGCTGAGAATTCCTCCATTTGCAGTTTCCAGGGAAAAATTATTTTCTTAATTATAAAAATGTTCCGTTTATATAGCTATGTGACAAAAATTTTCAAAATCAACAGATTCCAATACAACTGGTATCATTGTCAAGGTCTTGAATAGACGATTACAATGATATAAGGATCATCTTCCTGTGACCAAAAATAAGGAAGTTATGACATGTTGAATCCGGCAATTTTAGGCCCGTAAATGGCAATTATTTTATAAGGAAAAACAAAAGAAATGTAAATTTGACTTGTGACCCGTTTCCTAGATTTTCTCGGATTCCATATCATAACTTTCTTAATTCTTGTCCGATTTTCAAAAGGTTGGTATCACTGGAATGCTTGGGAAAAGAGGAAGAATAATAACCTATTTCCAGGCTAATTCAATGATTAGTTTGTTTTGTAGTGCTGATTTACAAATAAGAAATACAAAAAAAATGTGTTAAAAAAAAAAAAAAAAAATTAAAAAAATTATGAAAACAAATTAATTACTCAAATCTGAGGATTGTTTTCATATTTTTACACTAAAATCTTCGAAAGCCTCTCATCCCTGATTTAATTTAATATTAAAACAATTTATAAATTATATTGGACTGGAAATATAAAACAAAATAATGAAAATAGATTTTAAAAAATAGAGAAAAAAAATCACTCAAATCTGAGAATTTTTAATATTTATACTGAAATCCGCGAGAAATTCTTATCCCTGATTTAATTAAACATTATAAAAAACAATAAATGATATTGGACTGGAAATATGAAGAAAAAAATGAAATAAGTTCATGAAAACTAATATTTAATATTGTGTTACGCCGATGTAGGTTTAAACGGACGATTTATCGGACTGAAAATTGGTAGGTCTATAGCGCGCTGAACGCGGCGCAATACAATCTTTGGTTGACATCGATGTTTGGGGAGTCCAAAAAACATAACTGGGAGACGATCAATCGCCGTCAAAATTGGCCAAGAGGTAGAAAACAAGTATAGAAAAATAATTTTTGTGGTTTGATAAGTGATTTTACTAAACTTTTGGTAAATCGTCGATGGTTTTGATGAGCAAGAGCGAACCCAAATTTCGAGAATATTTTTTGGAAACTTCTAGATCATTAGATGCCGCATTCAGAAAATTTGAGAAGGAGGTTGAAGTAGAATATTTGATCTACGTCTTCGAAAAAAAATCTCCTGGGTACGTCAAAAAGAACGGCCTCAGCGAAACGTTACAAAGCGCTATCTCCACGGTGTCTTCGCCACGGCGATTCAACCCGAGATTGAGGCCGCGGCCGAAAAGATTTGCGACAATGCGTGGGATACGCACATAGGCCTACCTATAAAGTTTATAGTTTAAATGATTTCTTAATATTCTCCATAATTTTGCTATAAAACATAACAACTTCAAACTTCTTGCCAATCACCTTTCTCCTTCAAAAATCATAGGCCTACAACAAGTACAAAGTACAAAGTACAAGTACAAGTACAACTTTTATTCCAAACCCAACTCCCATAATTCATTGCGCGCATTCGATTCCTATGGTTCGAGACCGAAACAGTTCGACACCTACATTGGGTACAAACTGTATCGGGTTATAGTCTCGAGTTGAAGGTAGTCGATATTTAAGCCGTCTGGAGGCCATGTCCAACTTCAACAGACAAAACGAAACAAAAACGTTTATTTTACTGTCACAACTACTTACAAAAACTACATTAACTTACCTAAATGTTCTATAACCTCAATGGAGTATCATACGCTCTCGGTGTTGATAAAATGTTGTATATTCCTGATGTTTCAAGTCGTCACATTCTTCGCCAAATTCACCACGTGCAAAAATCCAAGGCGCCATTTTCAAAATTACCCACCCCGCCTCAATGCGCGCGCATGCGCACTTGAAAGGCACCGCGCAAGCGCGGGATCCGGGAGGAGGGCACGTGGTGGGCGTGGTCACGCAACGTTCTTTAGAATATAAAAAAAGTGATTTGCATTTTTGAGAGCTTGTTTTGTATTTGAATAAGAAAGCCATAACATGTTCGTCACAAATCGAATGAGAACAGCCAGCCAATAAACATATCCTCAGATAATGAATATGCATTTTTGACAGTCAAGAACATTGTACACTATTCTAGTGCGAGGAATTAATTTCCGTTTGATCAGGCCGAAGGAAGAATGTGTTATTCAGATTTAGAAAGTTAAGAAATAATGAACCCAAACAATATTTTGACTGAGTTATATAAATAAATAAATCCCTTGTGACTATAGTTGTAAACCCAATTTGAATGAATTATAATGCTGTTTTCGTTCAACAATTAAATTTCAATCCATATTACAGGGAAAGACTTCCCAAGTGTTGATTTATTGATGATACTGAATTTGCTTTTAAGTGATTCGAACCATGTTTATTGTTTATTGTTTTCTGAGTGCAACATATTAATACACACGGCGGGGGGGGGGGGGGTGTTTACATGCCTGAAATGAATTAAATGACTCATTAATAAAATAGAGGCATATTATTGATATCATACATGGCTGTATACATTGAAGCAGCCTTGTAGTTTTTGTGCCCGAGGTGATTTAATTTCAAAATATCCGAGACCTCCCCCTCAAAATATTTTACACCTACCCGCTCAAAATTTCTCATGCTTAACTAAGCCTCCCCCCTTGTTCTGTGATTTTGAAGGTGTTATTATTTTTTTTACTGCTGTTTAAGTCAGTTGGCAAATTGGCTCCCACCCACCTCCCACCAAAAAATGACCGCGATATAGTTCAATATGGATTGCTGAATAAGAAGGAACATTTCTTCCAAGGAGTTCACAAAGGAAGACAGACGTAGACAATAAGAAAAGAAAAGAAAAAAGTAACAGAAAAAGTACAGATTGTTTTTAGAAGTTTAATATTAGGTTTGACAAAACTTCATCAATACATAGTCAGATGACTGGTGGATCCAGGTCTTGGCTTGCTGGCAGACATCCAGATGAGAATGTAACGATTGTCAGAAATATTCCCTCCCTTCCTCTTTCAAAGGGAAGGTACAACATTGGTAATGTTGGCCAAACTGCTTCTATGAGTATGCTTACTCTCTTTGAATCAAGATATACATTGAAGGGAAGGTACAACATTGGTAATGTTGGCAAAACTGCTTCTATGAGTATGCTTACTCTCTTTGAATCAAGATCTTCTATGAGTATGCTTACTCTCTTTGAATCAAGATATACATTGAAGGGAAGGTACAGCATTGGTAATGCTGGCCAAACTGCTTCTATGAGTATGCTTACTCTCTTTGAATCAAGATATACATTGAAGGGAAGGTACAACATTGGTAATGCTGGCCAAACTGCTTCTATGAGTATGCTTACTCTCTTTGAATCAAGATATACATTGAAGGGAAGGTACAGCATTGGGAATGTTGGCCAAACTGCTTCTATGAGTATGCTTACTCTCTTTAAATCAAGATATACATTGAAGGGAAGGTACAGCATTGGGAATGTTGGCCAAACTGCTTCTATGAGTATGCTTACTCTCTTTGAATCAAGATATACATTGAAGGGAAGGTACAGCATTGGGAATGTTGGCCAAACTGCTTCTATGAGTATGCTTACTCTCTTTGAATCAAGATATACATTGAAGGGAAGGTACAGCATTGGGAATGTTGGCCAAACTGCTTCTATGAGTATGCTTACTCTCTTTGAATCAAGATATACATTGAAGGGAAGGTACAGCATTGGGAATGTTGGCCAAACTGCTTCTACGAGTATGCTTACTCTCTTTAAATCAAGATATATGCCTACATCAAACAACTAACCGTTGAAAGTTTCAGGTTACTACACTGTGTCTTTAATGCAAAAATAGTGAAAATGCATTCAGAATTGCCGTAACATGGAATATAGGAAAGACTACTCTTTCCTAAATTAGAAACTTGAAATTATTTTGCTTTTCTACAAAATTACAGCAGATAAAAGAATTTCCAGGGGATTCTCACCCTCAGATTTACACAAAGTAAGTGTTACATTAGAATTTGACCATTTGGTAATTTTTGTATTACCAATCCTATTCCTAACAGTTAAAGGGACAATATCGTCATGATCAGATCAGACTCTCAACAGGGTATGGAATCTGTGTCCTAGTTTAAGGTGAACACAGTGACTGAAAACTACTGGCTCATTTATACAGCAGCAACGTTAATATGACCTTATCATGTGGGGTATTATTTTCAGTCACTGAGTTAATGTAAAACAAGTAGTCTGATTCCATGCCCTGTTGATCGTGATGATATTGTTCCATTAAATCTTCTTCCATAACAAAACATACCAAATAATACAAATAAAATTAGCATTGTTATAATACACATTATACATGCTTGCTTACACACATGCAATGACGTGCATGATATTATATTGTATTGTTTTGTACATCTATATTACATCTATACCTCTGAAAATTCAAACAAAAATGTGTCAAAAGCACACAGTAGTACACTGTTAGTAATATATCATAACATGAATGGAACAAGTAAAATCTTGCCTTGATATAAGATGTCTCATTTCTGTGAAAATGGTGAAATTATTCATTAAATTTGTGCCCCAAATACCATAGCTTTCTATATTTTCCATAAGTAAATTTTTCTCCCATTGTCTTGTCTCGTCTCAAAATTGGGAGTGCCTGAGACAGAATCATTCCATTATGCTAATTCTATTACTATACTGCCATCTTGGTCAGATTTCTTGAACTCAAGGCAATGGTAGCCTGGTTTCAATACATAATGGGACCAGACATTTTTCCTGCCAGCCTCGGTTTGGTCTCATTGACTTGTATGAGAGGAAACCTTGAATCAGCAGCATGATCGACAAGCCTCAAAATTAAATTATTTGTCGTTTACCCAGCACTTACCCATCCTTTACCCACCCTTGTATTTTCATTTACCCATTTCCAAAAGTCACTTACCCGATTTCAGTGTCCGGCCATGTTGTTATGGGACATGACATAAAAATATGGATAGATCCACTTACCCAGCAACTTACCCACTTTTTAAAATCACTTACTGCCTGAAAAATCCACTTACCAGAGGTAAGTGGATTAAGTGGTAATTTCGAGGCTTGACGATACATATTGATATATATTGATATATATTGATATATATTGATACATATTGATATATATTGATGATGCGGCACACGACATTACTTGTTGAAAAAGAACCCCTAAGGTCAAACTGTGGTAGGCATAAGTTTCTTATACCTCCAGTTTCTTGTACCTCCAGTTCTTTTCAGAACTAATTACTACTAATTACTACTAATTACTACTCAAATTTCACATGGTGTCACCGCTATTAGTCTTACTTATCCTCCTCACCATGCAAAGCTATAAGTTTTACATAAGTTTCTTAATGCTCTTTAAAAAAAAAATATTACTCCTGGTATACCCATTAAAGTCAGCAGAAAATTTCAATATTTGGTAATTTTAAAAGGACAGTATCTCCATGATCACGAGCAGACTTTCAACAGGGCATGGAATTGGTGTCCTAGTTTAAGATTAGTTTAAAGGTTAGTTTAAGATTTAAATTACTGGCTCATTTATGCAGCAGCAACGGAAATATGAACTTATCATGTGGGGTATTATTTTCAGTCAGTGAGTTAATCTAAAACTAGCACTCTGATTCCATGCCCTGTTGATTGTGAAGATACTGTCCCTTTAAGACAATGTATATCAAATCTGATTAATTTGTAGTTGTTTAAATACTTGATGTAGTGTGGATATCATAGTACAAAATATACAAACTGCACATATAAACATACACACTATTGCCTGCCATGAAATCCATGGTACTACATAAGAATCTTCCAATACACTAATCTATCCTGTCAATCAAATGCACATATTGACCAATAAGGTTACTTTATACCTGACAACTGTTGCTATCATAAACACCGGTCAAGCTTTCCAGGGTTACGTGGTATTATAGTATCCACTTTTTGGGTGAAAAAATATCAAAATTTGCCAGCTAACAATGAAACCCTTCCTCCATGGTAAAATACTGTTCTTGCAGTATTTGTTCATCACACACTAAGTGTATGTATCCACATTATGTATGAATATTGGGTATCCAATTGGTACCTGATGTACTTTCCTTCCAATCAGAATTTCACACACAAAAATAAATATTCATATGTGTCTAACCATTCTAATTGTCCAGCAATGATGTGTCATACATTCATTGTGTCCAACCATTCTAATTGTCCAGCAATGATGTGCCATACATTCATTGTGTCCAACCATTCTAATTGTCCAGCAATGATGTGCCATACATCCATTTATTACTCTACGTTTATCCATATCCCAATCAATTATTTCTCAAAATAATTTATTAAAAACAATGTTTTACTTTCGACCTACTTCTTGAAAAGGAGTAATGTTCAGGACCTGTAGTATAAATGCAAAATAGGTTCTTAGCAGGTTCTTTCTCAAAGGCAAAATGCATTTTGCCTTTGAAAAAGAACCTGCTAGGTTTGAAACATAAGGCTAATAACTACTTTTTTGCAGAAAAATAAAGAATTAATGAAGGATCTGCATCTTTCAATATTTGCCATCTAATATGCGATGGCTCCGCCCGTTACACAAAGAAATGAAGCCAGATGGTCTGGATATCAGACTGCATTGTCTGCAGAGTATATCAGGTACTGTTGAGGTGTACTGTCTTTCTTGTCAGGGTGGAGATGCAAGTGATTCAGAACCAAATATAGCTTCAAAGTATTTGACGTATTGCTCACAATGTTCACCTATAACAAAGAACAAAAACAGACTAGCTGATAGATTAAAAGGGAAATCCAGGATACAAAGAACATTTCGTTGTGTGCCCGGAAGAAGGATGTAATGAAAGTGTGACGGGCAAGGAGTAAGGGCAGCTTCACGCTTGGACAACTGGTGGATGTTGTTGCATTGAGCAGGGTGTCTAGCCAGTTAGGGGGTTAGGGCAGATTTATACTTGGACAACTGATGGATGTTGTTGCATTGAGCAGTGTGTCTAGCCAGTTGTTGGAGGGGGTTACGGTTAAAGAAGACATCGCACATGACTCTTACCAGGCATGAACTGCGGATGATTCCTAAGCTTAATGTTCCTCTGCTCAAAGAATTTAAACACCGTGTAGAACAGCATATTGTCAGCTGTGCTCATTGCAGCATCTAGGAACTTCCTCGCTGACGCGCTTTCAGCTCCGCCGACACTGCGAAGGAAACGCAAGGCTGCCAGGAGTTGATTTTTGGAGAGCAATACCTCAACGATTTCCTCATTTGCTGTTGTCACTCTCTGTTGTAGAAATATGGAAAAATTGATTTAAATTACTACCAACGTGAAAAGCAAAATAGAAAACTTTTTATTCAAATTGTTGTATTTTAAAATTAAAAATTTCAGGTGTATTAAACAGTGCTTAGGTATTACCTAAAAAACACTATTATGTTTACTAATATTTTACTAATTATCAATGAAAAAATATTTAATGAAAAAACATAAGACATTGTAAGACAGAAACATGGATTAATAATTCACTGTTTGCAAGACATAGCGTCACACCATAGCGTCACACCAGTGATCACACCAGTGATCACACCAGTAATTATGGCATAATAGAGAAGATATTTTTCGTCAGCTGCACCATCTCAATGGAATACAATTACATCTTCACATCTAAACCTGTAGTACGCCCACATCCTTCAAGACTCACCTTCCTCAAGACCCATTTCTCATGAAGCCTTTCCCTTAACTTTTGTCTACCGTTTTTCACTGATCTGATGTGACAATGGACCTTGAGTACTACAGGGTGTGATTTGACAAAGGTAAAAAATCCTTAAAAAATGGGTAGCGGGCCCAGGTCTCCCTTTGGTCTAGAGGACAAAGCCCCCCTGAACCTCCTGGATGTTTAATTTTAGAGGATTTACTGACTCCACACCCCCACAAACAAGAAACTAGAGGTTTGGACACAATATAGGCTACTTCTTTCTTTCATTGGTGGCTACTTCTCTTTTTCAAGAAAATTATGAGGCAAAGCGAGATTTGTAAAAAATCCTGAAATCAGAAAAAATCGTGAGAAATCAAAGGCCTGGCACTATTTCTTTTTAGATTTTGGCACAATAAAAGTCTTCATTTTTATCACTAAACTCAAACATTCACCATTACCTTAAGCATGTCTAGAGCCAGTTGATGAGCTGGTGGGTAGCAGCTTTCTAGGGACAGTAGAAGGCAAGCGATGGGTTTAGAGTCACTCAGGACATGGTACTGAAGGAATTGATGAAGCTGGTAGAAGCAGTTATGGTGGACGAGGGTGTTGATAACTAACTCATACAGGAAATGCTGGAAATTTAATATGAATAATAATTTCACTCCGAATTATTTAAGTTGTCAAATGGGGAAGGGGGTAATATAAGTTTTTATTTCATTAACAGGTCACAGGTCACAGGTCACAGGTCACAGGTCACAGATTCAGTGCATTAATTACCAAGATGGCCCTCAATCCCCTTTGTTCATATACATATCCTCTCGCAATATAAGTGGCCTCCGTTGCCTGAAGATTTGACGTAACGCTTTGAGGCTCGTGAATTACATCAAATACTGGCCATGGCCACCATGTTTTCTCCGAGATTCAACTTTGACCTTGGTTGGTAGCTAGCACACAAGCCTCCAGGCGTGACGTCAGATCTTCAGCACAATGTATCCAATGAAATCCCTTGAATGGTACGCCAGGAGCCTGTCTTTATCCTTGATAGGATAAAGACAGGCGACCATTGCCCTGATCTTGGCCTCCATTGCCCTGATCTTGGCCTTGGTGCCCCTTAAAAATGTTCCCATAGACATTCTGATATTCTAATGGAAGTGTCCTTTACTCAGGAAAAGTGACTTTGACCCTACAAAAATGAAATTCCATGCCTGATTATAGAAACCATCTAGTCAAAGTTTCAACTCAAATGCACAACATGTTTCAGAGGAGAGTCAAAAAAAAATTCTCTTATTAGTTAACATGAATGCTGTGTTCTTTCCTAAAGCATGAATAAACAATTCAAATCTAATCTAATATTTGGTTTATTACAGTTTCTCATGATATTTGATGCTATCAAACACTTTACACAGAGTAAGCTTTCAGGTAAAATTAAGAATGTTATTTTCCATAACGATCAATATTAATTAGGGACCGTCCAAAGTTGTTAACATTTTCAAGTTAGTACAGAGAGTACTACCCCCCACCTCAAAGTAGTGTTTATCAACATTTTATTTAATGCAAATTTTTTCCCCAATGTTTATAAATATTCAAACACCTTCTAAAGGAGTACACTTTGTTCTACCGTGAAAATGTTGACAACTTTGGACGGCCCCTTACCTGAACAGGAATTTGAAAATGATTGAGTGATCGGATGTACTCAACCAGCACAGCAACCACAAACTTGTATTTGATATCTTTCCTCTCAGCAACAGGTGTAAGGACATGTGTGTACATATCTGATTGATCAATGACTATCTTCTTGGCATACGGTTGTCTTGCTGCTGCTTTGGGGACACTGCCACTCTCAAAGTTCTGTTGTACAAAAACAAAGAGATTAGATTGATATAAACTATTTTCAGCTTGTGCTGATTATTGATCTATTAACCCTGCTACTACTACAAGGGTCAAAAATCAGTCAACATGTTGATATACTTGCCAAGGTTTATCTTGTGCACTTAAAAGTCAAACACTGTCAAACCTTACGTGTAGTAAGTACATTTTAAGGTCAAAATGAGTCAACCTTTTTTTACTGGTAAAAGCATTGTCTGGTATTGTTCATGGTGGTCAAAATGACAGTAAAAACCACTTAAAAATGCCCCTGTGTGCACATTGGGGTCAACAGTCAAAACAGGCAGTTGACTGATTTTGACCTCTACAGCAACTTCCCACTATTAAGTGCAGCAATAGTAGGTAATTGCTTCTCGAAACCTAGGAGTATAAATGGGTGCTGACAATAGCTGGGGAATTAACCTACGATTGACTGGTATCTCATCCTGGTGGGAATAAAAATATTCTAAGTTGTTTCATGTCAATAAAACCAGAGATTAACATAAGTCTGTTGACCCAATGTGACTCACAACAGATATTACTTTTTACATTTGTAGTTATGTTCCAATGGAGTTGATAGCCGAGGCCAATTTTATAACGCTGCTTATCAGTAAGCACATTTTGCTAACTATAGCAGAATAATTCTACAAGATCTAAGCATATTTCACAGGTGAGCAAGAAAATTTGGTGTGGCAAGTGAGCACACACCAACGATTTGTACCATTACATCACTTATTTGCAAACAATAACGGTCCGCGAAGTTTGTCTTTTTCTTTGCTTAACAGTTTAGCAGTGCTATGAAATGAGAATGAGTAAGTAACCTATCTACTGCTTAGTAGCTTTATCCTGTTGGTAAGTGTGACGTCATTCCAACATAAATCATGCCTTACGAACAGGATAGGTAAAACAAAAAACCAGGACATTTACACAGGGGAACTGCTACCCAAAATCACAACTCTTTCATATTACAAAGTAAAAACAACTTATAATTAACAACTCGGCAAATCTTCAGTGCTTAGAAACACAATATATTTGCAGTCTGCAAATCCAAAGCTCTAGGTTTGCCGACTGCAATTTTATTCTGGACCAACCCTTGTTCTAGTACCTTTGATGCTTCATTTGCCGACTGAGGCTCTAAATGGGGACCGAGAAAAATTATTGGGGGGGGGGGTGTCACCGCCACCCCCCAGCTCGCGACGGCCCTACATTTAAATATTTCTTAGACAAACCTTTAAGAATGCAAAGACTAACATACCTGAGCTGCAGATTGTTCCTCCTCAAGGAAGCTACGATAAACCTGATTGAGTTTATCAAACATCCTAGCAATGATTGAAAGACTACACTGCTGACCAGGCAACAACACTACAAGATACAATGCAAAAATCATTAAGATTTCTTAATTTAGGTTAGACTATGGAACAACCTCCCCATCCAAATCTGCCAATCTACTTCACTGTCTACCTTCAAGAAACAGTGTAAGACTTAACCGTTGAGATCAAATTAGAATTTTCTTATTCCTTTGTTGTTCAGTGCCTTAATCTAGTTTTATACAAAATGACACATATTATTGATATTCTGGTCTTTGGTTCTACATGTTGATAAAGATATAAATAAAACTTATGGCCTATGAAAAAAAATCAGCTTATAACATTAGTGTCGTTAAGAAGAAAATAGTGAAAATGAATTACTGAATTTTAAATAAAAAACTGATCTGATGGGAAGTTGATGATGGGACCAAACAGCCGGAGATATTTTTGAGAAAATGTGAAACGTATTACAAATTTGAAATTGATCAAAGCCGTGATCATTTAGAATACATATAAAAAAAAGATGAGTGCATTTTCATTATTTTCTCATTAATAACACAACAAAACAAGCTTAAACCATTGCTGGCTGGTTTCTTCACATATCTCTTGATTCGTATAACGTTTAGACGCATTTACAGACACCGGCTGGTTTCTTCACATATCTCTTGATTCGTATAACGTTTAGACGCATTTACAGACACCGGCTGGTTTCTTCACATATCTCTTGATTCGTATAACGTTTAGACGCATTTACAGACACCGGCTGGTTTCTTCACATATCTCTTGATTCGTATAACGTTTAGACGCATTTACAGACACCGGCTGGTTTCTTCACATATCTCTTGATTCGTATAACGTTTAGACGCATTTACAGACACCGGCTGGTTTCTTCACATATCTCTTGATTCGTATAACGTTTAGACGCATTTACAGACACCGGCTGGTTTCTTCACATATCTCTTGATTCGTATAACGTTTAGACGCATTTACAGACACCGGCTGGTTTCTTCACATATCTCTTGATTCGTATAACGTTTAGATGCATTTACAGACACCGGCTGGTTTCTTCACATATCTCTTGCTTCTTATAACGTTTAGATGCATTTACAGACACCGGCTGGTTTCTTCACATATCTCTTGATTCTTATAACGTTTAGATGCATTTACAGACACCGGCTGGTTTCTTCACATATCTCTTGATTCTTATAACGTTTAGATGCATTTACAGACACCGGCTGGTTTCTTCACATATCTCTTGATTCTTATAACGTTTAGATGCATTTACAGACACCGGCTGGTTTCTGTACATATCTCTTGATTCTTATAACGTTTAGATGCATTTACAGACACTGGTTGGTTTCTGTACATATCTCTTGATTCTTATAACGTTTAGATGCATTTACAGACACTGGTTGGTTTCTGTACATATCTCTTGATTCTTATAACGTTTAGATGCATTTACAGACACTGGTTGGTTTCTGTACATATCTCTTGATTCTTATAACGTTTAGATGCATTTACAGACACTGGTTGGTTTCTTTACATATCTCTTGATTCTTATAACGTTTAGATGCATTTACAGACACTGGTTGGTTTCTTTACATATCTCTTGATTCGTATAACGTTTAGATGCATTTACAGACACTGGTTGGTTTCTGTACATATCTCTTGATTCGTATAACGTTTAGATGCATTTACAGACACTGGTTGGTTTCTGTACATATCTCTTGATTCGTATAACGTTTAGATGCATTTACAGACACTGGTTGGTTTCTGTACATATCTCTTGATTCGTATAACGTTTAGATGCATTTACAGACACTGGTTGGTTTCTTTACATATCTCTTGATTCTTATAACGTTTAGATGCATTTACAGACACTGGTTGGTTTCTGTACATATCTCTTGATTCTTATAACGTTTAGATGCATTTACAGACACTGGTTGGTTTCTGTACATATCTCTTGATTCTTATAACGTTTAGATGCATTTACACACACTGGTTGGTTTCTGTACATATCTCTTGATTCTTATAACGTTTAGATGCATTTACAGACACTGGTTGGTTTCTTTACATATCTCTTGATTCTTATAACGTTTAGATGCATTTACAGACACTGGTTGGTTTCTTTACATATCTCTTGATTCTTATAACGTTTAGATGCATTTACAGACATTTTATCAGTTGTGTACAGTCCCTTAAAGGGAGAGTATCGTCATGAGCAGAGCAGACTTTCAACAGGGCATGGAATCAGTGTCCTAGTTAAAGATGAACACATGCCAGGGATTGTAAAGTACCAGCTCATTTATGCACCAGGGTATTATATTCAGTCACGGAGTTAATCTAAAACTAGCACTCTGATTCCATGCCCTGTTGATCGTGACGATATTGTCTCTTTAAACAGTCTTATCCAAGTTTGTATCATTAGAGGATTTCAAATGAACACTCACCTTGCTTACACACTGATAAGATAACTTTCTTGCTCTCCCTCCTCAAGAGTAGGAATTCAATAAGACGACACTGTAAAGCAAATAAGTCAAGGTTAAAGACCATATTAAAGAGCAGCCATCTTGGTATTTTAAAACACAAGTCTATAAGGATCATAATGAGGCTTGTGTCCAAATTAGACTGGTGCCTTTCAAACTCTGATTTTATCCATGCTAATTTTGGATGAGTGGTAAAGAATTAACCCCAACCCCCTGATGGGTTTGGCTAAGAACCTTCCTGAATTCACCAAAATCCAACACCATGCAGTAACACTACCACCCAACTGCTGAACTTAGCTGGAATTGGGACACCCTGCCCCATGCAAAGTATCCCTGTCAGGGCTATACAGTACCGAGTCCATCAAAATACAACACAACCAACTGTTGGAGTTTGATGGGTTTGGGATGGTTAGAGTTATGGAAAGAGTATTGTACAAATACAATTACATTCATCTGACACTTTCCCAGATCAGTTTCTGTAATTCTTCTTGACTATTAATTATGCTTATAGTCACTCGTATCAATGTTGTTCACAGTCTTCAAACACATACATGCCATGTAGCCAGGGATCACAAGATAAGATGCTGAATCTGGGAAGCGGCGGTCTTGAGATTAAAGGGACAGTATGGTCACGATCAACAGGGCATGGAATCAGAGTTCTAGTTTTAGATTAACTCAGTGACTGAAAATATACTACTCAAAACAATTTAGGGAACAAAACAATTTAGGGAACACCGGAATAATCTCAGTTAAAGCAAGATCATTTATTTCAGATAAACACAATGTTTCACAGAATTGATGAGAAACAACTGCACAATGAAACAGATGATAAAGGACGCATGTAGTGATTACACATTTCATGACATGACTACTGAAAGAGAGAGGGGGTTGCAAATGAAAATCCTGGTTCATGGAACATTTCAAATCTATTTGATGTTAAAAATCCGGTGTTCCCTAAATTGTTTTGAGTAGTATAATACCATACATCATATTACCAATGCTGCTGCATAAATGAGCCAGTCATTTTCAGTTATTTGTTCATCTTAAACTAGGACACCAATTCCATGCCCTGTTGAAAGTCTGCTCTGATCGTGACGATACTGCCCCTTTAAACAGGTTTTTGTAATGCTTCAATCAAATGTTTCTTTGTTCTCTACAAAACAAATATGTTCTTGATACTAACCTTGTCTGGGATCATCGTGACTAGTGGCTCAAGCCGGAGATGAACATGCCATAAGCAACCCAGACGGGCGTCTATCACTGTATTGGGCTGAAATACCACCCAGTTAGGTGAATCTGGGTATAGGTGCTATTAAGGAAATAGACTTACAGTGTGGCAAAAAGAATTGACAGATTTGATAGGATAAGTAAGACTAATTGCGGTGACACCGCAATTAGTGTGCTCTCCTCAGGATTCTCCTGAGGACAATCAGAGCACACTGTTCGAAACGTCGAGTTGTACTTCCAGTTCTTTTCAGAACTAATTACTACTCAATTGAGAATTTCACATGTTGTCACCGCAATTAGTCTATCCTCCTCACCATGCAAAGCTACAAGTCTTACCTAGGTTTGATAGGAGGTAACCATAAGTTGTCAGTCGATCAGAGAGGGATTGGGTTTGGGAAGGATAAGTGGAATAGATACAACATCGTGGGAATCAAACATCCCTTGAAATATTTCTGTCTCTTGTTTTAGGCCCCCGGTTTCTGGTCTCCTCGTGCGTTGCCTTAGACCAGCACGTCACCATTTTTAATTTTCTTTTTTTTGGCTATGAAACGATGTCCAATTGCAGCTAAAATTGCTGGATCGATTGCAATCCTGCCGTGCTGTGTTTTAAACAACTTTTTCACAAAGGGGTATGAACGTTTGCCTGATTTGTGAGGCCTCTCTTAGCCACCATACTTTGTATATGGGAAATTTGGTCCCGCGTATACAACGTATCACGTATTTCTTTGTAGGCAAAAAAAAAGATAACCAAAAAAATAAATAAATAAATTTAAAAAAATGCGTCACCGCACCAATTTTGAAGCCAACCGATAACCAGAAACCGGAGACTTCTTTTTTTTGGCCTTAGTAAAATAATTTCTAAAATGAATTTCTGTTATGCTAAGACAGAAATTACACATTAGAATGAAGGAATACGAAGAATCTTAATGCATCTTCACTATTTTCTCTTTAACAACACAATGAATAAGCTGAAATATTCACAGGTTGGTTTTTATATATATCTCTGGATACATTTACAGACATTTTACCAAATGTGTATACTGACTTTAAGAAGCGGAAAGGACACCCCCTCCCCCCAAAAAAAATAATAAATAAAATAAATAAATAAATAAATAATAAATAAATAAATACAAAATAATAAAGGATACACAAATCTATGCCGACTTCACGCATCTCTAATCCTGTCTGTGTTGGTATACCAGCAACCCTTAGCTTGATTGGCCTGATGGGTAACGGGGCTAGTACCGGATAGTGGTAATTCACGTAACCATCAGTCTCTGGTTTAGGTAGACGAATATCAAAAATCATTGACGTCTGCAAAGATAGAAAGTTTATTCTTATAGTTTGTTCAACTATTGAAATATTTCTACTCTTGCTTGAAGACTACACTTAACCCTGACCCTTAAAGGTTGGTACAACATTGATTTTCTTTTTAAAAAACGTAGATAATTAGAGTTGTATATGAATGTTACTTGGTGTAAAGTTGATCATGTTATCAAACATACCTTGAAATATTTCTGTCTGATATGTTATTAATTGTAATTAAAAATAATCTACAATATGTGAGTATGTCTAATAATATAAAAATTATATGTTAGAATGAAAACAAAACTTATATCTGCTGATAAGATAAAAATATTCACTGTGTTCTCTAAATTACAAAACATAATAAGTTGAAACTTATACAAGTTGGTTGTTTTATTGATTCAAAGAGAGTAAGCACACTTGTAGAAGCAGTTTTGTCAACATCACCATAAACCAACGTTACCAATATTGTATCTTCTTTTTTCAGGAGTGCTGCTTGACACATCCTTTATTAACTGGTGGTTTTACGTAATTCACAAAGTTTACGTGGAGTGGGTTAAATATTCAAAAAAAATTATTCTGTCTCTTGTGCTTCACAACAAATAAAACATATCTGCACTATTTTGATTGTATGAAATTTAACCATTTTTGCAAAAACATGAGCAGTTATTTTACTATTTCAAACGTCAGTTTCTTTATATATTTCTGAATTTTATAATGTGGGATTGTACTAAGTGATATTTTAACAATAGTGCATGCATCCTTAACTGCCTACCTTGGAGGCTTGGTGGTGTACAACTACTAAGTTATCCTGTAAATAAAACAAAAACAAAAATAAATACCAACTATCCACTCTCTGTTGAGGGGGCGTTGTCTGTAAGCAGCAGTTTTCACTGTTGATTCCATTCACATTCAAGTGTAAACATCTGACATCATTGTTCATTACCAAACAAAAACTGAGGGAATTATTTCCACTTTAGAATGGATGCATTTACAGACATTGGTTGGTTTCTGTACACATCTCTTTATTCTTATAAAGTATGGATGCATTTACAGACATTGGTTGGTTTCTGTACACATCTCTTGATTCTTATAAAGTATGGATGCATTTACAGACATTGGTTGGTTTTTGTACATATCTCTTGATTCTTATAAAGTATGGATGCATTTGCAGACATTGGTTGGTTTCTGTACATATCTCTTGATTCTTATAAAGTATGGATGCATTTGCAGACATTGGTTGGTTTCTGTACACATCTCTTGATTCTTATGAAGTATGGATGCATTTACAGACATTGGTTGGTTTCTGTACACATCTCTTGATTCTTATGAAGTATGGATGCATTTACAGACATTGGTTGGTTTCTGTACACATCTCTTTATTCTTATAAAGTATGGATGCATTTACAGACATTGGTTGGTTTCTGTACACATCTCTTGATTCTTATAAAGTATGGATGCATTTACAGACATTGGTTGGTTTCTGTACACATCTCTTTATTCTTATAAAGTATGGATGCATTTACAGACATTGGTTGGTTTCTGTACACATCTCTTGATTCTTATAAAGTATGGATGCATTTACAGACATTGGTTGGTTTTTGTACACATCTCTTGATTCTTATAAAGTATGGATGCATTTGCAGACATTGGTTGGTTTCTGTACACATCTCTTGATTCTTATAAAGTATGGATGCATTTGCAGACATTGGTTGGTTTCTGTACACATCTCTTGATTCTTATGAAGTATGGATGCATTTACAGACATTGGTTGGTTTCTGTACACATCTCTTGATTCTTATAAAGTATGGATGCATTTGCAGACATTGGTTGGTTTCTGTACACATCTCTTGATTCTTATGAAGTATGGATGCATTTACAGACATTGGTTGGTTTCTGTACACATCTCTTGATTCTGATAAAGTATGGATGCATTTGCAGACATTGGTTGGTTTCTGTACACATCTCTTGATTCTTATAAAGTATGGATGCATTTGCAGACATTGGTTGGTTTCTGTACACATCTCTTGATTCTTATATAAAGTATGGATGCATTTGCAGACATTGGTTGGTTTCTGTACATATCTCTTGATTCTTATAAAGTATGGATGCATTTACAGACATTGGTTGGTTTCTGTACATATCTCTTGATTCTTATAAAGTATGGATGCATTTGCAGACATTGGTTGGTTTCTGTACATATCTCTTGATTCTTATAAAGTATGGATGCATTTACAGACATTGGTTGGTTTTTATACATATCTCTTGATTCTTATAAAGTATGGATGCATTTGCAGACATTGGTTGGTTTCTGTACATATCTCTTGATTCTTATAAAGTATGGATGCATTTACAGACATTGGTTGGTTTCTGTACATATTTCTTGATTCTTATAAAGTATGGATATATTTACAGACATTTACCAAGGTTACCAAGTGTTTATCTGCCTTCAGAGTTGTAGTACTCGTACTCATGAAAAAGTACTCATACTTGTACTCAGTAATTTTATTTGTACTCGAGTACATTTTTCAGTACTCATACTCATGACAAAGTACTCGACGACAAGTATGCCTGCCTTAAGCTATATGGAATGAAAGACATGCAATCATATACTATAACAGTATTACAAGCAATAATTGTCTTGGATTATGAAATTGAAATTGAGAAAAATTGTACTGAAGGACCATTTTTGGAAGAGCATTACTTTTTGTTAATTTAAATGATAATGAGACACTTACTACAACATTGACAGCAAAGCGGCCAGTCATGTTTAGTCTAAGGACATCTGTCTTTTTTGCTGGAGATTCCCTGATAACAAAATAAAATAAAATGGTCAAGATAAAATTCACCTTTGGTTTATTAGTTATCTCATTACAAAATTACAAACAAAAAAATTGATATGTTGGTAAAATTACCAATCATTCCTATCATTAAGACAAGTCAACTAATGTTGAGTCATTGACTTGAGACATTACAACTTTGGTGAAAACTTCACTGATGATTATGCCCTAATGATGGTTGCCACTTGCATAAAGGCTGCCCTCAATAAGTCATGCACGTAATGAATACCAAATGAAACTTACTTCTGTAGTTGGTAGAGTACAATCTCTGCTCCTTTGCTGCTAGGTCCCCTGACTTGATGACGGAGGACTACGATGTACAAATGGCTATAACTTCAGAGAAAAAAATCAATCAACATCTTTAAAATATGCCTTTATTAGCCCTAACCACCCTAAATCCTGCAAAATCTGGTACTTTCACCTCTTCAAATGGGGCAAAATTACGACCTGGCAAGAAGTACAGGCCATAATTTTAGGCTGAATATGAAAGATCAATGAAAATGCATGGTGCATTTTGAAGATAAGGGCATGTTTCCAAAAGTGCATCGATGGATTTTGGAGGATTCAGGAAGGTTCCTAGCCAGAATACCTAGGGGGTTAGGGTTAGAGCAATTCTTATTTTGTTGAAATTAAGGGCCAATTCATAGAGCTACAAGTAGAAATTGTAGCAAAGTACATTTAATTGAATACCAGCTAAAGTTTCAGTGTGTATATTGATTTTAGCTGGTGGCCATTTAATTTCTTCAATAAATTTATTCTTCAATAAATTTACCCTCTTTCTTTGTCTCATTAGCTAGTCAGTTCCCCTTGTGGTTTTGGATCATTTGATAAATAAATAATCTTCTATGAGTGATCCCCAGACTTCCACTTCCTAGGTTTAGCATCTTCACTTGGCACGTGATCCCTGGCTACACGGCATGTATGGTTTTCATGTCTTCTGACAAGCACCCCAAGAACAAAGTTGAGGAGACAACAAACTATAGGACTGGATAGCTGAGTTGGTAGAGAACTGGCACGATAACCTGATCACAGGTTGAACCTGATCACAGGTTCAAATCCCAATTCAGTAATTTTGTCTTTGTTTACTCATAAAAATTTATTGATATACCTAGTCAGTTTCCCTTATAGTTTATGTAAAGATTTGCTTTTTGTAATAGACTTGATCAAGTCTGACTTACAGATTGGCTATGGTGACATCTCGTTCCAGCAGACACAGTTTGGGCGGTTTGGGGACTTGAGGCAAATCTATGTCAAACTTGGCCATCTTCATGACATTTCCAGCCTAATTACATAAAAATAAAAAAACATATTTATCAGTGCACTGACATCCATACATTGTCCAAGTGTAAAGCCTACTGAGTGCTACATGGTCAACAAGAATATTTATCAGTGCACTGACATCCATACATTGTCCAAGTGTAAAGCCTACTGAGTGCTACATGGTCAACAAGATCCACATTTGTTGCAATCTGTGTTCAAGCATGGTTACGGTTAATTAAATTAAATTCAATTTATTAGTCACAAAAAAATACATGAAAATTCATATTTCCTGTCATGCAATTATATATCCTTTTTGAGAACATACTTGAAAGTAACATCTTACCTTGAAATGGAATGGATTGAGTACATTTCCAAGAGTTGATGAAGAGAGAAGAAGTAACGAGTTGTCAGCCTGTACAATAGAACCATCACATAACAATTATATTAAGGTTAAATATGAAGAAATTACTGGATTTAAATCTCTAGGGTATTTTGTATTTTAAAAATAATTGGCATTTACACTTTAGGCAAAACAAAAAAAGTCTCAGGTTTCTGGTCATAGGTCGGCTTCAAAATCGGGGCTGTGACGCATTTTTATTTATTTATTTTTTTTTGCCATAAGAAAATATGTGATACATGTACACGTGGGACCAAATTTCCCATATACAAAGTATGGTGGCTAAGAGAGGCCTCACAAATCAGGCAAACGTTCATACCCCTATGTGAAAAAGACATGTAAAACAGCACGGCAGAATTCCAATCGATCCAGCAATTTTGGCTGCAATCGGACATCGTTTCATATCAAAATTGGACATACTGAATTTTGTTTTCTTTTCGGATCATTGCTGGTTTCCAGCTGTCAGAAGCAGGTACATACTCAAGTTTGCACTCATCAAAAAGAAAATATATTTGTAGGTCCTTCTTATAATGATAATGGCCAGGAAATAATGTCACTCATGAATCACCTGATATACCTTGTGATCTTTCTACAAGAATACAACATGCAATCAAGATGATGTATGTCTTTATGGTGATGGTTGACTGCAGTCCAATTTTTTTTTATTATGAAAATTGCCCCACACAAGGCCAATGGCCAATCCAAGGTGGAGGCTACGAAGTCATTGAGTTGTTACAACGACTCCACACTGAGGAACCAGCCCCTCACACCGAAACAAGACAAGTTAATAACCAGCCTCTTCACGGTGCGAATAGGACTGGGAGGGGTAACTAGTCCAGAACACGGCAGTTGTTAAACTGCCTCTGCCCCTATAAGCAATTATGGTTAAGTGTCTTGCTCAAGGACACAAGTGTCACGGCCGGAATTCGAACCCACATTCTGCTGCTAACACCAGAACTTGTGTCCGATAAGCTTGACTGGTCAGCCACGACACTCCACTCCAATGATGACGATAATTATTTGTTATTATGTGTACTCACCAGGAAGACAAACCAGTTGACGGTTATGTTGATGTTCTTGAGTAACTTAAGCGACTTCTTCTCTGGGATAACTTGATAGAGTTCTAGTCCATGGTCCGTGATAAACACCACTTCATTGACGTTGGTCCAGTTGAACCCAATGATCTTGGTGTTCTTGCCCTGTTTGTTTAAGCAAGGATGCTAAAAGCTTTAAAGAAGGGCAAATAATCCGTTTTATGTAATAGATAATTCCCCATGTGGGTGAACTAAATATATTTCTGGACATATTTCCATCTAAATAAAGTCTTATTTAAAAGATCCAAATTGGGTAGAATGTCGTATCTGGCCGCCACTATTTTTCATTAAATACAACCAATAATGTAATCTTACCTACCTGGTAAGGTGGAGAACATATGGATGATGATGGACATATACTTCAAATTATTCCAGGATATTTATTCATGAAAAATCAGGCATTTTTGGTATACAATGACTTCCTCAGTCATGTCAGTCTGATCATGTAAACTCCAAAATTAGTGACCAACACAGTCATTGTACATGCGTAGTGGCAACTATAATAGGGTCCTTCTATTTTCTGAAGGGGAGGATTTTTTTAGAAGGGAAATCAAGTCCGAAAACCATCATAAAAGTGGATTTTAAAGATAGTTTTCGCTTTCTGTACCACCAAAAATCGATAGAATGATTTTTTAACTGGTTAGTGGTTGCAAAAAAATCCAAAAAAGCCCTTAAAAAGTGGCGGCCGGATACGACATTCTTTCCTCCAAATTTCTTTCAATTGTGTAGCCTTCGATTGTCTCATTTGATTCCTTTGAGTTTTCTAAGTAAACCTGTGTACAATGTAGACTGTTCTATTACCTTACAGCTTTGAGAATATTCTGCTGTGTCTCCCCCACTGTGAAAGTTGATGAATTCCTGTACAAAAAGAGAACAAAACTATGATCCGAGGCATAGAAAGAAAGAAAAATAATTAACAAACAGAACATTTTTCCTCATGCTCTCCATTCAACAAAACAAAATAAAATTCGTATTTAACTGCCCCTTTGGTTGGCCTTGAAATTTGTAGGCAGCCAAGGGCAAAGTGGCCATGTCCTCTCAATCCGTAAGGTCAAGGCCTGCAACAGTACTCTCAAAAATACATACCACAGTCTTCTGCGATCTCTGAACTGCAAGAACCTTGAGATCATAAGAAAACTTGATGGAGATGACTGGGCCTTTGTCTTCGATTCTAAAGAGAAAATATCACATGGTGATGAGTGAAAAGAGCTTGCCCTAGAATGGAACTCAGCCCATGAGTGTTGATTAGGCGGGGAGGGGGAGTGGTGAAGAAACAATTGTCCATTCATATTCATACAAGGGTAAATGACATACCAACTTTTTCCTTCCCTCCCCCCTTCACCAAATCATCACAAAGTCTTGCCACCACATTAACAAAAATTTGATTGAGGACTATGGCCCACCCTAGCACACAAACTTCCACTTTAGTCACTCATCTGGTGACAGGTTACTTGTATGCTTTAACTTATACCCAAAAATCGATAGAAAAATTGTAAACTGGTTAGTGGTTGCAAAGGAATTTTAAAAAAAGAAACCTTAAAAAGTGGCGGTTGGATACGACATTCTTTCCAAAGAAAAATCCATGACAGTTGTCATATTTGGATAAGAAAAAATGGCGGTTGCATTCGACTACATTCTTGACTTTTACACATCGTTACTAGGCAGATTCACGCAAACCGCCGATGGTGGCGCTATTTTTCATATCCTTTTTTTCTGTCGAAGTTGTGACCCGCCGAACTTTCATGGTAAAATTATAATATAAAGGGTAGTCTACGGATGTAGTCACTTCTAGTGTCGATAAATGGATACTACACATCGTGGTTATCTTAATTGATCAGTCCATGCCAACTGTACGGTTGGCACAAAAACAGCGCAACTTGCGCAAAATAGACTTTGTTAGTACTACAAGGATACATTGCAGGCAAATTCGGTCACAACTTTTCAAATGAAACTGGATCTTAAAAATTACCAAATATTTAAATCAACAAAAATTTGTAACTTTATTATTATTATTATTATTATTAATCATTTCTGGTAATGAAACCAAGGGATGCCTCAGAAAAGCGCACTTAAGCACTGTAAGCTCGAAAGCCTGAGGAAACCTGTAAACAAGGGCGCTTGCAATGTGAACCAGAAACACCGGGGTAAACCCCTTACACTTCCACGATAAGTGTTCTGGGTTCTTTTACGTGCATTACTTAATCTAGTACACGGGACCTACGGCTTAACGTCCCATCCGAAGGACGAAGCAATTATGGTTAAGTATCTTGCTCAAGGACACAAGTGTCACGACCGGGGCTCGAACCCACACCCTGCTGCTGGCAACACCAGAACTTGAGTTCGGTGCGCTAGACCGCTCGACCACGACACTCCACAAACTTTGCATAGGGTTAACCTATCATGACCATTGACCCCTCATTTTCTTTCTAATTTTTTGTTCTATCCAGTGATATGACATTTAAAAGCATTGAAGCAACTTCAAATTTTCATGAAACTGCCTATCGTTACCAACCTGAAAGAGGTGCTTGTTCTGTCATCAGGCCCCCGGACAACCACGCCCAGAGCTCCCCCTGAGCGCACAGCAAACACCTGAAATGATTAAAACATTATTAAACATCTGATAAGTGCATAATATTTTCAAGACTAAAGCAGTCAATATTGGCCATACCAAAACTAACGTTAGTCAACGGGAGTGATCATTAAAAATAAAATGACGAATGAATATCCATTGCATAAACCGCTGACTGTTTACCTTAAATTGTATTACTACTTGAGAAATGAATGACTTCACTAACTAACCTGACGTTTAACTTCATCGTAGAAGACATTTGTTGCTTTACTGATCGGTTCAAATCGCACTGGATTTGTTGAAAGCTCAATGTAAAAGTTATGATCTTCCGCCATAGTGTCGCCGTACTCAGCCGCACAAACAGTGTGTCACTGCGCCGCGCGGGCCGGGATGTACAGAAAAGCATAGACGTAGACAGGCATAGACGGGCGTCTGGGTCACTTAGTCAATTAGGGAACCTGTCTATGGGGGGCGGAGTCTCTGAGCTGGGAGTAAAAAGGCCCTGGGAATCCAGGATTGTATTTTACTTTTCCTGGTTCCAGTCTTGTTCCCACCTTCTCCTTAAAGGTACAACATTTGCAATTACCTGGACAGCATGGGATAAGTTTTCAATAAACAAATTAATGTCTCCAATTTTTCCTTTCCCGCATTGTTTAAATTCCGCACTGGGCAATCATGTAATCATCATTTGATCATTGTCATAATTATTATCATATTTATATCGATTATCTTTTTACCGTCATATCGATTATCCTGATAAGGACTGTAATATTTAAAACAACATAATATTTTGGGGTGAAGTGCTGGGCTGGTATTAAATAATATAATGTATCCTCATCAATATTCTACAACCTTTAATTACTTTCACGGATTGTTCCTTCTGGAATAATTAGGATAAATCCCAAACTAGATATATAGCAATGGTAAAAATTGTATGTGCTACAAATTTCATACGCAGGAAAACAAAATTCCTAATAAAATAGGTCAATTAATATTAACAAACATGTAACATAAAAAAAACATCAAAACAACTGCAATTTATTTTTTTAATAAAAAAGTTTCACTTCAACAAATTAAGGGCAACTATACAATATAAGTAAAACTTGTAGCTTTGCATGGTGAGGATGATAAGTAAGACTAATTGCGGTGACACCATGTGGAATCTCAATTGAGTAGTAATTAGTTCTGAAAAGAACTGGGGGTACAACTCGACGTTTCGATCAGTATGCTCTGATCGTCCTCAGGAGAATGCCGGACTCTGGAAAATGCTGCTGCTTAAGTAGGCTGCTGGAGGATCATCCCATGAATGGATGCTGGAGGATTAGTTCGTTGAGGCGCGCAGGCGGGAAACTGTGAGACTATGAGACTAGGATCCTAGGGGTTGGGGGAGAGAATATAAATTTTATGTTGGCCAAACTGAGTATGCTTACTCTCTTTACAATCCCTTTATCCTCAAGCAATGTGCGATGATTTAAAGCTAAAATCATGAGATATAAATTAAACAACTTTTGTGAAAGTTAAAACTAATATAATTTTTAAACACTGTGTTGTTAACGAGAAAAGGGGAACAATTTATTTATATTTTTGAGAACTTGGAATTTTGGAATGCGTACCTTTCCCTAGATTGGAGCTTGAAATCATTTCACTTTCTTAAAAAGTGACAGCACCTCAGATAAGATTATTTCTAGGGAAGATTGATACCATCATTTAAATCCTCATAATTCGAAAGTGTTGGTACTTGGTAGAAAAAATATTTAAAAGTACGTGTCAACATTGCCAATCAGGGACTCCCATTGATCTAGCTGTGAATATTGAATAATATCAGCATAAAATGTATTTTAAAGAAGAGAGAGAAGTTTAACCCAACACTTTCCGGTCAGAGAATAATCTATAATTATACATGATTTCAATGGAAAAGTAAATTTTCTGCGTCTTAGTTGAGCATAGACAAAAACTAATTGACTGTAAAATTTTCAGGCAATCAAGCATTCGAATCGAAAAGTTTGAAGATTAGAAGGTTGAAACGGGGAGTTCTTCGAAATTAAACATCTTTACATGGGCTCGCAGATGGGCTTCCCGTCACAGACATTCTCATAGTACGGTACGAATAGGTGGACCACAGTGACGACAGGGAACATGACGAAGGCACCGATCATTGAGCCAACCTGACTGATCCCACCGTACCAGATCAGGAGAGAACGGTTGTTGGGTTGACTGCGAAGTATCCAGGCAATGGTAGCCTTGGTGTATACAAAGAGACCGGTGACTAAAACCCAAACCACAACCTGATAGCATACAAGAAAAACAACATTGTTTCAGAGTAAGACACATGTTCAACTCTGCTGCAGAAAAATTGATTAAAACGAGCATTATTTAAAAAAAAAATTTTTTTTATACAAATTCAATTTAGTAAAAGTCAGAGAATGAAATTTGATCAGTGGTGGTACCAGGATTTTTCAGCAGAGGAATTTGGGGGAAGATGGAATTTTGAAATATATAATCTGTTGCCTTTTCTTATCCAAATGTTCTGAATGAAAAAAATCGACGGCAACTTACTATAAATACATCACCTCCAATATCGTGCTGCAGCGGTGGTGCTGGACTGAGAGCTGCCGTCATAAAACAGAAGGCTCCCGCGAGTGTACCTGCAGCTGCCGTCAGGCCGACTAAGGCAAGCCTCGTACTTGGAAGCAGCATAACCAACATGGCAGCTATCGGATTGGCAATACTTGCCATAGTAGAAGCCAGTAGGTAGGTGTCGAGACCATACGGTGCACAAGAGTAGGTCTGGATTGCTGGGAGAGCGCCGTTACTGAGTGCTGTGACGAAGGCTAGGATACTAAACAGATAAGCATAATGCCATCGACTTAAGAAAGTGTCTGACTTTACAGCAACATCACCTTTTTCTTTGTGGGTTTTCTCTGCTAATTTGGGGTCAGATGTGCTGCTATGTGCCGCCGTGTCATCACTACTCCCGTAAACAAGCACGGTGCGACTCTCAGAACTTTTCAACCTAAGAGAGTCGGTTTTAGGCTCACTGGTGTTAGGCTTCTCTCTGAGGTGTTCACGTTTAGCCAGAGGCAAGTAGTTGAGCAGGGTGAAGGCAAGGAGACACGTCATCATCATTGCGAAGAGAAAACCGAAGAAATTATTTGGTGGGAATCGGGCGGGTGAGTCCACCTGCTGCCAGTTGGTGCACGTCTGCTCCACAGTGACGTTGTTGATCACAGTGAAGTTGATGTAGGTGTTGTTAGCGACACACTCTACGTTACCGACCCCCTGAATGAGTGCGACAATGCTGGGCAAGAGAGAGCTCAGACCCTCTCCAACAAAGTACCACGTCAGGTAGGAGTTCTTGAGTACGGACATGAAGGGAGTGAAGGCCACAGAGGAAGTACAGTCCACGATGGACAGGAAAAAGGCCAGACACAGCAGGGCAGTGCTATGAATACTTCCATCAATCCCCCACACAGTGTAGGAATCCCAGAAGAATGCCAGCAACAAGGTTGACAGACAACCGATTGTCACGATGATGAAGACAGTCGGTATCTCCACGTGTTTGCCTTTGGGTGAGAAGTAGTTGACGATGGAAAACACCAACGGTCCTACATTGGCAAGTTGGATGATCACGGTCAGGTAGGTGGCGAGGTTGTACCCCTCTGGGATATTAAGGGATACCAGGAGTGGGAGCTGCACCCACAACCCATTGACGGCCACCCAGGAACCCGTTCCGAAGAGCAGGACGAGGATTATGACTGGGATACGGACACAGAGGGGACTCTTTTCTCGTCCAGCCATACTAAGTAGAATCACGGGTCAGACAGTCAATCAATCTGAAATCAATAGAAATACATCGATATGAAAAATAATTGAAAACAAAGATGTAGATAACATTATGCCTTTGACCCAACAATTTCAATTCCGATAAAACGTGTCTGTAGGCCATTATATACCAAGGTCAATGAAAAAGATAAAAGGGGTGGGGCACACGAAATAACGTATGGTAAATTGACAAAAAGAAGGGGGAACATGCCTCTCTTTGCCACCCCTAGATCGGCCAAATGTTAGACGTTAAAGAGACAATATCGTCACGATCAGCAGGGCATGGAATTGGAGTGTTACTTTAGATTAACTCAGTGACTGAAAATAATACCCCACATGATAAGGTCATATTACCGTTGCTGCTGCTGCTGCATAAATGAGCCAGTAATTTCCAGTCAGTGTTCATATTATCTTAAACTGGGACATCGATTCCATGCCCTATTGAGAGTCTGCATGCTCTGATCGTAACGATACTGTCCCTTTAAGATACTTTGTCGGAATTCAGGAAATAATGTCTCTTACCATTAAAGACCGCAGGTTGTGGTGGTTTATACCTCTTGCTGATTCAGTTACAACTCCATATAGTTTACTGCTGCCATGTATAACATTTCACTACTGCAAAATACTTGTATCGGTCCGCAGAAGTCGCCAATTTTAGTCAAAGCTCACACCGTCCATAGACTGGTCGTGGGTCAATTAACATTAGTAAAACACACTTATTTGAATTTATATAACACTTATCATGAGAAATAAAGCAATACTAATAGCAGGCTTTGATAATCCTTGATCAGTCAGATTGAGATTTATAAAGCAATTATTCTTTAAAGAGATACTCGCGGGCACGTGCGTGGAAACTATGTATGTTACACAGCTGACTATAGTTGACATGTAATATAAATCATATAAAAGATATCTGATTACATTCTTATTGAAAAAGTTGGTTTTGTGAAAGATCCACTTCGATCTTGCTAAAATTGAAACATTAGACTCTACGAGCCACCGTGTCTATTGACAAACTGACATGACCTTTGATATAATGAGGATGTTCACCGTACCATGCACTGATCAATGTGGACAACCCAGACGTTTGATGACGTCGTATACGGACACGTACAGTAAGGAAAAGCAGCCCAAACTGCCGTCAACTTGAACAATGAAACGGCCAACCAACCCTACTTTGATCCTTAAATAAACAATATATCCATTGTTAAAGACTACTGATAAAATACTATAGGAGACTAAAATGATGGAGCCATGATATTACTAGGGGAGGGGCAACCCCGAATTGCCACATGGCCAAATTATCAAAGGATCCATTTACCTTCGATCCATAAATTGGGGATAAATATTCATCGGTGTGTGGAGTTTTCCTGGAGTTATATGTTTTGTATGTTTTTTTTATTGCGCCTATTATATATATATATATATATATATATATATATATATATATATATATATATATATATATATATATATATATATATATATATATATGTATGTATGTATGTATGTATGTATGTATGTATGTATGTATGTATGTATGTATGTATGTATGTATTTATGTATGTACTATGTATGTATGTATGTATGCCGGTATGTATGTATGTATGTATGTATGTATGTATGTATGTATGTATGTATGTATGTATGTATGTATGTATGTATGTATGTATATATATATGTATGTATATATGTATGTATGTATGTATGTATGTATGTATGTATGTATGTATGTATGTATGTATGTATGTATGTATGTATGTATGTATGTATGTATGTATGTATGTATGTATGTATGTATGTATGTATGTATGTATGTATGTATGTATGTATGTATGTATGTATGTATGTATGTATATATATATATATATATATATATATATATATATATATATATATATATATATATATATATATATATATATACTACTCAAAACAATTTAGGGAACACCGGATTTTTAACATCAAATAGGTTTGAAATGTTCCATGAACCAGGATTTTCATTTGCAACCCCCTCTCTCTTTCAGTAGTCATGTCATGAAATGTGTAATCACTACATGCACCCTTTATCATCTGTTTCATTGTGCAGTTGTTTCTCATCAATTCTGTGAAACATTGTGTTTATCTGAAATAAATGATATTGCTTTTAACTGAGATTATTCCAGTGTTCCCTAAATTGTTTTGAGTAGTATATATATATATATATATATATATATATATATTATGACAGCTATATACTGCAAATTCAATACGTACGCCGAAGAAGGGGTAACATCAACAATACAACTTCCACGTGAGACAAAATAATTGAAAATACAATGAGGTAAATAACTCCTCTACACTTCAAGGGCGGAGAAAGAAAATTTACAGGCTTTGGAGACACCAATGTAGAATTCTGGCAGTATACTTTTTGCTTAAGTGTCCGAGAGAACCGTATCAAGAGAAAATATAATAAATACAGAAAACATGTGAAGGATTCAGCTGATATTGTTGGGACATTAGCGATAACAAAGTGAAAATCAAACGATTCAATTTTTGCTATACACCGACGTGTGTATAACACTGTATACTCAGTGCTTTCCGAGTGTCTGTGGAAAAACTTCTCAGGCGACTCAGGTGGGATTCGAACCCACGACGTCCTGCTTTCTAGTGCAGACGTCTTATTTTCATCAACCTATAAATATCGCGGCACCCACTGCTATATAGGATTCTAGCCAGCCAATCGTCATCGGGAAAGCTCGGTGATTGAGAAGTAAGACGTATGCACTAAGTAGAAGGTCGTGGGTTAGAATCCCGCCTGAGTCGCATGTGAAGGTTTCCACAGACACTCGGAAAGCACTCAGTATCATCGGTGCTATATAAATACGTCAATTGTTTAATACCCGACGCAAAAAATTCATCAACCTACATTATTTTTATTCTAATGTGGAATTCTAATTGACAGAATTAATTAACGACGTTTTGTTGAAAATAACAAGTGTCAGACGGGAAAAGAATGTTTAAGCACCATTTTTTCAAAAGTTGTTTAGAAATTAGTTCAGGATTAGCTACGTTTCTGTGCAAGTAATCACAATGGTTTATTACAACTCTTTTGATAAATTTGGCAAACCTGTGGGAAAAAGGGAAACATGTAATCGAGTAAGCCCTCATTTTAAAAAGAATATAAATATTAACCCTATTTCCACTTTTTAGTATTTTCCCTCAGGCATTTTCCCTGCACTAAGATAATATTCAAATGCAGTAAAATGCTCATCAGTCATAACATTGGACGATCGAGTTTCAACCTGTTTTTGCTATAATATAGGCCTAATACACAATTTTATTTTCACATTTTGTTCCCAAAAACAAAATGGTCTCAAAACTTTAATTCTCTGGCCCCTGGCAAATAATGATTAGACAATGCTAACTGCATCGTCTAGCCGGCGACATATTTTCCCCCAGGACGAACGTAGGCAATTAAAAAAATATCTTGTTAAAAGACTTTTTGTTAAAAGACAATAAGTTTTTACCACAAAAATTGCGCCCTCTTGCATGAAGTCGGTGAATAGACGCCACAACCTCGTACTCAGCAGCTGATATGCGTGCCCCCTCGATATATGCATAGTGACGTCGGATATCTGGGACGTTGCGAATCAGGTTAATTTCCATCGTACGTGCACGATCGCGATCACACAAGCAAATTAAGCAAAACCGGCAAAAATGGCTTCTCTTAGAGTAGGAAAATCGGCAGTTATGCTAGCAAGACGATGTTTATTTCGGCCGAATGTAAGAACAATGGCGGCAGGAGGGGGTAGGTTTTCACTTCAGTCATTTATTTTGGTTAAGTCTTTAAACGTTTTGTTTTTTTAACAAATGATTTCAAAAGTGACCTAACGAGAGCAAGGGTAATTTCCTGAAGTTTATAATAGTTAATACATATTGCCATTTAACCAAAAACGGGAAAATTTTTGTTTTAAGATTTGATCCAACCTGGGCCGTGGATAATTACTTGATTGTATACTGACATGACTGAGCTAACAATGTAGTTCCTGCCATGTAAAAATCAATAAGGCCATGAGAATGAAAGTCTTAGAATAGATTTGCGTCCACCGCCCGCATGTCCCGAAAGCTACCGCCTAAATTTTTCATTATTTGCACAAAAAAGGTATTTCCACCAAACAAATTTAGTTCCAAATCATCCACATCAGTAAAACAAAGTTTTTACCAAATTTCCACCAGTATGTGCGCTATAATCATTAGCACATGTTCTCTTATTTAGTCCCGCGTACGTCGTTCACAAAAAAGGTCGTATCGCGCTAAAACTGTATGGTAAACTCCGTCCGATCCGCACCTGCAACTGTACTGCCTTCACATGCACAACACGTTCGCTGTTGAGCCTGTATCTTATGCCTGTGTGTGCGGCCCGCACGTATAACGATGCACGTACGTACACAGATTAGAAGAAACATCTTGTGATTGCGCTGTTATTAAAAATAATGATCAATGGAAATAATGAATAATGAATAATGAAAAAAAGCCTCGTGTGTTTTCGAAATTTCCCGGACGCAAATCTATGACTTTCATTCTCTTGGCATATGTAACGTTAACAGTGGTTAATGTTACATGCAGACTTCTGGCTGGCTTCTGCACAAGAAATCCATTACATTCTGTGACACACTGAGTGAGTGACATTCAGTATTATATAAACTCACTGAAAAACGATCACTGTCATAACTTCGTAGCAAAGTATTGAGTAACAAATGTTAATTGAAATGTTTTCCTTGGGTACATGTTATTCATTACAGTAATAAACAAACATGAACAATTTACATTATAATAACGTCAATGCATAGTACTAATACTAGGCTTACATTTACTTTACTTTTCTTGTTTCTTTCTTTTTCTTTTGTAGGAATTCCTGAACATTCTGATCACGTAACTGGTCTGGAAAAGAAAGAATATGAACTTATGAAAGCTGGTGATCCTGTGAGTATTCAGTCTGTTTGGCCAATTTCTTAGATCTAAAATTCATGCAGAGTTCATCACTGTTAAGTGTTTGACTAAGCCATGCTTTAAGAACCTATGGAAGTTTGTGCAGTAGTTATTTGATGTATTGGTTTTTTACATGAAGTGTGTTTATATTAAAGGGACAATATCGTCCTGATCAACAGGGCATGGAATCGGAGTGCTAGTTTTAGATTAACTTCATGACTGAAAATAATACCCCACATGATGAGGTCCTATTACTATTGCTGTTGCATAAATGAGCCAGTACATTTCAGTCACTGTGTTCATCTTAAAGTAGGACACCAATTCCATGCCCTGTTGAAAGTTTGCTCTGATCATGACGATATTGGCCCTTTAAGTGATCGGATTGGACATGTTTCTATTACTGCGCTCATGTATTTCCTTTAACCAATCATTTTTTTTTCAGGATCCCTTTGAGCTGCAAGTTAAGCGTGTGCCAGCTGGTACAATAGACAAACCCGTTGCCGTCAAGTCCGTCTTTGAAAAGCGAATTGTTGGATGCATTTGTAAGTTATATTAGGAATTGCTTGATAAAAAATAACTGAAATATTTTCTACAAAGTTGTTGTCTTTCAACTATTGGTTTAAATCCTAGAATCTACAGTAGCCCACAAAAGCCAAGTGTTACAAATCATATGGGCAATTCTGTGGTTATTCACGTTACTTTTTTAAAGGTTTTAGGCCCACTCTTAATGGCATAAAATATATTTCACTCATCGGTTTTTTCACAGTGCATAAAATAATAATTTCAGAAATTTGTTATATGAACGCTATATAAGAGAAAAAGCAACATTTTACGCATGTCCGAAAAATGTAAAATAACCAGCATTTTTCTCTTATATAGTGTACATATAACACATTTCTGAAATTATTTTTGTGTGCCCAGTAAGGTCTGGGCATAATGCAACTATTGTGAAAAAAATTTCAGTGAAATATATTTAATAAGGAAATTATGGAATTAACAGTGGGCACAATACCTCAAAAATGTAATGTGAGTAACTATGGAATTGCCCCATATGCATAAACAAACAAATTTAAGAAAACATTATTTCTAACCCTGCCCGCTTGACCTCCCCAATACAGGTGAAGAGGAGCAAACCTTTATCAACTGGATGTGGTTACACGCCGGGGAACCTCAGAGGTGTGACTGTGGCCACTGGTTTCAACTACAGAAGACGGAGAGTATATAGAGTATAGATTTGCAATTATCACACACTGTTCGGTTTTGTTTCTTCATGTATAACAATGAATACTGTATGCATGATTGGGGATGAAGTATTTTTTGAATGTAATTAGTGTTGAAATAAATCACAGGTCAGGTTGTAACAACATAGGGCGCTATTAGGCCAAAAAAAAAGGTCTCCTGTTTCTGTGCATGTCGCCTCAGACCCGCACGTCAGCATTTTTAATTTCTTTTTTTTTGCTATGAAACGATAGGCCCTATGAGAAATTTGGTCCCCGCATATACATGTATCACGTATTTCTCTGTTGGAAAAAAAAAAAAGCACGTCACCACACCTATTTTGAAGCTGACCGATGACCAGATTTTTTTTTGGCCTTACTCAGAATGTTCGATGAAAGTGGGAAAAATAGTTTTCTATTAATTCCTGGGTTTGTTGACATCACTTGGGATGGTCTGGTTCTGTTAGTATATACGGTAGGGGCTGAATAGAATTAGATATTAAATGAAGACGAGACTACAAAAGGAACTAGAAGACTATGACACTGCTCACCTTTTTTGAAATGTGATATTTCTTTGGTGTTTGGCTCTAGTTGACATGCTGATGCGTGTTGCGTACTCATCCACTGACTATCCTCTGTATGTGCCTATTATTATGGAATGACCCATTTGATGGTTACATGTATATAGAAGACTGAAGTAAAATATGGAATGATTTTGTACATGTTGTAATTGCAAAATAATTACGAAACAGTTAGTGTGACCAACATCACTCTTCACAACCCTACTGTATGAAGTTTGTGTTTATAAAAAGTACTATCAATTCCACCAATACATAGAGTGCATATAATGCCACCAGCACTTATCTAAGAAAACAATTTACTGATACAAACTAATATTTTCAAAACTTTTGATGCATACTCATTCCAGAATACCCCATCCAGAGTTTCATTGAAATGAGTATAGCGCCCTCTAGGGATACAACCACTTGGATTGTTGCATATCAAATGACACGTACAGTGCACTGCCACTTTAATGAATATGGGTCCACATTATCTGTTGCCATAGTGTTCATTAATTTTAGTGATTCATGGCTGCAAGTGTAAAATGTTTGTATATCCAAATGATAGTGGTGTTCATCATAGTGGATTTGCACTGTACATACCTTTGTCAGTTGTATGATTAATGTACACAGTTAAACTTCAACAAGCTGTTAGAAAGGACATTTAAATACCTTCATGAAACAAACTGGGAATTACTTCTAAAAATGTGTAAACTTTTGCCAATAAGTCATTTGTAGTAATGTAACTGATTTGAATGAATTATGTTCCTGGAGAACAGACTTTCAGCGTGTAACATTAAAAAATCTTTTGAATGTTTGTCATGTGACACTGTTTCTGAGACCAAGTGCTTAATATTTATCATACCCACTGATCTTTATTAATCAGACCGACTAGGTCAGGTACATTCATTGAAGCCACTGGGCTGCCATGTTGCTACTCATTACAATAGGCAGGGCATAGTGACAAATCTGGATCCATCTGTGAGACATAGCCATTGTATGTGCATTCTTTTTTGTAAAAGGAGTACCAAAATGGATGCATAGTGGCCTCGCTAAGGTTTTTAATGTAGGTGTTTTTCATTTCTTTGTCATTTACTGCAAGTATTTCATTTACAAAAGTTAAATTACTTCATATAGAAAATACATCTTAGTTCCATAATGGTGTCTTTAATTGTTCTTAGAGCAACACATGTTTGATAATTTAAATATAAATATTTACTTCAAATAAAAATTTAACATGTTGCTTGTTAGACTAAGCCAGACACAGTAAAATGTCTGATGAACAGTTTTGCACTTGCTGAACTATTGGAATATATTCACAGCTATCCATGCATGTTTGAATGTATTAACTATTGACTTGGGCATTTTGGATTGCTGTGAATCTATCCTTTCACCAAACTGTTCAACAACTTTGTCTCTGCTACTGTTAACTTATTGCATCAGTGGGAAGTTCATTATGCTGTTTCATCATAAAAGAGAACCATAGGATTTAAAATGAAATTCATTTTTCTTATGAAAACGATTCAGTTCTATTCTCTCTGCAAACAATTGGAACAAGTGTACCCTTAGTCAAGTTATTCATGATTCATTGGTAATGAACTAACCAGTATTAACCATAACATACCCGTATTTACCACAATCACAAGTTTTAATGCAGTAAATGTTATAAATTACAATTTTCTGTTAAAATTAATCTTTCACTTGTGGAATTTATTAATTATGTTCTGGTTTTTGTACATACAATAGTTGAGATAAGTAACGCAGAAGAGGGTCATTGTCACCTAGGGTACTCCCCACTGGTAACCCAGGCAATCTCAATCCTATGTAGGTTTCCTGTAGTTCCCTGGTTGACAAAGACATCTTCAGTATTTAGGGTTAATTTTACCAGATGTTTGATTTTTACCACATAGCGGTGTGAATGTGTGTATGCATATGTGAGTTTAAGATGTTGAGTGCTCTAAATACAATAAAAAAAAGTTAATTAAAACCTGAGCATTAAGAGTATTTTGTCGCACATATGCGACGTGTTCTCCTGAAATCAGACACTTTTGTGCAGAGCTCGGAACTGAGAAACGGGCAAAAATATGCCTGGGGGTGTTTTTTGTGGAATTTGAGTTTCTTGTAAATTTAATAATTAATAGTCCAGTTTAAAAAAAAAAGATATTGTAAAGCTGAGGATCTCTACTTTCATAATCAATAACTAACTCAATTTTGATAACCTGCCCAAAAGTGTCTGATTTTGGGAGAACACGTCACATATGTGACTGGCTCTGGCAAAACCCTAAACCTCGCAAATTAATCGTGAAAATTAGCAATGTTCCCAACAATGTTTCAGGATTTTTCTATCAAAATCTAGAGAAAATGCTCTCTATATGGCTGTTACGCATTATGGTAAATGCCGAGAAGTTTCAGGGGTTCTCATAATTTCTTCTTGAAAGATGGAATATATCAGTTCGGTTTGCATCTCAACTATCACTAATTGAGATTGTGGTCCTGATAAGAACCATATATGTCTTCTCTACATTTCGGAGACTAGCGTGCTCTCGTCATCATCAGGAGACTGAAGAGAGTTGGGAGATACTTCTGGTTAAATAGGCTCTGGTCAGGATCCTGCTTTGTTGAGACAAATTCTGCTGGGGCTCGTTGGATGGTACTACTGCTTCCTTCTTGTTATTGTACAGTATTGTGCATAGGTATTTATCAAACGGTCAAAAAAAGCACTTGAGTTATTTAGGAAATGTACTTTTTACCTACAACACTATCAGTCAACGCAATTGCTAGGTAAAACATGTAGCTTTGCATGGTGAGGATGATAAGTAAGACTAATTGCGGTGACATCATGTGGAATCTCAATTGAGTAGTAATTAGTTCTGAAAAGAACTGGAGGTACAACTCGACGTTTCGATCAGTATGCTCCTGAGGACGATCAGAGCATACTGATCGAAACGTCGAGTTGTACCTCCAGTTCTTTTCAGAACTAATTACTACTCAATTGAGATTCCACATGGTGTCACTGCAATTAGTCTTACTTAACACCATTGCTAAAATTCAATAATTTTCTGCAGTGAATTTCACACACAAGTTATCAAAATCATGATCCTTGGCCACCAGAAGATCTAATGTTTGTAAATGCATCCAAAATTTATAACAAAGGAAAATTGATACAATGTTCGAGGTGACAAAGAAGATGAAAATCTTTACTTACTCCAAAAACACATTCAAGACTTAAAGGGGCAATATAGTCACAATCAACAGGGCATGGAATCGGAGTGCTAGTTTTAGATTAACTCGGTGACTGACCCCACATGATGTCATATTACCGTTGCTACTGCATAAACGAGCCAGTAATTTTCAGTCAGTATGTTCATCTTAAACTAGTACACCGATTCCATGCCCTGTTGAAAACCTGCTCTGATCGTGATGATATTTCCCCTTTCAGAAACTACTTGGGTAACAACCAAGTACATTAAAAATCTCTTGAGATGTGTGGTTGTGTGATAAGAACCATTTGTTTTAAACCATTTCTTAAAAACATTTAAAATAAACATTCCCTTTAACTGCAAGCACAGACTATAATTTTGTCGTGTGCCTGGAAGAAGGACGTAAAGAAAGTGTGACCAGCAAAAGGTCATCAGCAATTAATGTGCAAAATTGTGTTTCAAGAAAACTGAGTGTGAAAGTTTGGTCGTTTTTCTGCCATTTATAAATCATTGTAGGAAAGTTAAATTCCACATGTGAATGGAAAAGCATGTCTTGGGAGTAATTCTAGCAACAAATATATAACAGTTATTCCCTACTTTTTTTCAAAGGAGCCATTTTATTGCTTACAATCTTCTGCTGGGACAAAAAGTTGTACTTTGTCTGCCCGGAAGAAGGTCGTACAGTGTTACGACCTTCTTCCGGGCACACAATGATATGAGTATTTTATGATGTACTGCCATACCTCCATCCATCATTATGCATTCATGGATTTTATCATTTAATGTCCACAACAATAGTTCATTACCTTGATTACCCTTTACAAATAATAATTTAAAACAATGTTAAAGTAAGCATTGGCATGGACCACACAGCTTCAAAATGTTCATAATATGAGGATTAAAGGGACAATATCTTCACGATCAACAGGGCATGGAGTCACAGTGCTAGTTTTAGATAGTGACTTAGTTACTGAAAATAATACCTCACATTATAAGGTCATATTACCGTTGCTGCTGCATAAATGAGCCAGTAATTTTCAGTCACTGTGTTCATCTTAAACTAGGACACCGATTCCATGCCCTGTTGAAATTCTGCTCTGATCGTGACAATACTATCCCTTTAAGCCGTTAGCCATACCCACTGTATTCATTTAACTTCAATAAAGTCTTCTGCAAGTTCTTTCCTGCCTACATGTTTAATGTGTTTTCCCTGGGCAATGATTTCACCATTTGAATTGATGAGGTTGGCCGTTGAGAAGGCAATACTTTTTCCGGCTTTAGTCACTTCAGCATCCATGGTTAGTTTGTCTCCAATCTTGGCACCTTTCAGGAAGCTGTTAAAGAGAAGATACAACACAAGTTATTACCTTAATACAAAATTACCAAATTATTACACAAAAGCTAACTTTAAGTTTATATGAAAATAAAAAGAGAATTAGCCATTGCAAACTGCTTACCAACCTAAAGGACATGTATTATGAATGAAATACAGTATTGGCCTTACATTTCGAACCTAGCAGGTTTTTTCTCAAAACATAAATATTTATATGAAAATGGTAAAAGCGCCATTCATCATCAACAATTATGACTTCCGCACTGAGCTGAAACTTTCACAGGTTTGTTATTTATCTTGATCCTTATTAGACAGTTACTGCACGAGATGCAAGATTGAACCAATAAGAGTGTAGAAGTTTGTATTCACATCACGCAGACTCATGGGCCAAGTTGTAATTGTATCTGTCCCAAATGTTGATTTGTCAATTTCTGTCTGACTTTTTTCAAAACAAATGACTGAATATTGAACTTTCAAGAACGAACTCCACATGGGCACGTTTGTTCTTTACTGCACAATAAAGACCTCCGAGTCTTGGCCACAGGTGATAAAGAACCTCGCCTTCAGCTGGCTCCTTTATTACTTGCGGTGAAGACTACGTTATAAACGTTTGTCACAAACCTGACACTTAGTTCCACACTGACTCCTGGTACTCCTGCTGGGGATGAAATAATAGCTACTGAGGTCAGGGTGTCAACCAGTGTTGATATAAATCCCCCATGCAGCGCACCTCTTCTATTGGCTTGTTCCTCTTCCACAGTCAGTTCACAGCGGCATCGGCCAGGGCTTGAAGAGATTATATTGACCTGAAATTCATTTCAGTAAGAATGCTTTATAATATTTGTTTGTGGAAGATCAGCATTCCTGCTCCCTTCATACCCTCCCCAAATCGTCACAAGAAATTAAAGTCACTGTTTAGAGCAATGTTTTTGTGCACATCCTGTTGACCATTTAGTCGTCTGCATAGCATAGACTTTATTTTGCTATTAGCCCCATTACATGTATTCAAGTCACCTGTGGTGACGTTAATTACAAAGAATTTGTACAAAAAAAAATAGGTAGTAAGGCTGTGAGCACCACAGTAATATTCGAGTGAGGTTTAGAAACAATATCTTCAATTGGTGGGAGTCGCCCCTTTAAAATTTTCCAAGAATGACACAATGTTAAACTCAGCAGAGGGGAAAGGATGTAAAATAAAACTGCCACTTTTCTATCCAAATATGACAAATATTTGTAGATTTTCCTTTAAAATATGATAGAGGACACACTTAAGGAAAGGAAAGTGTAGTCAAGTGAGAAATGGAAACGATATTTTGGGAGATTTTAAGCAATGAATGTATGCACATCCAGTGAGATGTTGGCCATTTTGTCATCTGCTAAAACTAAAACCAAATTCATAGACGATCATAACATCATGAACATTAACAATAACAGTGTGCACTGCTAGTGCTAGTGAGTAGTGTGCTAGCAAAATATTTTACAATCATACCTGTACTTTTTCTACCAAACAAACTTCAATTATTAGAGAAGATGACACATTAATGACTTCACACAAGCTCATTTTCGCCATGTAATCCTGTATTTTCAGAAATGTTGGCCTTTAAATTTATGCACAACCTTAAAAACTTATTGGACATTGTTGGAATGCACCACTGCATTGTAGGCTGTAGCCATTTTGTCGTCTGCTTCAGCTCTCTCCATATCATTTGTGACCAGTGCAGGTATGATAGTAAAATCTTTCCCTACACTCTTACTTTCTTTATCTTACTTTCTTAAGAACACTCTCGAATCGGTTTCCTGATACAATAAACTTCCAGATTTGCTTGGCCGCTTGTAATTGTGTTGATGCACTGGAAGCTGCCATCTTATTGAAAGCTACCAACAGAGGGCGCTATATAATATATATGTAAAAGACAACTTAAAGGGAAATATCGTCACGTTCAACAGGGCATTGAATCAGAGTGCTGGTTTTAGATAAACCCAGTGACTGAAAATAATATCCCACATGGTCATATTATCGTTGCTGCTGCATAAATGAGCCAGTAATTTTCAGTCACTGTGTTTATCTTAAACCAGGACACCGATTCCATGCCCTGTTGAAAGTCTGCTCTGATCGTGACGATACTGCCCCTTTACAGATGTGTCGCCCGGTGTTTTTCGCTATTGTAATGTTCTTTTTCATCAAAACATTGTTATTTTACTTTCTAAAAATAATCATGAGAAGCATTGTTTTACAGTAAATAATACCGAAATGAATTTATGGTGGGTCCAATCATCAAATAATTTTGGCGCGAAACTACTGTTAAAACTTCTGAAACTATTTTGTGAATTATTGTAAGCTAGACATCCTGTTAAATTTATAAACAAACGGCCAGCTCAAGTAATACATCCAATTCCAGTATTACAATATCATTTAAAAGTTACTGTCTTTCTTTCTGAAAGGAAATTATCAGTGTCCTATTGAAAAAAACAAATTCCGAACATTGCCAGTTCAACACAAGTGATCATCTTTAAATGATTCTACAAAGTTCTCAATGTTAAAAACTTAGATAAGAACAACTTAGATATTCACTGAAATGCCTTAAGCAAAATGTAAAAAAAAATAATAATAAAATAAAAAATACTCAAAACGGGAAAAGCAAAGAAAATAGAAACTGACAATAAATTAAACTTTACTAAACTAAACTAATCTTAGGCCCCCCAAAAAGTCTCCGGTTTCTGGTCGGCTTCAAAATCGGTGCGGTGACGCGGCTTTTTTTTTTTGGCCACAGGCAAATAACGTGATACATTGTATATACGCGGGACCAAATTTCCCATATACAAAGTATGGTGGCTAAGGGAGGCCTCACAAATCCGGCAAACGTTCATACAAAAAAAAAGAGAAAGAAAATTAAAAATGCCGACGTGCAGGTCTGAGGCGACACGCGCGGAGACCATAAACCAGAGACTTTTTGGGCCTAAACTAAACGAATCTAAACTTAACTAAATTAAACTAATCTAAACTTAACTAAACTAAAGAGAATGAAAGTATATATTTAAGTCAATTCAAAAATAAATAAGTAATTTTAATCATACTGAATGATATATAAATCACTTAACTGAACGATTGTTTTTACTTAATAAGAATTCAGTGATACATGACAAAACTGCTTTTACTAATTACTTTTGTTTCAATCAAGACACACACAAAAAACAAAAAAACAAAACAAAACAAAATCAGTTCAATAATGAGTTGATTGTGAAATTGTGAAAAAGTGATAACAAGGAAAGGTTGTTGTCCAAATGTTGCATATTTGTTGGCCTTTTTCTTAAATGCGAGCACTTCAGACAGAATAATAATTGTTCAGGATACTTAATACTCAAAATAGTAATGCTAATTACCAATGTTGTACCAGCATCTAAACTAAACAAACCAAAAAAATGAAACAGGATGACGAAAAGAAATCGAAAAGGTAACAAAACAAAACTCAAATAAAATCAAACAAAAACGAAATGTTTAAGTGTTTCACAAAGTACCCTCTCTATTAGTGTATTTTAATCAACCTTTAATTCACATTAAAGCATTACGTGTTGTTAAATAAATTACAAATTCATATTTACTTCACACAATTCAACTGTGTCTAGCAATTCTACCTTTCCAAAAGAAATTCTATGAATACACTATTATTACAAAGGTTTTGTGACCAGCTCAATTAAAATCAGAAATAAGATATGAAATTACATTTTGAGTTTTGTACATTTAATACTGAAGAGTATATTGTTATACACAAAGAAAGAAAAAAAATGCAAATTCCACTTTTTCATGATTTTATTTTCTTTTTATATGGAGTGACTACTCATAATAATCCAAGTGATTTATTTCTGCGTTTGACAGAGCAAGTCAGAAATATTATTAATTTCACTTTTCACATTGTTATATTTATTAAATGTTACCTTATATACAATTAATGACCTAACCACCCAATAAAGGTTTGGTTACAAGTGAATATTCATATGAAATAATAAATAAATGTAGTGCTTTTGTAATAATCATAGTTGTATTCTAAAATTAAATACAAGGGGCCAGAGACAGCTTCTTATTGTAAGCAAAATAACATCATTAAGACCTCTTCCCTATTTTCCAAACAGCATATAAAAGTAGGCATGTCATAATATTATATTAGGAAACTAAAATATGTTGAAATGTAGGTACCATTCTCAATAAAGACATTCCATACAGAAAGACTGTATTGTGTACGTGACTTGAATTCATTCATTTTCTTGACATTAGACCCAAACCTTTTATTGAATACATTCTTTAGAAATTACACATGACTGCAGGTTTGCTACTATTAATATACTGTACAAAGAAACTGTTCATAATAATTTACCCCTTACAACTATTATATATACATATTTAATACAAAATGTATAAAATATAATGCAAGAATGTTATGTGTGGTACACTTTTATGTTATAGATAAAGAAATTATGTGACAAAACAAAGAAATTACCATTATACACTCATTTTTGAGGGGAAAAAATTGTACTGTTAAGCACGAAGACTGAAATGTTGAGACTGGGAAGTATAACATTGTGCTTAAACTGGATTTTTAAAAATGTTTTCATTGGATGCAATATGGGTTTCTGATATAACCCTTTCAACAACCCGTAAGACATTTTTATGTCAAAATGAATACATAAAATATTAAAAAACGGGTCATTTTTCTACATTTCAATATTTGGTTTGCATAGAATGACTTTTAAAAAATATTTTTCTTCATACAACCTGAATCTGTTTTTTTTGTTGATGGCGCAACAGGTGACCAAATTAACACGTCGGTGTAGGTCAAAATTGAATCATTTGTTTATCAAGAATTTCCTCAACCTATTCTTTTCAAGAGGAATTTTTGTAATGTAAATAGTGCCTCTTTTGCTGAAATAAAAGTGTTAATTTCCTCAGGTCAATACTCTGAAAATCAAGGATTAGAAATAAGGTTAGAACTTCAGTGGAAGAATGAATACATTCAAATCTTTACATGTTAATTAACAATGTATTCCCTGCAACAAAACAATTTAGTTAGTTACCAAATGCCATAAGTTGTTACTTATAAAATTAAAATTATCAATTGGCATAGCCAGCATCCTGAAAAAACATTAATACGTGTATTAAATATTGCTAGTTTCTCTATGATTAAATTATGTTGGAAGCAGCGAAGGAAAAATGAATATCAACTGTGTAAAGCCTAACCATTGCTTTAAAAAAGATCACTCCATCCATGTTACTGTATCCAGTATTACGGAAGTGAGCTTTAAACATGGTTTGATGTTTGGAATTCTTCAATAATATGAATAATTACAAAGTAATCTTTTAAATTTATTGCAACCATCACCACATAGAAGTAATAGTTTTATCTATCAAGCGGGGAGGAGTTAATATTAATATACCAATGTAGAAAAATACATAATATCTATACATATTTATGAAAGGCAAAAGTCCTTCATGTTGAGGTTATTTACATGAAATGTATATCAAAATACATAATTGAGAATAATGAGTTATGACTGACTTAATTACTGTAACATACATAATTTATACACATTTAACCTCACATTCTTTACAAAATAGTATCTTTACTTACTGTTATTAATTTACTATTGTTATTTTATATTTCATCAATGACCACTGGTAATAACATTGTATTATACTGTTATTTTGTATAATAACTGTTACATTAATTCAATTTGCTCAGCTGACTATGTCTACCTTTCCGCTTCAATATACAATTGCAGCTTTATAAACTTGTCATTAAGAATATCAATTTTAGTATCATGAAGAGGCACATCTGAATTCTGACACCCTTCCTAAACCCTCAAAAATAAAAAGCAAAAACACAGCATTTGGGAATACAAAAATACTTAAGAGAAAGGTACAACATTGGTTATTGCTACATTATTAAATGAAAATTTTCTTCTAAAGGGAAAGTAAAGTTGTAAAGTTTGTACAAATATCAATCATCCTGAGAAATTATTCAGTTTGAAGTGCAATCATGTTAGAGAAAATGGAATTATGTTGAACTCACAAAAGTAAAATTTACAAACTTTTGTAAAAATTTTTAACAAAACAAAAAACGTATATTACAGTTTTTAGTCGTTTTCTTAAAAATATGAGCACCTGTTGTGATTCTATTTTCAGAGTTTAGTTTAATGAAATATTTCTTGAAAACCAGAGGGGTGAAACAAACATCCTAATGTTGTACCTTCCCTTTAATGGACTACTTAAAACTAAAATACAATCACAAAAAATGTTGAATCACAGATTTCTTTACATCTTCTTTGACTTAAATCTATGACATTTCCATGACCTTTACTTGTACCCATTACACAATCATCAGAAACATAAAATGATCACCACTGTTATAGTTGGTTGCTTGTGATTGTAGAGAAGGGGGTCGGAGAATTGCATAGTAAATGTATTAATATTTACTCATTCTCTTAGTACAAATACTTGGCAAAAAGTACCTGTTTGTGTGAAAAGACTTTGATGAATATTTGGTTCATTATGATAATTTAACAATGACAAAATCACAAGTGATAGTTCCACCCAGAAGTGTTTCTAAGCTCCAATTATCTTCTTGACCACATATCCAGGAGAGGCGTATATGAAGAGAGCGATAAAAGTGACGAAGAGGCTCACCACAAAAAGTTTAATGAGGATCCACTTGAGGCGATTGCAGATCATGTACTTGAGGGCATTGAGAGGATTAAAGAACCAGATGAAGGATGTATCAGGCCGGCTACAGATGGGGAAAACATGAAGAAGATAACGGTGATATAATGAGGACAATAAGAACAAATGTACAATGAATGAAATTTTATATATCTTAACGTTAGGCCTATAATTGTATCAGTTGTATCTGAACATAATATTACGGGTATAATGGTTTATTATTCACATGCTTACACCCAAAGAATGTTATGTGGTGAAAAGTGCTCCCCATGGTGATATGACATCATGATTCCGATGGTGGATGCAGGGTGTGGTAACAAGTAGATATAATATCAGTGCAGTGATGATGTCATCACTTTGAAATAGACTACTAAAATATACGACCGCTTTGCATCTTGGTCTAGCTGGCAAATACTGTTCAAGTATGTTACTGTGTAGTGTGTATACAAACAATCTACGTCGTTACATTATTAAACTGAAAAAAAAAAATAGAACATCATGGCTAATTGTTCAGTGTAGTTGTAACATTGATTGACAATATCCGGCGAGATATTGTCAATGTTGCAGTATTTTGATCGTTAGCCAGACCAGCATGCATTACACAAAGCAGTTTGTGGAATATACAAAGAAGTCTTTGGTTCAATGAAATAGTGAACTCTCTCGATAAGAAACTCAGCCAATTATTTTCTAAAAGCTAGCTTGGATGACAGCTTAGATGGTGATTGGTCAAACATCCACAGAAGTTATTCCGTTTAACATGTTGTCATTTTTCGAGAAAATATAACAAAAATTTCAAAGCTGAAATATTTCCATCTGTCCTGGATCCACCCTTAAATTACAAGATTTTAATGCAATTTGGGCATTCAAAAAATGTCATTTCATTAGCCTATCCTATCTAGTAATAAGTTAACATTATACAATACACCCATGATGTGAATTCAGTTATTTTGCAACCAGCCTTAAGCTCCCATGATCTTCTTGACCGTGTATCCCGGAGCAGCATAGATGAACAGTACGATGAGTGCAGTGATTAGTGAGAAAATAAGTAGTTTGATTAGTAGCCACTTGAGACGTGTACAGATGACGTAGCGGATGGACTTCCATGGACTCAAGAACCAGATGAAAGACGTGTCTGGACGACTATGGGATGAGATGGGTGGGTTAGGATAGATGGGTGGGTTAGGATGGTGGGTGGGTTAGGATGGTGGGTGGGTTAGGATGGTGAATGAAATGCGACAGAGAAGGCGAGACACAAAGAAGACATAGACAGAGGCAGGCAGACCAATGAGAGAGACAAAAGAGATGACAATGTGGCACAGAAATTGAAAAATAAATTGATCGATATACAAATTGATATACAGACAGAAATTGATATATAACCAGAGAAAATCAAAGACCAACAGAGGGACAGAAAAGAGGGAGTGACAAAGCGACAGACGGTTAGGGAAACAAGAGATATGGGAAAATGGGAAAAGAAACAAACAAAGGGGAGCAAGATAAGTGAAATAAACACAGCAAGACAGACGGACAGACAGACAGAATGAACAACATACAGACAGACAGACAAAAATGAACAACATATATACAGACAGACAAGGAGACAGAGGTATATGAAAGAATGTAAAAGAGGAATAACATACAATAAAGAAATACAAACATGGTGACAGAGGGAGAAAGAGACCAACAGAACCACATAAAAAGATTAAGACAAAAAAGAATATGACACAATAGTCATAACAGAGGATTTGTGGTACAAGTGAAGTGAAGTAAAAGACAAAAGGAAATTTGTTAACAGCAAGGTAAATTAATGTGAGATGATATTAAAGGTATGGAACACTCTTAGTAATTTCAAAAGGTTCAAAATGAAATGCATATTAGTAAATGAAATAGATGTAAGTTAAAGATTTGCATACAAATAAATTAAAACAGACATCATGCATAAAGTAAATAATTAAGTACACTCATACAATGTAATAATTAGACTTCTTAAATATTTGATCTCAAATTCAAAAGTAAATTTCATTTCTTCCCCAAAATCAAAAGTATGTCAATCGTCACAATTTCCTTTTTTCCCCTCAAATTTCACAAATAATATGAATAAAATTGAAAACATGATCATCATTTGAGAAGGTATGAGTGAAATATTTGGAGTGAAATAACATCAGGAATAAAATTAAAGACAAGCTGAAAAATAAACACTGTTAAAGAATGTCACAGCACGATAATAAAGAACAGAATCACAACACACTATATTCAAGTTTTAAGATATGGATAATGCAGTGATTCATACAGAATGGAACAACCCTCTAGCAAGAACTGCCTTTCTTTGAACCAATTATTAAAATAAAATGGCAAATCACAATTAGTTCAAATGTTTAACATGAAATAGTATAAATGTCAAAGACAACAAAGAATATTTTGCAGACACAAATGATAGGAAAATAAAACTATAAAAACACTGTGGAAGTAAAATGTCACTGCAAAAAAAATACAAGATCATACTTTATACACAATTCAATGGCTGGTGAAATACAATTTCACATAAAGTGACAAATATTGTTGAATTCGCAATGTGCAGAGAACGAAAATGAACTGCAAACTAAAATGACATAAATACACTGAACACTGAAAATGATTGAAAAGGAAAAGATATGTGACCAGGAAAGAGTTGGAAAATGATTTCTAAGAAATTTATATATTGATAGCACACAATCATTTTAAAAAAATGCATCAAAATGAACATATACTTACCATTATAAAAACACGATATTTACTTGTGTTGTATTTAGGGAGGGGTTTAGGGAGGGGTTTGGGGAGGGGTGTGGGGCTAGACCTATCTGATGACACTTAATGCAATCCCCTTCATGAAACCCAAAAGGTTTAGCAGCTAGCTCAACTGGTTTTTACAGTTAGTGAATTTCTCAACTTTTAAGTGGTATGTGTCTTGCACTCTAGGCATTGGAAAATAATATGGGGAGTGGGAAGGGGGTAACTCATCCAATTAGCCGTTTACTAAATTCACATCCTGTTGTGGTGCTTGGTAATAAAAGGAACAATATCGTCACGATCAACAGGGAATGCTAGTTTTAGCTTAACTCAGTGACTGAAAATAACATGATAAGATCATATTATATTGCTGTTGCATAAATGAGTCAGTAATTTACAGTCACTGTGTTCATCTTAAACTAGGACGCTGATTCCATGCACTGTTGAAAGTCTGCTCTGATCGTGATGATATTGTTCCTTTAACAATCTATATATCATGTGGTTACAAATCAGTTATGCAACAGTTTAATTCTTTGGTATTAATAGTATAATTCAACTATGATTATGATTATATTATAAGCGTTCTACATAATAATTACTATACAAATATATTAATTCTATATTCAACACTATTTCAGCCTGATACAAAATAAATCTATACAAATTTAATATTTACAAGCTGCACAATATAACAAATCTCAAATAACTTTTCGAAAGTTTTTTAAATACCAGAAATTTTTTTCTTTTTACAAAATTCCTTATTCCTGACTGATTTTCTATTATTATTCTGTTTAATAATTACATATTTTTGGGACAAATAAGTTGGCAAAGTGGTGTAGCTTTGTTTTTTCTCCCTTGCTGTTCATACCAAATTAGGATATCACAAATTACTGACTTCTCAGAATCTGTAATAATAGTTGAAATTATTTTTTTATTCATATAATACTCAGATTTTTCAAAAATTCTGTTGGGGGAGGGTGGTTATCTAGTAGATTCGCAAACAGGGCTGGTCTTAAGCAAAGTACAGACCTAACAAATATTAAATTGGTAAGACATCTGAAATATTTTGTGTGGTATTGAATAGAACACAAATGACAATGACAATGTTTTCCCTTTCATTATCATTCCACAAAAACCTACTATTATTACTGCTTGGTCAAATATATAATCAGAAATGCATACACAACAGTTTGAGCCACTTCTGCAAATTTGAGGCAGTTTCTTGCAAACAAAAACTATATATATTTTTTATGTTCTCCTTGAGATGAGAACTAAAAAGTAGCTAATAATGTATATATATATACTTGTATATATATATACACATAAATTTGTATGTACATTTAAAATATGTTTGAAATAAATATAAGCAACTGCAATCTGGAAGAACTTTGATCTAAAATATAATATTTGAAAATTACCTTGCTAGATTTATGCAAAATATTTGATATCAATAACTGTGTTTCATTTTGTTTTTAGAATGTTACAAATGTTAGATGTATCAATCTATGGGTTATTTGCTACAAAACAATGTTATATTTTAGTTTACGAGGCATTGTTAGTTCAAAAAGAAACAAGAATGGAAAAATAGTAACAACAGAAACTGAGAAAGGTTGTTCAAACTATTTTCCCCTTTGTACATCTATGAAGATACCTGTTAAATATGCAGAGGTTAACATACTTTAAACATTAACTAGAAAATTCCTTGTCCAAGATTGCACTATATCATGTACTCCCTCTCTTACGCTGAATGATTTCTAAACCGTCTGCATTCCCTTTAATCAATTCCTGATCAGTGACTACTTCTTTAAAATATATACATCCCCTTGACTTTATCCCAAACAGAAACTCTTTTCATAATTTTGAGTTTAAAATTCCAATAAAATACTTTGTTAGATTTGTTGCTGTTACACTTAAAACAGATCTCAAATTTCATGAAAAAACATGCACCCATAACTTTCTTCACAGTATATGTTGGCACATTATAGAAGAACAATGTTAGGATCCTTGACCATGACAATAGAAGTGGGTACCCACTACTATAGTTTATCTCACTTATCCCAGTTGCACCCCTGATATGCCCTATTTCCTTCCCCTATGCACCCATAATTTTCTTCACAGTATATGTTGGCACATTATAGAAGAACAGTGCCAGGAAGATAATGAAGAGGACAAACATCAGGGCAGTGATTATGGTCCACTTGAAGCGGGTCCAGATAACATAGCGGAGAGCCTTGAGAGGGTTCAGGAACCAGACATAGGAGGTATCAGGGCGGCTGGTTAGTGGGAAAAGGGGGAAGGGTAACGGGAGTTAGGTGTCAGTACGAGTTAGTGTAAAATAAGATATTAAGGCAGTTAGAGTAACAAAATCAAACAGGGTGCAATAGTAGCACAGCTCAAATTAAAATCCATATGTGAGAACCCTTCAAAAACTGTATCAAACTGAAGTGATCTGAAGAGGTCTTTGAAATGTTAATCCAAATGTTGCAAGATGGACAACCTTTGGAATTTGAATTTGCTCTACCGTCTCCTCTAAAATAAGGCTTGATTAGTGTGAGAACTTTTATAGTGAACTGGGCTTTAATTTGGAGCTGTACCAGGAACAGTATTATCATATTTATTGAAAAACAAATTAGCTAGGAAGTAATCACAAAAAGATGCAACCACCCAGTACCCATTTGGCATGCAATGACACCCAATCAGCACACAACTAACACGGAAGCACCCACCCAGTAACCATAGTACCCTTCCATAGTACCCTTCTATAGTACCCGTCCAGCACCTGTCCAGTACCCACCCAGCACCAACCTGGCATGCAATGTTATCAAAAGCCACCAATCATGTATTAAACATTTTCTTGACCATGTAGCCAGGCATAGAGTAGAAGAATAACACCAGGAGCATCATGAAGCATGCCAAGATGAGAAGTTTAATGATGAGCATCCGATAGTTGAACCACAGGGCGTACTTGAGGGCCTTTAAGGGGTGCATCATCCACAAGAAAGATGAATCTGGACGTCTGTTAAGGGGTGTTATGAAGGTGATCGATGCCAAATTTGGGCATTGTTGGATGGGTGAATAGTGGGATGAGGGGTACATTTGGGAGATTTGGTGGCAGAAGGTTGTTCAGGGGTACAGGGTTGATGGCCGATAGGTAGGGAAGGTAATGTTCAAGGTGGATGCAGGTTGATCGCAGGAACAAGGATTAGGGAAGAGGTATATGCAAGAATGGGGATGGCATTGGGTGGCATTTTAGCAGAGGGAATTTGTTATGAGGGAGGTTAAAAATTTAAAGTTTGATAAAAGGTAAAATGATATGATTGTGTACACATTGAATTGGTTGGTAAATTGAGGTAGTTTATACAAGGAAGGGTCAGTTAAATGAAAGCAGTTAGTAATACCACAAGGTGAGGTTTTGGTGATAGGATTATAATGTTGCATTCCAGAAACATAGAGTGATCATTCCATTAAAACAACAGATATCAGTGCATGCACAGTAGTATATTAAAACAATTCCAAATCAGATGAGTTAATATTTTGTTTGAAATTAAATTCAAATGAATACATGAAAGACAATCAGACATGGTTGGATTTTCAATTGCAGATTCACACATTCAAAAATAACATGTAACACAGTTATCATATCAAGCCAATTCCAAGATAAACGATGTCAAATTTGAAATAAATCGTTTATTACAACCAGAACAGGATATTGAAATAAGAAAATCAAGATTGATTTGCAAATAAATTTAATTTTTTGTTTATTTTTGTGAGAGAAGCATTACATTTTGTTTTTATTTAAATTATTAATTCATTCGAAATACATTTTTAGAGTAAGATGTGAATAAAATGAAATGATGAAATGTATGAGATGTTTAATGTGAGGCAATGAAAATGATTTTCGGAGAAAAAAGAAACAAGATAACATCATCAATGTCTTGATTTTTGTCATTCTATTTAAAACTGGTAGAATCTTGTCTGAAATAAGGGAATATAAGTTATTTATCTAGCCTTATATAGAGCATTAAAACCTCTGGGGGCATGACCACTGTTGATAATAAACAAGCCAAACACAAACAATATTTTATGATTTTTATTAATGCTCGAGATCCAATGATATGATATTCCAGTCGAAGCATTAATTTCCTAAAGGTTTTCCAGCAAGTGGTGAGTCATGCCTGCATATAATAAGTACAGCTTTTCTAACCTATTTATAGGAAAACATTTTTTTTTTTAAACGAAACATAGATTGATGAATTTCTTGCGTTGGTTGATAAACAATTGATTTGACTTTGCCCTTACACTGACAAAACATATTTGGTTTCTCCTGTAGTGGTGTTCAGATCTACTTGACTTACTGAAGAAGCACAAAGTACACACTGACTTCAAATTCAGGTAGTTGTTCTGGACAAGCTCTCTGCTGCTACATATAAACTTCACTACTTCAACAATAACATTGGGTTAGTCAGTTCTTACCTGATCAGGATCACATTACCCAGATAATATCTCTGGGATTTCCTCTCACAGATTCTCACCTGTTCACCTGTTGGTTTTGTCATCTTCTGCATCATCCTCTACATAGTCAAGGGGCCAATTTCAAACAGCAGCTAAGCTGACAAATTTGCTAAGCATGTTTGTTGGGTACCAGACAATTTACATAACTGAATGTCCATTTTAACCAAATATCTGCTTAGCAAAAAATACCCGCTTAGCCATTCTTTGAAATGTGCAAGAAGGCTCTGTGACCTCAAGGTGACCTCACGTGCAGGACCCAATTTCGTAGAACTGCTTAGCAGAAAAAAAGTTATGTAACAAACTTGCTAAGCAAGTTTTGTTACTAGTCAAACTTTCATGCTAATTCTTAACACTTTGGCTGGTTGTCTGTTAAATTTTGCTTACAGAATTTGTTTGCTTAGCAAGATTTTCTACTTAGCAGCTCTATGAAATTGGTCAAGGTCTTGTCACTTTGAGTAACACCCCTGACATCCCCTGTGCTGAGAATCTTAAGTTATACAAACATAAGAAATGATTAAAGGTTAGTATGATGTGGACATACTTTGGTTTCTCCAAGGGGTCTGGTTCATCTCGGGCAAATCCTGCTGGGTTCTTCTCTGCCTCCTCCTGGGTCAGTAAGGTAATCTCAGCTTCTACTTTACCCTGTGGTGTAAACAAACAAATTGGGAAGGTAGAACATTGGTAATTACTGGATTATTATATTAACAAATTATTACTCAAAGCCTACTTAGTTTAAAGTTGATAAAAGTATCAGTCATCCTGAGAAATTATTCCATCTCAATGCTTCTGTCTTAGAGAAAACTGGAATTGTTATGTTGACTTTACAAAACGTTGCTGTCTGGGGAGAGAGAAAGAGAGAGGAAGGCTTTTTTGGTGAGACTTCTCAGGTAGTTATGTTACTGTGTCAAGGTTATACTGGTCCCCTGTCTTTATCCTATATCAAGGATATATACAAGGCTCCAGGTGCACCATTCAAGGGGTTTCATTGGATATGTTGTGCTGAAGATCCGACGTCACGCTTTGAGGCTCGCGAGCTAGCTACCAAGGACAAAGTTGAGCATCGGGGAAAATATGGCAGCCGCACGGCCAGGATCTGGCATAATTCACGCGCCTCTAGCTCAAAGTGTGACGTCAAATCTTCAGGCTATGTCAAGGTGTGCCAGCAGTTTTGCTCACTCTTGTATATGTAGCTAGCAAACCATTATGTTAATGACATAGATATCTACAGCATTGGTATCATACCGTTAGTTCTTCCTCCTCATGTTCAGATTTGGCAATGAATGGCCACCATCCCTTGATGCGCTTCATCTTGAAGATGTTGACCTGGGGTACGCTGCCGTCTGTCTTGAGGAGATCTGCGGTGCACTTCTTGGCATTCTTTGCACCACGGGGGAACCTGTTTAGGTTCAGTGCAACTGAACCTGAAATGGAAAAAAAAATTATTTGTCAGCGTCACCAATCAACATTTTAGGTTGTTTTTAAACTAGTGACTTAATAATAATATTAATAATACCAAACATTTATATTGTGCCGGTATCTGTCAGAAATAACACTTGGAGCACAGGACATACAAACAAAACCAATATACACCTAACTTATTTGTTATAGATATTTTGGAACAGGTGGGGTCTTCAGAGCACAATGAAAATCAGTTAGAGAGGAAATATGACAAATATTATGAGGGAGTTTGTTCCAAAGGAATTGTCAAACATGAGAAAAGGATTTATTCCACAAAAACTGTGGATGTGAGAAACAACACACAACACGAAGATCTAACTAATAGGCACCTAGAAGGATCATACTGAACAAGTAAACTACTTACATGGGTACACCATGTAATGATCTCTATTTGGAAAAAAGTGATGGCTCTGAGAAGAGCCGGTTGGTTTGTTCTCAATGTTTCGACTAGTCTGCTCTAGTCATCGTCCGGAGACTACTGTTATAGTGAGGAGTAAAACCAGTTATTATAAAGTTACTTCTAAAGTATTTTGAGCATGACTCACCTAAGAAGTCATCTGCAGAGAAGTGGTCAGCATCCCACACCTGCAAGTTAAGTCTTGGTGGAATCTTGTACTCAGTCTCATCCAGAGAGAAGGCAGATTCCTTCTTCTTGATAACCATCTTCTCCTCAGCTGAGAGATATTCAAATGGAAAGAGGAAACGCCAGTTGAAGTTGCCTTCACCAGTCAGTGAGCGGTAATGGACATCTGTAGACTGGCAGTCTGTCTGGTTGCCTACTAGCCAGCTGGAGGTATGAAAAACAAGCCAAGTTCATTTTAAAGTAAGAATAGATACTTGATACATAATTTATATTTTTCACTCATTTTCTGTGCCACATGACAGTTATGAAAAATTCAACAATTGCCAGTTGAATATTAAGTTCCATCTTAATAGTGTTGGGATGGTTAACCAGTTAACTGCCCAAAACTACACGTTTATAAATTTGCTAACTGAAACCAATATTTAAAAAATACGACCAACAATTTTGGAAGAATTTGCAGTCCATGTTGTTGTTCTGGACTTTCTTTTTTTGCCACATTGGTTATTAAACAATTATTGTGTGAAGTTTATTGATGCTTTTTGATTGAAAATGTATACACATTTGCTGACAATCTAGTTTGTGTGGTTAACTGACCGTGAAAGATTCGGTTAAACGGTAGGCGAACTAACCCAAAACTCCCAGCACTATATCTTACCCTTTCACAAAGATATCACTACTTTTCTCCCCTGTGAAGAAGGCATCATCTTCAAGGACAACATCATCAGTGTTCCAGATGATAACCCTTAGTTCATATTTCTTGGGTTTCCGTGGTGATATGTCCACGGCAGCACCAGGCAATGGCATGTCCATGGGGAACATGTCCACCCACATCTCAAGACGTCCCTAACATTCAAAATAAAACACGGTTATGGGTTAACACCGTGATTGAGATAATTCATTAGGCAGGGTTCAGCATTGACAAATACAAAACCTGAAATGAGCAATGATATCAGAAATCCTGAGGAATAAGTCTGTTGGAATAACTTCCAATTAACGGGGATACTAATTCTATTTAAAATAACTTTTTTGAAGTATTGACCAATACAGTGAAAGTACATTTCTTTAATTTTAAATTTTTTGGAAACATGTTAACCACCTGAATTAAAACTTTCAAAGATTGATTTCTATACATTTTTTGTGGAATTTCTGGGATGAAACCTGAACCATTATTCAGATTTCATATCATTGTCTACATCCTCAGACAGTCAAATACTATCCTGTCTATGACTGTATATCTATCACCCCTTGTGTTTATTACCTGTTCAATTCCTGGCTTGTCTGGGTGGTACAGTGATCTGGTCTCTATGTGTTCTGGGACAAGACGACAACCTATCTTGTCTACTTTGTCAAAGTTCTTGAGAGCTTCTAAAGCAACATGTTCATCTGTTGGCTTTTTCACACCTAAAAAGAATAAAAACCAAATGGATTCATACAGATTTCATGTCTATTCAAGGTGACGGGTTCACCTGAAAGTGAATGTAAATTGAATTGTGACGTAAAAAAGTGAGATTCTCACAAAACGATTTGCAAAAGTTGAACACATTTCAACTTGTGCAAACTGATTGATTAATGCAAATTGGCAAATTTAGTCTAAATGTTATTATGCTTGATTTGTTGAAGTTATTCACATTCAAATGAGACATACTTATAATAATAATAAATCAGATATACAGAGTGCTTTAAACAACATCAAAGCAGTTTAGAAAGAAAAATAAATATACAAGTGAAATAAAAAGTCATTAGAATGTGTGTTCGATTACCGTCAGTGACAGTGATTCGTTACCATAATTGCTTCTCTCCACCCATGAGGGCAGCATAACCTCTTCTCATTATTAAAAAGGATCCTTTATGCAATATACCCTTGACATGCACAACCAAGTACATCCTATGTGTATTAACAGGGTTTCAAAAGAACTAATCAATAATATCAGATCCATGCAATGACAATGCATTCCAATTATAGGGAAGGAACAATATTGACAAAATTGTTTTTACAAATATGTTTACTACCTTTGAATCAAGGTATTCACTAATCCTACATGTAATTAGTGGTCAAAATCAGCCCACTGACTGTTTTGACTGTTGACCCAAATGTGCACACAGGGGCATTTTTGACTGGTTTTTACTGTCATTTTGACCACCCTCAACAATGCCAAACAATGCTTTTACCAGTCAAATACGGTTGAATCATTTTGACCTGTAAATGTACTTACTACACATAAGGTTTGACAGTGTTTGACTTTTAAGTGCACTAGATATACCTTGGCAAGTATATCAACATTTTGACTGATTTTGACCCTTGCAGTCACAGAAGGGTTAAACAACTGAAAGTTTCAGCTCATTACATTGTGTTGTGATGAGAAAATGGTGAAAATACATTTCAAATGTTCATGTTCATTTTAAAACAGTTCTCTTTATTTTGTACTAAAATTTATTTATCTTTTCTTAAAAATGAATACACTCAGACAAATTATTTCTAAGGAAGATTGATACCATCATCAGTCACAAAATTGATCATTTTGTAAATCACATTTAAGTGCAATTTTTGCATTAATGGGCGTAGGTGTGCAATTTATCAAGAGACTACTGGCTGGCAGAAAGGACTATAAAATACACAGAATGGATTTGCCTTTCTTAAGAAATGATCTTGGTAAGTGTTTATGTACATGCCCCCTTCCAATAATGCACCCCCACATCTGCAATACAAAGATTAACCCTAACCTTCCCAAATCCTCCAAAATCCTCTTTGCTAAAGTGAAGGATTTTGAAGGATTGAGGTTACATGCTACATGCTCTTTGCTGAAGTGAAGGATTTTGGAGGATTGAGGTTATTAGGCATACTTGCCTTTCCATGGTACATGTACATCCATGTTTGTTGTAGTGATTGCAAGGTCAGTGCTTGGGTCAGTGGACACTGTTTATTGCTCCATGCATGCAGGGATGGTCCCTGGCCATGTACCACAGATTAGAAACACATGTGTGCATACATGTCATGTGCTTGCTTTACTACTGAAGGATTTTGGAGGATTCAGGTTATGTGTAAGCAAATGGGCCGAGGGAATTGGGGTTAAAGAACATATTTGAAAACTGTTTGAAATTTATGTTTTTTTATGAGCTGCAAAACCGCTGGGAATCTAGGTGTACCATATAATTCATCATTTAATGTTCATTATTAAACCCAACTGATGACAACCAGAAGACTGATATATTTCACCTTGTGAAGACAACATAGACCAGGGATATGATTTGACAAAAGTAAAAAATCCTGAAAAATGGTCAGCGGGCCTTGGTCTCCCTATGGTCTAAAGGACAAAGCCCCCTGAACAGCTTGGATGTTTAATTTTGGAGGATTTACAGACTCCACATCCTCACAAGACACTAGAGGTTTGAAGACAACACAGACTACTTCTTTCTTTCCTTGGTGGCTACTTCTCGTCTTTCAAGAACATTTTGAGGCTAAGGGAGATTTGTAAAAAATCCTGAAATCAGGAAAAATACTAAGAAATCACAGGACTTAATTAACAGACTACACCAAAGCAATTTACAATTGAATCACCAGTACAAACTGACGTCTATTACCAACATCAACTATGCCAGCCTTGTATTCACCTAGTCCATGGCATTGTCTTCAGTAACAATTGATTTTGGCCATCCAAGATAATGCATTATAACAACTAATACACAGGTTATCAACAAGAAACAATGCAGCCTAGGATCACTGTACCATACAGATGCGTTTATAAGAAAGGTACAAGATTGGTATTACAAGATTATCAAATTAACTAATAATTATCTAAAAACTTGGTTTAAAGTTGGTCCACATGTCAATCATCCTAGGAAACTGTTTTGTCTGAAGTACTTTCATCTGAGAGAAAACAGTTGTTAAACAGCAACATTTGTAAAACAAAGAGAAAAACATCTAACAGTTTTAATTTTTTCCTCTCAAATACGTGATCCCCTATTGGGATGAAATTTTTACAGGTAAATTTTATGATTTCTTGAAATCAAGATGGTTGAAATGATCACATGTTATGAAATACAAATGTTGTACCTTCCCTTTAATGCATACCACACTATGTGGTTTAGCTTTATCTGCTCAGTGCACATCGTAGCCCTCTTGCAGTGAATTTGCTCCCAGTAATACACTTTGGCATCAAGTGAGCATTGGGCGTAAAATACAGCAAATGTGACACACTATCGCTGCCCTTTCACCCACAGTGGTCTAACAACATGTGTCCTCAACGGCTCATGCATGGGACGAATAGGGCAGTAGTGTTTAGTTCACAAGTCAAGTTCTGTAACTACACATAGCTATATGTATCAAGTGCCTTATTCCATTATGCCCCTAGAAAGGGTAACGTCATTAGCATACTCATTTTACATACAATACCATGGACTGGTTTAAAATCAGGTTAGCACACTTCATGTAGGTTATAGAGTTCCGGTATTGCATTATCCACATATCCCAGTTTTATTTTATTTTATTTTATATACTTACCACATGAGTACGTTGTTGATTTTACCATTTTGGTGCCATCAAATACACCCAAGCCATCTGGTGTGTTGATGTGAAATAAAAGTTTGTATCTATTGAAACTCTCTATTGCATTTCACTCATGATATTGACCGGTCATGAGGGCAATAGTACATCTATTAATTCCCCTCTTTTAATTATGGATTGCCTATTAACCCTACCACCCCTTGACAAAAAAAAAATTTAAAAAAAAATAAAATAAAATGGACATGACCACAAATGTGGCATGCAAGCAAGGCATTTTAGCAAATTACCGAAGTACATGTACAGTACATACCACTACAACAAACATTTGATTATACCGAACATAACTCTTGGCTTCCCATATATTATGTATTATACGCATTGCAGGACTGACTAGTGAATATTTTGTGTGGGCTCCACGATGCTTGTTATAGTGGCATTCCACGCAAAACAGATCTAACCATTGCCGTTCTCTTTAAGAAAACTGGACTAGCAAACAAATAACATTCCCAGAAATACATTACCTCAACCAAATATTCATATGGAGAGAATTAAATACTATGCAGATAATCATGCAATCATCTTTTTCAGCGACAAACACAAAACATTGCCATATAAAAACATCAATTCTTAGCCATCAGCAATTCTTCCTGTATATTTGATATACACACAGCACTATAATAACGTATTTATACGATAATTTATAGATAGTAGATATGCCATTATAAGATTTGGCTTCAAAGATTGGGGGATTTAAATATTTAACGTCTTACCTCTTGTATCTAAGGGTTTGCAAAAAGTAAAAATTCAACACAAAACATGTTTAAATTACTCTGAAAAATATGTAAATATCTGCTACAGAAGAAGAGAGCTGAATCCAATAACTGGAACAGCTAGGCTAGCACAGTAATTGGGCAAGGCTACAAAGGAAGAGAGCTGAATCCAATAACTGGAACAGCTAGGCTAGCACAGTAATTGGGCAAGGCTACAAAGGAAGAGAGCTGAATCCAATAACTGGAACAGCTAGGCTAGCACAGTAATTGGGCAAGGCTACAAAGGAAGAGAGCTGAATCCAATAACTGGAACAGCTAGGCTAGCACAGTAATTGGGCAAGGCTAAATGTGTTTTTCTGTGAAGATTTCAGCTCAATAAATGAGAATTGCCTTTTCAAAATCTGCAAAAAAGTTATTAGGAGTGCTTGAGTATTAATTTCATTTGACGTACAAAGAGATAAGAAATCATCACAAGGTAGATCTTGAGGTTTTAGTCATCTGTAATGAATTATTCCAAGCATTCTATGACATAGGATCCTTTGACAATAAATTAATACCACAAGCAGTCCTAAACCATGCCGATATGGCAGTCATTCAACTTTTTAAAGTATGACGGAAACAATAGGCGAATGCTATTCCGAGTGGGTAAATCTTGTGTCAATACAAAAGTTCACCAACTCTAAACAGTGTCCTCCTTATGTTTCAAACTTAACTCCAAATTGTTTATTGAAGTGGTTTAAAATTTGGGTGAGATTGCAACCCCCCCCCCCCCCCCCCCAACCCCATAGAGAAGTGGAAAGGACAAGGATAGAGGGCTTACCACTCTCATCTTCAATGAAGCATTCTGAGGAAATAAACTCATTCTTGCCGATGGTGACTTTGCCTTTGCTATAGTATGGCCCATCTAGCTTGAAAGCTTGACAGATTTTGGTCAGAGCCTGGCTGGGTTTTTCTGGGTCTCGCCAGTTGTTGTAGCCGTAACTATAGAAGTAAGGGAAATAAATCGGGCATTAAAATTTAATTTTGGAGGATGTACAGACTCTCCACATCCACACAAACAAGAAAATAGAGATTTTGACACAATACACACTAGTTTAATTTTGCCTTACACCCACATGTGTATAGCACTGAATAGTCGGTGCTTTACGAGTGTCTGTGAAAAAACTTCACAGGTGACTCGGGCGGGATTCGGACCCACGACCTCCTCCTCCTGCTTACTCATGCAGATGTCTTAACCTCTCGACCACAGAGATTGCCCGATGACGATTGGCCAGCCAGAATCCTATATAGCAGCGGGTTCCGCAATATATAGGTTGGTTAAGTTTGGATCAAAGGGAGATTTGTAAAAGATCCTGAAATCAGGAAAAATCCTCAGAAATCACAGGCCTGAACAAACAATTCCTAGCACTTCTGTAAGCTATTCCAAATTTGGCCCCCTTCCACTCCCCCATTAGCAATATTGCAACAAAACATCTGTAGTCAATTAATTCATAGATATATTAAAGATCACAGGCAAAATGGTCGGAAAAATATCAAAGATTTCGAGCAAAAACTTACATGGCATATTCTTTGCTGATGCCACATGTTGCACGGTGTCGACTGTGGTAGCGATTCTCCAAGTCGATGGTGGTTTCACCTATCAAGTCATCAGATCCTATTAAGTCCCAATCATACACCTGAACATTGAGCTTAGACTCCAGAGGAAAGGTGGCTTCAAACTCAAAACACCTGGGTATTACGTGAGTGGCAAAATACAATTTTTTTTTAGAATGTTAAAGATGTTTTTCACTATTTTACAAGTTTTTTACTTGAGGAAAGGAGAACAAACGCTTTAAAAATAATACATTTCTCAAACAAGAGAAGCATGTTTTTTTGGTTTAGTGATAGTGGCAAAATATATATATATATTTTGTTTAAGATGTTTTTCGCTATTTTACAATATTTTTCTTTACACTTGTTTTTTTTTGTTCAGTGTCTTTCCAAAAACTGAAAACCTTTCAGGGTTAAAATTCCACGTTTGTTTTATGATATATTTCTTGAAAACTGAACGTTTGTTACCAAATACCAATGTTGAACCTTCCCTTTAAAGGGACAGTATTGTCACGATCAGAGCAGACTTTCGACAGGGCATGGAATCGATGTCCTAGTTTAAGATTAACACAGTGATTGAAAATTACTGGCTCGTTCATGCAGCAACAACGGCAATATGACCTTATCATGTGGGGTATTATGGCAGTCGCTGAGTTAATCTAAAACTAGCATTCAAATTCCATGCCCTGTTGATCGTGACAATACTGTCCCTTTAAGGGGAATGTTTGCTATGCTACTTTTGACCTTCTAAATGAATTTGTTTATTATTTGATTTCACATTTATATGATTTACTCACTTGCCAAAGACGGGATTAAGATTCTTGGAAATATAATTTTCCTTGTCGTTGGCTTTATGCTTTCCAAGTTGAAGTTGAAGATATGGATCAGCCTAGTATAGAACAAGAATATATAAAAATCAAATCCATACACTCTTTACACATCATAGCCCTCTAGTGGTAAAAATGAGTCTATATTTTGTGGATAGGGTACTATGGTGATGAGTAACCATTGAGTACATACATCACATGTGTATTTAACAGATTTAATGTTGAACAGTTAAAGGGACAATATCATCACAATCAACAGGGCATGGAATCGGAGTGCTAGTTTTAGATTAACTCAGTGACTGAAAATAATACCCCACATGATAAGGTCATATTACTGTTGCTGCTGCATAAATGAGCCAGTAAGTTTCAGTCACTGTGTTCATATCAAACTAAGACACCGATTCCATGCCGTTGAAATTCTGCTCTGATTGTCCCTTTAAGATTCATGATGGGGGGGGGGGGGGGGCTGCTGTACAGATGTAAAAGCCAACATTACAGGTCAGAGAAATTGTTGGTTTCTAGATGCTCTGTATTCTGAGCGCTTTTTGACAACTTTCACATTTTCTGGGGTTGCAAGAAAAACTGTAACCTACTTAGGATTCAGAATAAAAATACATTTTTGAGATCTATTTCTGTAAATGGGTGGACGCACTTTGCGGCGTCATATATTTTGTCACTTCAGATATTCAGTTGGTTTCATGACAAACTCTAGCCTATTCCTCAGGGTAGACCTACATATTTAGTACAATTTTTATGGGCCATCTTAAAAAAAAAAAAGGCGAGAGGATCATCGATCAACGCTTAAGTTAATTAGTGTAACATTTATGTAGAAAAGAAATAAAACGGCCTGGACTAGCAAACATTAATGTCGTATCTCCCCAACTAAGAATATTCATTACCTTTCCATTGACATCTGCTGGATGTAGATCCATTGCTTTAACGACATAAACCCGTACCATTACAGCTTTAGGCTCACTGAATGGCAAACCTTGGAAGAAGCCCATGTTATAATCAATCTTTAAACCAATGGCATCCCATTCTTTTTCCAGCGGCCATTTGTACAACTTCAGCGCTCCCTGCAAAGTAGGAAATAATTGAAAACAAATTGAACATAAAAATCACAAGTAGGAAACCAGGATCAGGGGTGTGAATTGACAAAAGTAAAAAATCCTGAAAAATGGCTAGCTGGCTTGGGTCTAGAGAAGAAAGCCCCTGAACCTCCTGAATGTTTAAATTTGGAGGATTTACAAACTCTCCACATCCTCACAAACTAGAGGTTTGGAAACAATACAGGCTACTTCTTTCTTTCCTTGGTGGCTACTTCTCCTCTTTCAAGGAAATTTGTAAAAATCTTGAAATCAGGAAAAATCCTGAGAAATCACAGGCCTGCAGGATTATTTTTTGTGTTAGACTTAACTAAAGATGATTCAAGTAAAGAAAAATCTAAATGTTTACCCCAAAAAAGGCCACTTCTGTTCAGTTCTGACCTTCTATTCTGTTTGCCAAATTATAGTTTTGCAGATATAGATTTAAGTAAGACTTGTAGCTTTGCACAGTGAAAAGGAATAAGTAAAGACTGTTTGCAGTAGTAAATAGTTCTGAAAGAACCAGTTGGTGGCAACTGAACATTTCAATCAGTACAAGTGCGCCCTCTAGTGGCTATACTCACCTTGAATTTGCCCACCATTCTGCTTTCACTGTCGTCATCTCCTGTGTTCTTTCCTCTGTAGAGTTCAAATGTATGAAGCCATTCCTTGAAGCCATGGAAGTCACTTACATTCTCCAGCTCCGTCAAGAAGATCTAAAAGTAATCAAGTGAAATATATTATGAGAGACCAAGTTGGGAAGAACTTGTCATAAACCATTGGTTAAATGTCTATAAATGCATCTATACTTTTAAGTTAGCTTTTAGGTAATAATTTGTTCAGTTTGTTTCTGGGTTTTAACAATGGTGAACATTTCTTTTACTTGTTGAAACATGGGCCACTCATTATGTTGGTTGATTGGGTCATTATTAGAAGGTTACTCGAGACTTGGGCGTCTCACTCAATTTTTTTTTTTAAAGAAAACTTGATTGGTTCATTGATAAAAGGTTGTCATTTCAATTATAATATAAAGGATTGTCCTGTAATCATATTCATTTTTTATTTTTATTATTATTTTTTTTTTTACTTTTCAAATGTTTAAGATTTGTGTTCTGATGGCCGAGTCGTCAGAATGTGGGTTCGAATCCCAACCGCGACCATGGTGTTTGTGTCCTTGAGCAAGACACTTTACCATAATTGCTTCTCTCCACCCAGGGGTAAATGGGTACCTGTGAGGGCAGTGTTGGTTGTTGTTTGATTAGCCCTATATGCGCTGTAATGGCAGCAATTGATCTGTATACTCCCCAGGGAGCTGAGATGGTTTCAGGAATGATTTATGAGCCTGATGAGCAGGGGTAATAATATAATGCGCCTTGAGCACCAGTTTGGTGGATACGTGCGCTATATAAGTCCACATTATTATTATTATTATTATTAATTTACTGAATGTTAGGTTAGGGCGACACTTTTTCGTAGAAGTTTTTTTATTAGGGCGACTCACCTCATTAGGGCGACAAATTGGTGTCGCCCTATTGTTTTATCTACCTTTTAACGAAGGAATTAATTTTTTGGGGACAGAAATCGCTTCCTTGCGCTGAAACAACCAAAGTGTGAAAATTTGGGTTGGAGGAGGATATTATAAAGAGGCAAAAGGGAGGGGTAAATTTTGTGCACAAGTCTATGGAGGTGTCGCCCTATCATCATCTTTAACATGGTAAAGAGAGGCTAAATATGACAATTGTAAAAGGAATAACTGTTTAATTTAATGGGCCTTAGATGCTATGCTTATTTTTTGCCAAAATTGTGAAATGTTAAGGTTTTAGATGGCTCTTAAAATAAATCAAAACAATAAACATACCTCAAATGTGCCAACATCAATCTCATCCTATTCAGAGAGGTTCATGAAAATAAAAGAAGAAATCGATATTAGCGTATTCATATATTTGTTTATCATGATGAAAATTATGAAATACTTCTTGTCAAGGTACATATTTTTACACTAATTTCTTTTAAAACCTGATGTTTTAGAATTGTATGCTGTTTGGAACTGTAAGCAATTTTTCTCAGGACAATTCTGCTGTTATGCATAATTTTGTAAACATTCATAGGCAAACTGTAGGCAAATTTTCTGCCAAGTATCCATTCCATGCACAACACATATCCCTATAGTGGTGGAAATACACCAATTGTCTACCTGTAGGGTATTCTGGTGATGAGTGAACATTGTGCGTAAACTTACACATACATGCTTTTGGAGATTTACGATGCAACACCTACAAAACATTCTTTAACCCTCCTACACATGGAGGCCACTCCGATCCACAAAATTCTGCTCTTGTGAGCAACCTTCAGTACATACATGTACAAGCCTGCTGTCCTTTCCAAGTAATCTTACAAAATCAACTGTGTGCCACCCAAGGCCACTGTAAATGTTTGAACATAATACATGTAGTATGGCCTACAATGTATCGATGGGAGACCACTTTACCCTGCAATCTCAGTGGTGTGACAGTGCACAGAAGGGTAACCATAGGAGGCCACTGGCAACAGCTAATGGCTTGGAGTGGCCTGAATGGGTTGTTTCAAAAATTGCACTGATTGTAGGAGGGTTAATATGGCCTGCAATGTATCAATGGGAGACCACCTTACCCTGCAATCTCAGTGGTGTGACAGTGCACAGAAGGGTAACCATAGGAGGCCACTGGCAACAGCTAATGGCTTGGAGTGGCCTGAATGGGTTGTTTCAAAAATTGCACCGATTGTAGGAGGGTTAATATATTTTCCTTTATGAATATTTTTGATATATAAAGATAAGTGAGAGGGTGTCCATTGTGTTCAGTGATGAAAATTCACAAAGCTTTCCAAACATTCTGTGCCAATAAGTGGTTTTTGTGATAAGTGGTTTTATAGTTTACACTATATTAACCAAAATAGTTTTCATGCTGGAAATATCTGCTTGTTATAATGTGCTATGTATACTGTGTTCATGCTTCCCACAAGAACGTAACTCTTACATTAGTCTATTTCACTGCTCAATTAAATACACAAACACCATCTAACTAATTAGCCATATATCCATTGCATTCATAAGACCAACAAAAAAAGTCTCCGGTTTCTGGTCATCGGTCACCCTCAAAATCAGTGTGTTGATGAGCTTTTTTTTTGCCAACAGGGAAATACGTGATAGTATGGTGGCTAAGAGAGGCCACACAAATCAGGCAAGCGTTCATACCCTATGTGAAAAAGTCGTTTAAAGCACAGCACGGCAGAATTCCAATCGATCCAGCAATTTTGACTGCAATTGGACATTGTTTCATAGCAAAAAAAAAATTAAAAATTAAAAATTCCAATGCGCGGGTCTGAGGCGACGCGCACAGAGACCAGAAACCAGAGACTTTTTTTTAAATTTTTTTATTTTTATTTTTTTATTTATGTAAAACAAACTTAATTAAAAAGACAGCAAACAAATATAAAAATGTTAAACCAGAAAAGAAAATAATTTAAAAAAAAAACATCAACAAATCACAATAATTTACAGCATTCTCAATCTACAGTGAAGCAATCTACACTACTATAGAGTAATTGCAGAATGCTTACCTTATCCCCCTCCTGGTAATAGAATGGCAACAAAAAAAATCACAAAAGCAAGAAAATGCATGCAATGCAAAAGAGATTAATTAGCAAAGGAGTTTGAAAAGATGGATTGATGAATTGTCAAGATGACAATTACCATATTTGTGTCAAAAAATAAACAAAATCAAATGAAATATTTCAAGGGAACTGGATGGCTTTGCCAATTATTAACCAAATTAAACCTGGAAAAAAATATCAGGCCTCCCGCAGAATTTCCATGAGCCCTTTTAGAGTTCAAACCTGTTGCCTAAAATCAAAATAAAAAAATATATATATATGACACCACTAGTTAGGTGAAATCTTTCTTTTCCCCCCAGTAATATCAACAAAATATCTAAATTCTGCCAATATTAGTTTCTACAAATGTTTGAAGTAATTTTGAAAATGATACAAAGTAACTAACAAAAGCATGTTAACTAAATGTCAAACCATGCATTCAACATTTGTGGCATTGTGAATTAAATTCCTTATGAAAATAGGCAAAACCGATATGATCATCATGAATACACTGATCCGAATGATAGTTCCTATCTTCGATTTGTATCCATTGTATATAAATCAGTCAATTTCACCAGTGCTTCTGAATGAATTAATAAACAAGAAACCAAAAACCAATATGAATGAACCATGAGCATAGACTCAGCTGTATGATTACATGGTCCCATCATTACTTCCCATCATTACTTCCCATCATTACTTCCCATCATTACTTCCCATAGTAATGCAATAATGTACTGTATGACTATACTTACATCAAACATATTCATCATCATGAGTTCATCTTCATCGTCATCTTTCTTCATCATTTTCTTCATTCCTGATTTCATCTTACTCATCTTGCCCGGGGCATTCTTATCCTGCTCCTTGGGTTTCTCTTTCTTGACAGCTTTATCTTTCTTCTTCGCATCACCATTAGCAGTGGTAATATCTACTAACAACCATAACAACATACAACATGGGTGTGATTTGACAAAAGTACAAAATCCTGTGTAATGAGTAGCAGGCCTGGGTGTCCCTTTGGTCTTGAGGACAAAGTCCCCTGAACCTCCTGTGGGTAGCAGGCCTGGGTGTCCCTTTGGTCTTGAGGACAAAGTCCCCTGAACCTCCTGTGGGTAGCAGGCCTGGGTGTCCCTTTGGTCTTGAGGACATAGCCCCCTGAACCTCCTGTGGGTAGCAGGCCTGGGTGTCCCTTTGGTCTTGAGGACAAAGTCCCCTGAACCTCCTGTGGGTAGCAGGCCTGGGTGTCCCTTTGGTCTTGAGGACATAGCCCCCTGAACCTCCTGTGGGTAGCAGGCCCGGGTCTCCCTTTGGTCTTGAGGACAAAGCCCCCCTGAACCTCCTGTGGGTAGCAGTCCTGGGTCTCCCTTTGGTCTAGAGGACAAAGTCCCCTGAACCTCCTTAGGGTAGCAGGCCTGGGTCTCCCTTTGGTCTAGAGGACAAAGCCCCCTGAACCTCCTGTGGGTAGCAGGCCTGGGTCTCCCTTTGGTCTAGAGGACAAAGCCCCCTGAACCTCCTGTGGGTAGCAGGCCTGGGTCTCCCTTTGGTCTTGAGGACAAAGTCCCCTGAACCTCCTTAGGGTAGCAGGCCTGGGTGTCCCTTTGGTCTTGAGGACATAGCCCCCTGAACCTCCTGTGGGTAGCAGGCCTGGGTCTCCCTTTGGTCTTGAGGACAAAGCCCCCTGAACGTCCTGTGGGTAGCAGTCCTGGGTCTCCCTTTGGTCTAGAGGACAAAGTCCCCTGAACCTCCTTAGGGTAGCAGGCCTGGGTGTCCCTTTGGTCTTGAAGACAAAGCCCCCTGAACCTCCTGGATGTTTAATTTTGGTGGATTTACAGACTCTCCACATCCCCACAAACAAGAAACTAGAGGTTTGGACACAATAAGGCTACTTCTTTCTTTCCTTGGTGCCTACATCTTTTGGTGGCTACCCTTCTTTTAAGAAAATCTTGAGGCAAAGAGATTTGTAAAAAATCCTGAAATCAGGAAAAATCCGGAGAAATCACAGGCCTGAACACAAAGTTTACTTTGATTATAACATGCTGGATTAGTATTTGTAGGATTTCACAAAGACTCATGAAGCTTCAATAATCAAGGGTGGATTTGGGGATGGGGAGACAATGCTAGATTGGTGTATATCAAACTTACCTTCCACATCTGGCATTTCTTCTTCTTCTTCCTCCATATCTGGATTTGCATTTTTCCTGTTGTTTTTCTGCTCCATTTCATCAAGCTCCTTCGCAACAAAAATAATAATAACGATTGATTTAATTTTGCCCTACATCGACGTGTGTATAGCACTGTATGCTCAGTGCTTTCCGAGTGTCTGTGAAAAAACTACACAGGCGACTCGGGCGGGATTCGAACCCACAAGTGGTCGAGAGCTTAAGACGTCTGCACTAGTAGCAGAAGGTCGTGGGTTCGAATCCCGCCCGAGTCGCCTGTGTAGTTTTTTCACAGACACTCGGAAAGCACTGAGCATACAGTGCTATACACACGTCGGTGTAGGGCAAAATTAAATCAATTGTTTATCTCCCGACGCAAGAATTTCACCAATCTAAATAATAACGATGATGAGTATTTGTAATGCACTGTTATCCATCTAAAAATGCTCAAGGCTCAGCAACACAATATGTAAAATAGAAATGCAAAAACAGACTATGAAAAAGACGATTATGCAATCCTCATTAAATGTGTCTTGAGGGCAGTTTTGAATGATGTCAGAGACGGAGAAGGTTTGACATGTTTCGGTAAGTCGTTCCACAATGAAGAAACAGCTGAAGCAAATGATCTTTCAACCCAGGATCTATTGATCTTGATTCTTCTTAAGAGATGTTTGTTATTGGATCTCATTGACTTGCGGTTTGAATCACAATTTAAAGAAAAATCTGATGGGGTGAATTACTTCCAAATGAAATAATCATTGGTTTAGTAAGGAAAAGACAGACCAAATCAGAATACTGATGGTCATCACCTTATTGACTCAGTGCAAGGCCCAATGAGGGCGCTGTACGTGCAAAGCAATGGTTGTCATCAGGCCAGCATATCACTGATCCTATATATAGTGCTTACTATTGACTGCATTTACAATCAAGTGTAAACTTGTGTGTATTATAAAACATGTTCAAGAAGACAGGTTCCATGAGAGTTTGTTGGACTTTATCATGACATTACGGGCATGTATTTTTACATGAATGCGCATTTCAACAAATCTGATTGGTCAATTAGGTATTTTTGATTGGCAGCTACTGATTGGCTAGTTGGTCCTTTGATAGGTTACTTCACTCAAGGTATCTGTGGACAGGTATATGGGACACAACTAGACAATACAGATAAACTTAATCTAAATATAACATCAAGAAATCATTTGAAGGCGAGGTTGGCTTAAAACTGACCTTTTCCAGGGCTAGCTTGGAAGCAAAGTATCTGGACCACCAATCTAGCGTGCTTTCATCCACGTCTTCTTGTTTGTCTGTTTGGATACCCTCAGCTGGAGGGCCACCGGGACCATCAGCCTACAAAATCAACAAGAAAATTAATAAGAATTTGAAGCTTTGCAAGGTAGAAGAACAGAAAGCGCAAGTTTTCAGTGGTGAGTGGTGATTGTGCGTTGGTTTAGAGAAAAACTGGTGAACCTTTGATCAGTATACTTCAGGAGAATGGTATTAAATATTTGAATCTTACATTGACACAAGACAAAATTAGCCTTCGTACTTGTATTTGCCTGAAGAATGAATTGGCCTTCATGGATCTTGTCAGAAAAGTATGTTTTCAAAAAAATAATTATTAGAAACAATGTAGTTGCCATGTTGTATGTGATTACATGAACTAATGGTAGGTGTTATCATGTGCAATGATCATGATGTGTACATTAAAAATATGTAGACACTGTCACAGCAAATATTTTTATTTAAATAGCAGGTATTTTTAATATTTTTTCCAGGTAAATTTTAGTTTTCGAAATTTAGTATGATTATTTGAGAGAAAGCAAAACCCAATAACACACTTACTTTTTTAGATATTCAGTAAATTACTTTTAAATAACTAATTTCACAAAATTATTGACTAGGGCATGAAATAATAGTAATTTTCTTTGTAAAAAATATAATTTAAAGCAATGTATCATCACTTTTACTGGGGAAACGAACCATTCTGATATTGCTGGTGAATCTTTTAAGATATTTCTTTCCACACAATTCATGTGTGTACGGTTCGTTAAACTTACCCATGACTGGTATGCAACCAGGTGTGACATTTAGTGAGTAACAGTGGTGAGTTCAGAGGTCAATGTGGTGAGTTGGAGTACAATTAGAATGTTCACAGGAGAAAAACAACATGTTAGACAACACAACACCAACAAAGAGAATAAAAAGGAGTACAAGTTAAAAACACACTGGGAAAAATTACGGGGCCTATTTCAAAGAGCTGTTGCTATATAGAAAAAATTACTTACCAGAAGTATTTGCTAAGCTGATTTGGTTGGTTATCAGCCAAACTTTATAATAAAAAATGTGTACTTTGGTTGGTAGTACATTTTTAACGCTTTGCAAAAATATTTACAGAACCCACAATAACGTGAACGTGACTCACTGCTTGGTTATTCTTTTCTCATTTAGTGAGGGTAGATTCAAAGCTATCTGCGATCTCATGCGAGGATATTTTGTGCTTTAAAATGTGAAAGCCAAATCAATTGTGCAGCTAAATGAAATTGGCCTATGTTAACATTACTACCATAAGTTGTGATTAAGGGACAGTATATCATCATGATGAGAGCAGATTTTCAACATGGTATGCAATCGGTGTCCTAGTTTAAGACGAACAGAGTGACTGAAAATGATGGTTCATTTATGCAGCAACATCGGTAATATGACCTTATCATGTGGGTATTATTTTTAGTCACCGAGTTAATCGAAAACTAGCACTCCGATTCCATGCCCTGCTGATCATGACGATATTGCCCCTTCAAGTAAAGACTTTTGGTGTTGCAAGATGTAGACATTCTCTTTTGAGTAGTAAATAGTTCTGAAAAGAACCAGTTGGTTACAACTCGACATTTCGATCAGTATGCTCTGATCATCTTCAGGAGAATTTCTACATGGTGTCACCGCAAACTTATCCTTTTCACCATGCAAAGTTGTGATTAGCTGTATCAATCTTTATACCAGAAAACTGTTAGTAATACTCAGTTGTGTCTAATTATCAGCAAATACAAACTTTGTATTCATTCTATTGTGGAATTTCAATACATTTTAGTCACAAAAACAGTACAAAATCAGGGGGAAAGGCGAAACATTGTGGGATTATTTAAATCAACACGTATGTACAGTTATACCTACAAAGTTCATTAAGGGGTGGGTACTGGGAATTAAATTTCATGCAGTTAAACTAATTATCATACAGATAATTTTTCACACAAAATAATATCGGGCAAAAAATTATGATTGAAAAGTTGGACAAATGGTGACAAGTGACAAAGTTACTTGAGATGTCAAAGAGTGATATTTAAGGTGAAGTATTCACAGAATTAGCTGAACACATTTCAAATTATGAGATTCATTCCCTACAAATTGGTGACGTAAAAAATTCTTCGCATTCCCGTAGGAATGGAGAGAACTAGATATAAAGATATGTGTCCTGAGTATTTTACATGCAGTGATCCTGGTACATAGTTCCTTCAAATTAAATTTATGGGATAAATTAATCTTCATTTCCCCTTTCCAGTTTGCTTACCTTCGGCTGCCCATCTGGTCCCAGTTCTGGTTTCACCCCTCCTTCAGGTGGTTTAGTCCCATCAGCTGGTATTTCTATGATAGTCTGACCTGGCTCTTGGGGTTTACCATTCTCCTCGGCAGGAGGTTCCACATAAATAACAATGTCATCACCCTTGACTGAGCCGGCCTTTGAGCCAGCTTTTGAGCCAGCTTTTAAGCCAGCTTTTGAGCCTGGCCTAGAACCAGCTTTTGAGCCAGCTTTGGACAATGCTTTGATGTTGAGTTGACCATTGCCGACCACTGAGGGTATGTTTAACACATTCTCATTGACAGGTATCTGGGGAAGGATGGAAAGACTTGGGGCTGGCGAGTCCTTTGGTTTCCCAAAGTCCAATGAAGAGATCACTGAAAATATAAATAAAATACGCCCAAATTAAAACCCAAGAAAACAATGTTTCTGCTTTGATATTCTTACTCTTACTCATGCCAAGATTTGTTGTAATGAGTTTCCAAACCACTTCAATTGATGAGTTTTATAAAGGTTGCTGAAACAGAAGTTTTCTTGTGGTAGATTGTTTGATAGCATATTGATTCATGAGCACTTTTGGTGGATTTGTGTGCTTTATAAATTTTCATTATTATTATTATTCATATTTTGTCTCTCCAAAAAATATTTTCACTTGGAGAAGATAATGATTTGTTGTCATCGCTTTTCACTACACTGAAAAATAACCAAAAAAATGACAGGAATCAACAGTTCACCTGAACAAGGCAGGGTATGTGACACAGCCTCTAGCTTCTTGGGGTCCAGTTTGTAGTTGGCTAGATTACTGACTGTGTGGGTACCCACGAGGCTGAAGCGGCCAAACTGACGGCAGTCAACAACGCGGATGGTCAGGGGTGGGCAGTAATGCTCATTCTCAGGAAGATCCTGGAGAAAGACAGATCAAGTAAATTGTAAATTTAAAGACACATATTTTGTGGTTTGCAATTTTACAGGCACTTCCTTTCTAACCAGTAGCCTTTTTATTAATACATTTAAATTATATATTTCCAAAAATAATTGACAAATATGTAGTTAAACAGGTGCCATTATTTTGCATAAAAAAATTATCACTATTGACACAAGTGACCTGACCGCATGATTCTGTAATGGTTAGAGAATCTTACGGTCAGGTAGGGCACGGCAATGATTATTGCATGATCACAAACCAGTACGTGATTCACGTCAGGGTCAATTGTTGGTTAAAATGTATTCTGTACAATTCTATGAAATTAACATCTGGTGTACTTGCCACTTCCATGAAGCGAACATTATCAGGGAAGTTAGGATTCCTCTGGGCATTGTAGACAATGGCTGAGGATAGAGTTTCACCTCCACACTGGACATCACAGCGTGGTTTATCCACCGTCATTAACTGAAGACGTTTCATCTCACGTACTCCCCAGAACACAACCTAAATTAAAATGTACAAGCTATGTCAGCAGGGCTCACAATACCAATTGGACTGCTGGACCTAGTCCAGAGATTCCATAGTATAGCAATCAAAACAAGAAAATCATTGCAACTGACCACTCCCCTTCCCCATACAACTGACCACTCCCCTTCCCCATACAACTGACCACTCCCCTTCCCCATACAACTGACCACTCCCCTTCCCCATACAACTGACCACTCCCCTTCCCCATACAACTGACCACTCCCCTTCCCCAAACAACTGACCACTCCCCTTCCCCATGCAATTGACTACCCCCTTCCCCATGCAATTGACTACCCCCTTCCCCATGCAATTGACCACTCCCCTACCCCATGCAACTGACCAATCCCCTACCCCATGCAACTCACCATTCCCCTTCCCCATGCAACTCACCATTCCCCTTCCCCATGCAACTGACCACTCCCCTTCCCCATACAACTGACCACTCCCCTTCCCCATGCAACACATAGTCTACATACCTCAATCCTGTATCGGCACAGCCTAGGTCTAATCTCCATGGGTAACTCAACTTTGGGCGGCAATTTCTCTTTGCTCTTGGGATCAATGGGAGGGATTTGTATCTTGAGGACATCAGATGGAATGCCACCAGTAGGATTCAACTGAAGACAAGATACAACATTGGTTAAAGGGGCAACATCGTCACTATCAACAGGGCATGGAATCGGAGTGCTAGTTTTAGGTTAACTCAGTGACTGAAAATAATACCCACATGGTAAGGTCATAATACCACTGCTGCTGCATAAATGAGCCAGTAACTATCAGTCACTGTGTTCATCATAAACTAGGACACTGATTCCATGCCCTGTTGAAAGTCTGCTCTGATCGTGATGATACTGCCCCTTTAAATGTCACAATAGCTATGAATAAAGAAATGAAATCCATTTAAAGGCATCACATGAAGGCAAAAACAAAACACTAAATATACAATATTGAATAAGGTAAAAAAGGTTTTTTATTTTTAATTAAATGAAAAAAAGAAAAGAAAAAGGAAGTTTATACAATAAAATTAACAAAATCATAACCAATTTTGTTGCTAGAAATATGACAAACAATTATTTCGATGAAATTCAACAGAAGGTAAAGAATAATTGTGCAACTCAATTTCTGGCAACATAAAGATAATACTAATTTTTTTGGGGGAAGCCGTGTAACATTGATGAATTCTTAAATACTAAATAGTTTTCTAGAATACACCCATCTTGTAATTGCCACCCCCCCCCCCCCCCCCACCCAAGCAATGCTGGAAAGCTCAGACTCGCATGTGACCGACAGTTACAATTATCAGTTCTGTTTGTGGTAACACCATGTATGTTAAATCTCAACTATGTAAATCTTGTAGCTTTGCATGGTGAAGAGGATAAGTAAGACTAATTGCGGTGACACCATGTGAAATTCTCTGTCGAGTGGTAATTAGTTCTGAAAAGAACTGGAGGTTACAACTCAACGTTTCGATCAGTATGCTCTGATCGTTATCAGGAAAAACATGCTCCTGATGAATTTCACATGGTGTCACCGCAATTAGTCTTACTTAAACCTCAACTATGGCTAAATGAGATTGTGGTTCATATCAAAACCACAATCTCAAATAGTAATAGTTGAGATATAATCCACAAAGTGTTACCGCAAACCTAACTGATAAACATACTCCACTACGCAAATCCTCAAATCTTTCCTCGTTAACATTTGTCAAAGAAAATCGTGACCCTATACTGGATAGGTGTTTCTATCTTACCTGTATCATCTCAATTGCAGCCAACATTTCACCAGCCTGGGCCTGTCCTCTGTAGATACTATGCCATTGGAGTAATGGTGGGAATAGTGGCTTGACATATGGATCATTAAGAAGCTTCACATAGGGAACAACTAATGAACGACCTATGAACTCTGCACCTCCCTGATAACAAGAATATTTGGTAAAATTATCATCAAATATATCCCACTTTCTTAAGGTGCTCACAATCAAACATACACAATTAAAACATTTGTTTTACTGTTTTTTGTAGAAAGGCAAAAACTTTTGTTTTTTTTAAATAAATATTTATAAATTTACATTTATAAATAAATGTAAAATAAATATTTACATTTATATAGGTTGGTGAAGGCCCTACACACGTCGGTGTAGAGCAAAATTAAATCAATATTCACATTACGTTCATAAACAACATCATTAGCCTGCGATTAATAAAATAAATGTTTTATTTGTATTATACTTGTTTTAACTTCAGCATTATTTGTTTATTTTTCTTGTAATATTCTAACACTATGCATCCACTAATTAAATATAGGAACCAATCTATACACAACAAATTTTCTTTTTAATTTTCGGAATAAGGATGCATTATCAATTTCTTACAATAAATTTTGATTCCATTTCTCATAACTTTCGTTTTCATCAATTTAAAAAGTGTATAAAAGATACGAGAGATGAACCACTCTGGGGGGCCTATACAATTATGAAAGGGATCTTGAGAAAGATTGAGAGAGTACTAATTGTACTCCTCAAAAGAACAATGTTCAACTTTTGAAATGAAACCAAAAGTGAAGATCATGCACAAGAGAAATTCTTAAATATTCTAAATTTTAATCAACTGCAAAGTAAAGCAAAGCACAGCAACAAGCTTATAATTAACACCAGTACATTACCTGGATCTGTATTCCATCGCAAAAGCAAAGCATTTTGACAATAGATAAACGAACAAAACACAGCATAGTTAATGCATACATGTGTAGGTTTGCCATGCATTTCCTTTAAATACAGTCTTGGGAAAGCTTTGGCAAATGGAGGTGGGGGAGGACACATAAAAGGCACCTAGGATTTCCCTTTGGAGGGGACGCCCCTCCCCAAATTTTGTTGGGCCACCACACACCAGCATAACCCAATAACGAAAAAAGGTACACCATATATTGTTCCCCCACTGTTTGATGAATGATGAAATAAAAAGGTACAAATTATATGTTGCTTGTCTGATGTTTCCTTGGAAATACACAGCACAATAAACAAAACTGCAACAATCGGCGATTGTTACTTCATATTTAATCTAATGACCCCTGTTTTCCATCATTACTAGAATGGTATTGCATAGCGGATACATCACACATATTCTTCAACACATCATCAAGTGTAACTTCATATAGATTAACCCTCCAAGGGTCAAAATCAGTCAAAATGTTGATATACTTGCCAATGTATATCTAGTGCACTTAAAAGTCAAACACTGTCAAACCTTATGTGTAGTAAGTACATTTACAGGTCAAAATGAGTCGACCATTTTTGACTGGTAAAAGCATTGTCTGGTATTGTTCGGGGTGGTCAAAATGACAGTAAAAACCAGTCAAAAATGCCCCTGTGTGCACATTTGGGTCAACAGTCAAAACAGGCAGTTGACTGGTTTTGACCACTATAGCTACTTGCCACTAAAGTTCAGCTATAGTAGGAGGGTTAATCCAATGAGCAATTTCCACCATTACTATGGTGGTATGACACATGCATTCTTCATAATGTGGTATATTTGGCATTTCATCTCATTGCATGCACACCACTGTTCAAGGGACTGCGTACAAAATGAACGCTTAAAGGGAATATATAACACCGGTAATTGGCAACGTATGTTCATTTCAACAATCTAGTTTTAAAGAAATATATCCTAAAACTAACCTTTGAAAATTTCATCACAATAGGTGCTCATGTTTTGAAAAAAAAAAAACCTGTACATCGCCTGTGAGTTTTTTCACAGACACTCGGAAAGTATAGAGTCGGTGTAAGGCAAAATTAAATCAATTACTTATCACCCGACACAAGAATTTCACCAACCTATACATCAAGTTAATTTTTAGATAATTGTTACATAATCAATCCGAAGTTATGCTCTGGCACATTTTTGTAAATTTGACATAATACCCATTTTCTCTAAGACGAACGCACTTCAGGCAAAATAATTTCTAAGGATGACTGATACAGAGCCAACTTTACACCTAGTAAGGTTTTATATAATAGTTGTTTAATTGGATAATCTGATAATTCCCAATGTTGTACCTTCCCTTTAATGCAGCACAGTCATGGTGGTATAAAGTAAAATGGTCAACAGTTTACAAGTTTACTCCAAAGGATGGATGGTGACAAAAATGTTGGAAATAAAACCCTTATATGTGGTGTCATGATGACAGTATAAATGACAATAAACAACATCACATACAGTCAACTACATGTTATTGTATTGTATTTAGGTAATAAAACTTGTAGCTTTGCATGGTGAAGTGGATAAGTAAGACTAATTGCGGTGACACCATGTGAAATTCTCAATTGAGTAGTAATTAGTTCTGAAAAGAACTGGAGGTACAACTCGACGTTTCGATCAGTATGCTCTGATCGTCCTCAGGATAATGCCGGACTCTGGGAAATGCTGCTGCTTAAGTAGGCTGCTGTATTGCATTTGTTCATGAATTTGAAGTTGTAGGTTGATACCAAAATCAGAGAAAAATGAACAGAAATAAACAATACTTCTAAACGTATAGAAGACCAATACAGTTCTTATCAGAAACAACAATCTCTCTTAGCGATAGTTAAGATAACTCACATGGTGTCTACCGATAATTGTTTACATCTTGTCAATGATTCTGATGTTAAAATAGGAATTATTATTTAAATAATTAATATATTTCAGCCAACATTGCCAAAACCATGCAAAAAATGCATTCATTTGTGCAAAAATCCTTGCTAAATGTGATTAGTTAATCTTTCCCAGGATGACCCAGTTTAGTGATTTATATATCTTTCCCAGTTGTGCTGTGTTCATGCATAATAATGTTATGGCAAAAATTGAATCAATTGTTTAACACCCGATGCAAGAATTTGATAAAATTCTATGCTTCAAAGACCTTTGACATCATCATGTCATGTTAGAGGGCAAACTAAAATAATGATCTTACGGACGGTGTGACCAACATACATAACCATCGCGTTACCCACTAATACCCTCCGAGTGAGGGCGCCCTACAGTTTCTAAGGATATATGACATCATAGGTATACAGTCTATTACTAACAATTCTTTGATAATATGTCATAATAATAATGCTTTTAATATGGTACAGAGCATAGGAACATTCAGAAAGTTCCTGGCTGAGATGTAAAAAAAATGAAATTTCATGCCCCCACAAAATAGCTTTTTCAACTTTTTTGTAAAAAAAAACCAAAATTTAATCGCAGTGTAATGTTGCCAGAAACCAATAAATTGCCAAGCATTCCAGTGAAACAGGCAATTTTCAGTTGTGACAATCTCTTAATCAGAAAACCCTACGAAACCTTGCAAAGCATGCACCATAAACCCCTCAAAATGTCACCCCAGGCACCGTTTATATCCTCAGGCTTGAGAAGCTTACAAGAGCTTGGCCGAACACCCTTAAATCACATACTGCATTAACAATTCCAGCACAGTACTCCCTCAAAGGATTTTCAGGCCAATTTTCTGTAAGCTTGTTTAAACTGGTTTCAAGTGGTTTGAACCAGTTTTTTTTAGCATGCATGACCAGTTTCAGCAAGTTTGCTAGATTGTGTCATATTAGTTAAGCAAGTTCTCACCTTTTGCACTAGTTTGATTGGGTTAACCTAGCATAAGATACCATCAAACAAAGTCATGAACATATCAAGACAGATTAAAAGTTAGTCTTCAAGCACATGCACTTTGCACGAGTCAAATTAATTATCAGAAAGTTTAAGGTCAGTGATGGCAACACATAATAACCAAGTTTTTACATTGTTGTTACTTATGATCCATTTTTATTTTTGTCTTATTGCAACTTATTTGCTATGGACCACTCTTCATCTTTTATTGATGTTTTCACCAGGTCCCTGAATTCAAGTTAAAAAAAAAAAAAAAAAAACTTTCATCTTTTAAATGGAATTATCATATTAGTCTGTAAATAATTTCATACTAAGTCAGGACAGAAATTATCACTCAAAAACCTATTGTATATTTAGACTGGAACCCTGACTTTAATTTCTAATGTTCTCAGAAAGTTCTTTTTGTGCAGTTTAACAGGGAGGTTTCTTAACACATTTCATAATAAAATTGCTAAATTTTATGAAGAGAAAAATAGCAACAAATGATTAATTGTTTGAGATCATTCATAATGGTTATTGTAAATGTTGAATAATTCCTTCAAAAAGCTGGTTCATTTTCTTTCTTATCATGCTGCTTATTTTCCTATGAAATCAGAAACATCCAGCCAAAACTATGAGAGAGATATATTATACACAGCTGTTCTGACACAAAAGTATACTCCATTTCAGATTTTCAAAGCTCCATGATTTCACATTCAGCTGATCAAGTATTATTAAAAATCTCCTGAAAGTTAAAGGGACAAAAAATATCGTCACAACCAACAGGGCATGGAATCTGAGTGCTAGTTTTAGATTAATTCAGTGACTAAAAATAATACCCCATGAGAAGGATATTTTACTGTTGCTGCTGCATAAATGATCCAGTAATTTTCAGTCATTGCGTTCATCTTAAACCATGACACCAATTCCATGCCCTGTTGAAAGTCTGCTTTGATTGTGACGATAGTGCCCCTTTAAGACTTACCCCAATGTCGATATCAAAGAACTCAACACAAATGAAAGGAGGTTTGTCTTTCAAATCTGCCCTCTTGCCGTATATGGTCACTTTCTCAAAGACGAGAACTTCGTTCCAAGTAGGACTGAGTGTTTCCTCAATGACCTGTGAGAATCAAAATCAAAGAAGGAATAAATTGGAGAGATGGATGGATCAATGCCTGATTTGTCTAATTTACTTTCTTTGAAAGTTCCAGTTTATTATGGTGTTTTTTAATCGGCAAACAAAAAACAATCAACTTCGAAATCCTAACTGACTATTCTTATATAGCTGTTGGCCAAAACAACAACAAAAAAACAAAAAACAAAAAACCCACTTTTGTGAGATATATGATACCAAGTACATTTTTTGTAAAACTTTGATAATCTATTTATTGAAAATACCAATGTTGCATCTTAAAGTTGAAAAGATTTATGATGACTGGAGCAAGTAAGTCAAAGAAGACCAATATGGTTTTTATCAAAGCCAATAATCACACTAAGTGATAGTTGAGATAACCCACATGGAGTTATTGCAAATCAATCAAATATCAATACTCAAAGCCTCAAATCTTTCATATATTAAAATAAACCCTCCTACTACTACAAGGGTCAAAATCAGTCAAAATGTTGATATACTTTATATTGGGTAAAGATTATGGTGATTATCATTCGTCTCTTTCTAAATGTAATATTGTATCCTTGCAAAATCGGAGAAAGGATTTATGCCTGAAGTTTGCTACTTCATTGCAAAACTCTGATTTATTTGGAGATTGGTTGCCACAACAAAGACATACTACTGTGCAATATCAGCTTAGACATGCTAACAAATTAACTCAATTTAAGTGTAAGACTAATCGGTTTAAAAATAGTCCTATCCCTTATTTTGTCAATATTTTGAATGGTAATTAGTTTTGTGTCCTATTTTGTGCATGTATTTTTAATGTTTTATTATGTATTTAGTATTTGTTGAGTGTGGTTAATTGTATACTTTGCCTCAATTTAGCCTTTGGCTACAAGTGCAATGTTTTAATAAACCAGAAATAATAATAATAACTTGCCAAGGTATATCTAATGCACTTAAAATTCAAACACTGTCAAACCTTACGTGTAGTAAGTACATTTACAGGTCAAAATGAGTCGACCGTTTATGACTGGTAAAAGCATTGTCTGGTATTGTTGAGGGTGGTCAAAATGACAGTAAAAACCAGTCAAAAATGCCCCTGTGTGCACATTTGGGTCAACAGTCAAAACAGGCAATTGACTGGTTTTGACCTCTATAGCAACTTCCCACTAAAGTGCAGCTATAGTAGGAGGGTTAAACTATTTAATTATTAAATGACTGGAATGAAATTCCAATAACAAACTTACCCGAGTTGATCTACTCTCACTGCCAAAGATGACCTTAGCGAAGGGGTCAGAGAGACCAGATGAGTCAGACCCAATCAAGCTGCGGGCTTGGTAGATATGACATCGCAACATAAAATGAACCTTGTCTGTGGGTGGACAAAAATGAAGAAATGAAAGATGAGAGTTTGCATTGATCTTTCAGGAAAAGGAAGAGAATCTGAGGGCAAACTTATGTCCATGACATGAGAGACTCATTGTGGTTAAACACTAAGCTCCAAGTTAAGAGAAAAACTTTGAATCAAGATATACATTAAACAACCAACCTGTGAAAGTTTGTTATACATTGTATTTCACAAGAAAATATTGAAAAAGCATTCAGATTGGTTCATTCTCACTTTGCATTTAGGAAAAAGTACTCTTTCCTTCATTTTAAAACTTTTTTAGTTAAGTAACAGCACTTCAGATTAAATTATTTCTAGGATAGATTAATACTAATATTAGCTTTACACTAAGTAAGTTTCACACACAAATGTTATCCTTTATATTTTTATTTACCAATCCTATACCCAGCGGCATAAATCCATGTCAAAAAGTCAGGGGATGATGTTAAACAAACCAAATTTTCTCCCTTTTTTGCTTGTGTTTCACAAATTATTCACTTTTTATTAATATTTTTTTTACCGCATGAAACATTTTGTGGGGGTGATCCTATGGACCATCCCCCAGGCCAAATAGTGGGGGGTATATACCCCTATCCCCCTAGAATTTACCCCTGTGTCTATACCTTACCTACTGGAAACAAACTGAAACAATGATAGAAAATGGTGACTTTAACCTACCCTTGTATGTAATGAATGGTGGAGGTACTCCAGCAAGTCTAACAGCCTGTTTGAGATCCTTGGAAGGGATGAAGCCAGCTGGTAAACCCTTCAACATATCCTTCTTATGTTTATTCAGACCAAACCACAAATAGACGTCTAGCTTGGCTTGGATGGTCCAACCACTCACTCCTTGTACACCCTTCTTGCCGGGAAGCTAACATTTATACCAAACAAAAGAGATAAATATAATTCATAAATGCCCAAGACAGTTTAGACAATCTGATTGGACAAAACGTTATCACGTGAGGATGTATTAACGGATGGTATAGACTGGCTTATCAAAATCATAAGCGTGCGTATATGCCAGCTGTTCACCAGCTGTTTTGTGCAATGCGCGAGACGGATTTCAACCAATCAGAGTGACGAAGTTTGGCATCACGCGTCTGACTCATGTACTTTGGAAGTGTTTTGTGTGTCCCCAAAATGTGAATTTGCCCATTTCTATTTGGCTTTTTCCAACAAAAATTACATTTTTTTTACATTTTGAAAATGAAATCGATACAGACATTTATGAATGGGAATAACAGTTTGACGCTTGGTCTTTACTGTAGGTTAACGACCGATTTTGTGTGTGGTCATGGGCGATAAGGTGGTCATGCCCAAAACCGGTCGTTAACCTACGGTAAAGACCATGCAACAAACTATTATTCCCTTACTAAAAACTGTATGCAGTGACACCATGTAGAAATTCTCTTTTGAGTAGTAAGTGGTTCTGAAAAGAATCAGTTGGTTACAACTCGACGTTTCATTAAATCTTTCTCTGCCCAATGCAAGAAAGTTAAACAGATGTAAAATTCTTGTTAATGTTTTATAAATATTGTAAAAATTGGCTTTATTTGGCCTGTAGCTGTGAGGACGTTTATTTTTGGCGAAACAAATTTAAACAAAATTTATTCAGATCAATTTAATTCCATTAGATCTTAATTCCAATAATAACAAGGTTTTAAGCCACCAACTCTGTGGTTTATACCCTTCCCCCTTTCAAATCTAACCCTGGAAGTGTGTACGAGGTGAACCCTTCTTTGAATCAGCCCCTGTGACATACCTTTAGGAACAGGGTTTGCATCACACCGCAGTGTTCCCCACGTTCTTCCTCTAAGGCTGAATGAAGTAGCTTACGGGCAGGGATACGAGTGTAAGCAATCCTCTTGCCGTTACTAATCATCCATATGAATACATCAGGTATGCTATGCTGGGGCTGTAAGTGTAAAAAATATATCAATAATAATTTGTATATCGTTACTGAGTTATTTCGGGTACACCATGTAATGATCTCTTTTTGGAAAAAGTGATGGCTCTGAGAAGAGCCGGTTGGTTTGTTCTCAATGATTCGACTAGTCTGCTCCAGTCATCGTCAAGAGATTTGTATATCAGTAACAGTTCAAGGTTTTGTTTTTTTCCCACAGTATCGAAGGTATATAAGTACAGTATCAGTCATAACATAAACAGTACAGGTATAGAACCACAAAATTGCACCACAATTTTGTCAACAAAGATCACATCATCTGTATTATAAAAGCCACTTCATACCTCATGTGAACACGCATGATTAAAAAATGTTGGACAACAGTTGGTGCAAATGTAACACAATTTGATTCACGTTTGTATTTACTATGAACCAGCCTTTACACATCGAATGAAAATAAAATAACTCCCTCACCTCATCTGCCAAGAACTTGATTCTGTGAAGGAACTGTTTAGCAGCTTTGACTTTCTCTCTCAAGGCTCTGGGACTCAACTCTTTCCTAGGTGTGACATTAAGACGCTTGGCTTGTTTAGCTATCTCTTCCTGTCGATAAGACGGACAAAATACTTTCATCAATAGGCTCTATTTAAGTAAGACTTACAAAAGACCTTCATTATTTACATGTATGCTCTATTTTGGTTTTTAATAAAATGTAAGTCAGAAGCACTTGTATAAAATAAGGAAACTAACGTTTGGTTAGGTTTACAAAACAAAATACGTCTGAAGTTTCTGAACATTTTTAATAAAAGTCCGTATGTGTTGCTTTGACGATCTATTATTAGTTTTGCTCAAATGAAATAAATGCTTTGGAACTCTGAATGAAGTGTATGTAGTGATAGAGATTGAGGTTTTGAATACATGGTAAAGAGGACCATTGTGGAAAATCTCATTGTACATTATGAGTTTTGGAATACCTGTTTTTATGACTAACACTTGGAATGTGAAATACACAACAGCATTTCTGTTGTCAATTACATAAGCTTATTAGCAAAATACTGCATTTACTACACCAGTTTTACTCTTCAGCCAATTTCATAGACAGTGGAAAACCAGTGGAAATGTTTACATGTAATTATAACACAAAAACCATCAAAATCCGCTATTAAAGCAATTTGTATGTTTACACATTTTTTTTAGCTTAGAAGATCTATGAAATTGGACCCAACAAATTGTTTTCTAGGAGAAGTCATTGGTCATGTTAAAATTAACATTTATTAACACAAGTTTTTTGTTTCAAAAGTTACTGCTGCCCTGTCTTTCAAATTTCAAAATTTCAAATTTGATGACACCTGAAATACTTACCTTATTTACAAAAATACATTTGTGAGGTATTTAGGAATAATAACATTCTTGAGCATACCCCAAGTACAGTAGATTTATCATAACTAACCTATCACCATTAGTGAATTAGCAACGCCCCTTAGACAACTTGTACACACACAACACGTGGGGCATATTTTACGAAATACTAATTTTATACAAACGAATCAGCATGTATATTGTGTAAAAACACACAAAATTTTCTATTTTTGAGACAACTTTCAATATGTAAACAAATGCCTGCCTATTACATTTTGTCTATGTGAGGCTTTTTGCATGTCGTTAAACGTTCATGCTCAATTTGTTTGTCTCAGATTTGGGAGGTCATGTGATGTGTTAATTAAAGTAACAGTATCATCATGATCAGAGCAGACTTTCAACAGGGCATGGAATCGATGTCTTCATTTAAGATTAACACAGTGACTGCAAATTATTGGCTCATTTATGCAGCAGCACCAGTAACATGACATTATCTTGTGGGAAATTATTTTCAGTCACTGAGTTGATCTAAAACAAACACTCCAATTCCATGTCCTGTTGATTGTAACAATACTACCCCTTTAAGTAAAGAAGTTGTCAAATAAAAGGGTCAGTAGACCCAGTTGCTGTAGCATGCAGATTTGGATGTTATTGTGGTTTATTTATGTTTAAGGGATAAATAAGCATATGAACCTCATATAACAACAATGAGCCAATCATATGATAGTTATTACAATCACACTATGAATAACCTGAAAATGCCCTGAAAATCCGTTTTACTGTGAAATAAATAGTTCATGGCAATTTCATGATGACACAACACCGTGAAAACACCATGAAATACTCTTGGGATTCCTTTGCCGTGAAAACGCCATGAACTTCTCATGGCAGTTTTGGGGCAGCTCATTAATTCTCGAGAGCGCTGTGAATTTGAACATTATTGCCAATATCTGAGAGGAAGACACCGTAAAATTGCAGTGAAATTATAGTGAACTGTTATTTCAAGGCAAAACAGACTTTCAGGGCATTTTCAGGGTGAAGTTGTTCATAGTGTCATGCCTCTCTATTAAAATATGATATTTCCTCTTCCTCCAATACCAATTTGCCAAAGCTTTGATTGGAATCTACTAAGCAAGCAAAAGCAGGGCTAATGGAACCATTAAACAATAATAATACATGCACACACATCAGAACACAAAGTTGAAACAGCTCTCTGTTAAAAAGTTGCAAATTTCATCAAAACAACAAGGAAATATTTATACATAGCCTGAAGATCTAACGTCACACTTTGAGCTAGAGGTGCATGAATTATGCCAGATACTGGCCGTGCAGCTGCCATATTTTCCCTGATGTTGAACTTTGACCTTAGTTGGTAGCTAGCGCATGAGCATCGAAGCATGACGTCAGATCTTCAGCACAACGTTTCCAATGAAACCCCTTGAATGGTACGCCTGGAGCCAGTCTATATCCTTGATATAGGATAAAGACAGGGGACCAGTCTAACATTTACAGTGCATGTCACACACATTTAGTGTCACACACTAAAGGTACGATATCGCCATGAACAGAGCAGACATTCAACAGGACATGGAATCGGTGTCCTAGATTAAGATGAACAGTGACTGAAAATTACTTGCTCATTTATGCAGCAGCAACGGTAATATGACCTTATCAAGTGTTATTATTTCCAGTCACAGAGTTAATCTAAATCTAGCACTCCGATTCCATGCCCTGTTAATTGTGATGATATTGTCCCTTTAAAAATTTCACAGCAATGTTTCCAAAGTGTTAAAATTATACACTTGGAAAGTTTTGGTTGACCTGGTGATCACAATGTAATTGTAATATTCTGTCATGTCAATCACAGTAAGAATTGACCAATTAGCTGACATTATTACCCCGGTATTTCAGCATTATAGTCTTAGCTCAAGATTTGTGTGGGAATGACATAGAATTACTATACATGTACCAGTGCAGTAAGCCCACAAATCATTTCATAAACCTCTGCAACAAAGACTATAAATGTATGAGATTCACAGGGTGGTTGGGAATTAGGGTTATATGCAAAATTATGTAAAAAAAAATAATAACTTTAAAACACACACACACACACACACACACACAAAAAAAAAAAAAAAAATTCATGTGTAATCCCTCCTTTGTCCAGTCCCAGGACCAGTACATGACTCTGCTCTTTATATCTTTTTCTTTTGTGTTCATTTCACACGTGACTAACTTCTGCTCATTCTTGTATGTATGTTTTTTGTATTCTGTCTCATTTTGCCTTTGAGAAAGAACCTGCTAGGTTCAAAATGTAAGGCCAATAACCATTACTTTGAAGAAAACAACCCAATAGTTTTCAGAGTTGATTTCTTTGTGCATTTCAGAGTTATATTTGTTGATTTCCTGATATTCCAATTGTGCAATGAATCATAATCATGCAAAGCTAAATGAGTCAAAAACCTAAAATCAAAGTGCCACCTGTAAACTTGTTAACTGTAGTCTCTTCACTTTTTGTTTTTCTCATAAAAAGCCTGTAACCATCCATGAATTGTGCAAACAAAAATGAATGCCGTTTTCATAGAACAAGAGTGAACTTTGACCTGTGCCACCCCTTGATGATGATGATGGTGAAAATTTCATCCACGTTCCAACTGAGTGAATTTCTCGTTTACCTCTAGCAGTTGTAACCGGGTTTTGGCTATTTTTCTACCACGAAAAGGAACATGTGATATTCGTTGTCTCTTAAGATTTCAATGTGGAAGAAACAGCAAGCAGGGTAGGTAAAATATAAATGCGTTAAATACTGCATTATACAACGGTATACAAAAGCAGTCATTAATACACAGACTAACTGACAATGACATACGTGAACATCAAACACTTCAACAAAAAAACAAAACATTTTAAAAATAAAATGATGCTATGTCCTCTGAAATTACTGCAACTATTTGGGATTTTGTGATTGGAAAGTAGGCGTAAGACACACGCCAATCCATATTGAAACATCAATCCTAGGGGCTATAATTTATATGCATCTCAATCGCAACACACTTTCTGTCATCAGTGTCATAGCTGACCAATTTTCAGCTTCTTTAGTTATGTCATTAATTTCAGAGGTGGGTCTCCCTTTGGTCTAGAGGACAAAGCCCATTGAATCTCCTGGATGTTTAATTCCACATCCACATTTCCACAGTATAGGCTACTTCATTCTTTACTTGGTGGCTACTTCTCTTCTTTCAAGGAGATTTTGAGGCATAGGGAGATTTTAAAAATTAAGAAGTTCTTTCAGGAAAAAACAAGCTTAAGTATGATTGTAGTTTTTTGACAATTATAAGTTAGATTTTGGACATTCCATTTTTTCAGTAGATAAAGTTTTGTGTCAGCCAAACTGTGGGATTGTTGAAAAAATATAACAATATTTTGGAAATTCGGGAAGTATATTGTTTGTAATGAAAAAAGTATGCTCTGTTTGTAATTTGGGCTATCATAATTATGAAAGAAAGTTATTTATTTCAAATGTTTGTAACTTTGCATGTTTTCTCAGTAAAAACTTCCTTAATTAGACAATACGATGCATCATACACTGAGTAACAGATTTAATGGCAGATTTATTTTGCCCAAATCTTTGTTTGAAAAATTTGTGCTGATAAAGAATGCAATGCCTAGCTTTTCCCGATAAATTCCCAATGATAAATGATTGTGACTGTCAATAAATTAGCACAAACGGCTGACATCAAAATAAATTGATTTTATAAGATGTTGAATATCAATTTATAAAATTCATCAAAACATTTGGTTTCATTTTACATGCTTTGAATCTCATTTATGTTTCAAGCACAAATTTTTCACACAAAAAAAATCACCATAGAACACCAAAGATATAATAAATGTCAATCACATGGCGGCCATTTTTGTTTCATACACAAGTCTATACAAATCAGAATGAGGCTCGTGTACAAACAGACTGGTGCCGATGATACAGTGACCAGTTCTCTATGTTATGCTCACTGGGTACCTGACAAAGATGGCCACCATGTGATAAGATATCTTATATATATGCCTCTAATAGTACCTCTCCATGACCTTTCCCCTTGTGAGGGGTTTCAGGTGGTGATCCAATCATGGGTATTTTATTGACGTCATTTGCCTGGCTCAATGTAGCCAATAACTCCTTTACTTGTTGGCTAAGTGTTTGCTAAATATAAGTTGGTATTTAGTTTAAAGCAACAATCAAGATTTGGCATGAAATAATTGTTATAGTCAAACATGTTTGTGGCCATTCAAGGGGAGAAATTGTTAAAGCTAAAGTGGGCAAAATGGTCAGGTGGGCAAAATGGTCAGGTGGGCAAAAATGGTCAGGTGGGCAAAAATGGTCAGGTGGGCAAAAATGGTCAAGTGGGCAAAATGGTCAAGTGGGCAAAAATGGTCAGGCGACCACAATGGACAGGCGGCCACAATGGTCAGGCGGCCACAATGGTCAGGCGGCCACAATGGTCAGGCGGCCACGATGGTCAGGCGGCCACGATGGTCAGGTGGCCACGATGGTCAGGTGGCCACAATGGTCAGGTGGCCACAATGGTCAGGTGGTCAGTGTAAGGTTTGGCTATTAATACTCACATAATTAAGAGAAATGTAAATTCTTCTTTTTAAGCAAAACTCGCAAGTGTGGAAGGAAAACAAATCCTGTATAATATTTTATCTGAGATATTCCAGACATTTAAGTTCTGAAGTTTACACATTTCAAAAATAATATCCTAAAAGTTTAAGCAATTTAATAGTTTTAGCAAAATATGTAAATATTCAAATGTTTTATGGAAACATTTATTGCAACACCACATATTTCACCCAAACTTTGCATTTCTTTGTTCCTTCCCAAAAAAATCACAAAAGTAACATTAAAACTGGCAACAACCTTCAGAAATGAAAATAAAATTTAAAAAAATGTTAGATTATAAAAAATGATGATTACTCCTACCATTTCTTTAAGGATCCACTTGTGTCTTTCCTTGTCCAGTTTTGTCTTGCCGGCTGTACCTGCTCCTTTGGTAACCTTTGCATAATTCCTGGAAAAAGAAATTAGTTTGGTCAAAAATATGTGGGACAAAGGTCAATTAAACCTAAAATTGTGATCCAAAATCTAAACAATCAAACTCATTTTGTTAGTCTTGCCTTTCTTTTTCATTTGGAAAACAAGTGATATTCAACTTTGTAATTTAAAACATCAGCCCCTTGGAGGATTTTGGAGGATATGGGGTGGTTAAGGTTTTAAGCTGTCTTACCCCAATGAGTAAGAGACGTCTTGGAGTACTTCTTTCAGGCGTTTTCCTGGTTTGGGCTTCTCTTTGGCGATTTTCTCAGACACATCAGAAAGTCCCTCTTCCTGAAAAGCAGAGAGCAAACACATTCATAAATGATGGCCAATCACAGCATAAAGTACACATTACATGACCCACAGTTCTGAAACGAATGAAGGAAAATACCTACGCATGTGCATTTGGTTGTGGGTGTACGTTCAACAACATGCAACATCCTTTTGTTAACATTTTCAACAATAAAAACAAGCAGGCATCATTTACTCATTAAAAAGTGTCTTAGAAATCCAAGACATGTGTCTTGTGTGTGTACAAGTTGTTTTAGGGGCGTGGCTAAGATGCACACAGTGATGGATCAATTCTAAAACTAAGTATGAAAATTCATTTCATCCCCTTGAAATTAATTTACCAAACGGTTATCATCAACAGATTGTTTAAATAAAGATAATGAAAGAATTCAATCTTACCAATCTATCAGCTATCTTCAAGAGGATGTTTTGGTTGTATAGCCTTCTTCTATGGTCTTCTGTGTTGAACTTGAGGAAGACACAAGGCTTATTTTCCTCCAGTGGGAGGTAGTAATAACTCTTGTCTGTTGTGAGTGGCTGGATTGGGGGGACCATGGATAGACACTCTACATCTTCTGTATCTGGTCTAATGAGCTGCTGATGTTCCTCTTCCTCAGAGTCAACAGACATTGCCCTGGCATGGAGGTTTCTGCCATCCAACTGGTTGCCGTGGTTACCTAAGTCAAATAATATCATGCATCTTTGTTCAGACTGCTACCGACACGTAGAGATAATAAACTTGAAAATTTTGCACAAAGTAAATTTTTTAGGCAGAAATATTTGTGTGTATGTAACACTAATTTTGATAAGCAAATCTTTAATTTTGATTAGGAAATTCTGAATTTTGATGAGTAAATTGTGATTTTTGTGTAGCATTCTGTAGGCGATATAAGTGAATCATTTACTGGTGATTGTGTTTTATATTATATATGCAGTGAACGATTTCCCCTGTATCGCATCGCAAAATGCGACGTAATTTGGACAATCTGCGATGGAATTTCAAACAATGCATCGCAGATTTTGCGATATAAATTTCGACAGATTTATAAACATTTTTGAAACCATATTCACAAACCTTTCCCGAAATAACGTTTACATGTATATTTCCAACCAAAAAATATCAAGCTATCCGTCCCAACTGGGTTTGTTTCCGTGTGTCGGGGGGTACGACCATGCCGGGGGGTACGACCATGCCGGGGGGTACGTCCGTGCGACGTACGTGGTCAACGATGACTTCACACCGACGCAACGGTGTTGATGCAATAGTAAACACGTGCACTTGTTTTACCTAAGTGCATCCGTACATGCAACTTTATTTCCCAGCAATCCGTAAAGGTTTTATCCGCAATACCTAAAATTCTATGTGCATGCAATATTTTTCTGCTGATGAATTAACTACGGGCAAAATTCCCGAAATGGAAAACACGCAACAACCGCCCAGTTTGTTTTTTTTAGCTTCGCACGTGTTTATTTTTTCTAATCCCGAGTTTGGGGGTTGGAACATTGAGCAATTGAGCCACCCCTAGACACAATAGTACCGTGTTCAGTTCACATGTGCGCTTTCATACGATCACTACGGCCGTATTCAACAAAGAAACTCTAGAAACGTTACTAACTTCGTTTTATAATAAAAGTTTTTGAAAATTAACAAAATGAGCATTCATTTATATACATGTATGTAGTGGTGAGATTTAGAATCATTTCGGCACACAATATGATCGCGCTTTCAACCACTCATTTTCCTGACAAATTTTTAATAATCAAAATCACATTAAGAACACACTTTCGTACAGATTGTCCTCTATTACAGTGTATGTGACAACCCCATAGGAGTGGGGTTTGTAAAGAAAAAGTTAAGCAAGTTAATCACCCTTTAATTCGCACCTTCACCCAAGGTTTGTTTGAAGGCGAATTAGTTTGAATCTCGCTTGGTAGCCAACACAGCGTGAGATCACTGCCTGTAATCCAATGCAATACATGTGTGTGTGTGAGTTGGTTTTGTGTATAATACTGTGCAGTGTATATGTGACCCGCTCTATCGTAATGAGGAATGTCCCCCAAGGGACCGTTTCACGTAAACAAGCTCTGAAGTTCACATAACGTAAAAAATCGCATTGAAATCGATTTTGAGATTTTTGTGTACTAAGGAACATTAAATATCAAAGTTTGTGTGTGTTATTTTACTTTTTGAGAAAAATATCAATAAAGTAGAAAATAAAGACCTTTTCTCAAGCGTGTCTGTGTCCATTTTTGTTGCAAATCGTCCTCGTTAGCTCCAAAAAGACGAGTTTGAACTCCTTTTGTAAGCGCCGTATCGAGCCGCGCCATTATCATTTAACATGCATGTTTGGTACTGTTAGAAAGGTCATGATGTGACCTCTGTAACTGTAGCAATGACATCACTGTCTGAATACTGAAGAATACTGAATAATAAGATAAGCGCCCAAAAACTTAATACAGAAAGTCTCCTTGTTGCTAAGTCTAAGCCTACGTCGTAGGGTTCCAGCGAGCTGATTGGACGAAAGTGCGTCAACGGGTTACTGAGCTTGCGCAGTTTGGATGTTTACCTCAAATGGACGTAGACAAGCGCCAAAGTGGGCGGTTTAAGCGCAGCCTGCCGGCCTGATTGTACTGCGTGTACGTCAGCGTACATGTACATGTGCACGGCACATGCACTGGGCATGGGATCGTAGCGACCGCGACCGGTCATGCATTGTATAGTAGTATACGTTACGTTCTTCATGTACACGCATGATCGTTGTTTGACGGTGTTTGTTTATCAAACATTCAGAGACCCAGAACTTCTAAAGTAATTTGAGCATTGACGTTAAACTTTCACAGAGTATTCTTAAAGACATGGTCCATACGCCTGTTAAATTTTGTGATTCTAGCCTTTCAGAAAGATTACTATTGCCACGGTAAGTTATTTCATTCAAGTTCAGATACTATGTACAGCGCACCCCATATGTAATACACGCAGCGCGTAAGTTCAAACATTTGTTTTTGTTTGCAGCGCGTACTTTTTTTTAAACCCGTTTTTCTCATAAAACGTTTCTGTAACAATCCCACCAGTATCTCAACTTCTTTGTTTAATAACTTTGGAACAGAAAAAGGGACACATTTATGTTTGGCTTCATTGGAAAGCCCATTCAATGCTCGTTATGATGTATGCATATCTCCATTTTTCATATTTGGGGGACATTCCTCATTACGATAGAGCGAGTCACATATGTAAGGGGGTATAGAGTCATGTGCATGCTCAGATGAAAATCCTATAGGAAAGAAAGAACAGTGAATCCATCCCGGATCCTGTTATACTGTTAATATAATCTAATGCTCCTAAATAATAATAAATCAATCCTTGAAAAGAAAACTAATTATAACATTCATTTTATCATGGAGGAATGTTCTCTTCCTCCGTGATTTTACATAGTGTATATTGTTCCAGATAAGTACATGTAGTGTTGTAGCGGGATAAGCTGCACAGATTAGTTTTGGCCGCATTCAAAGGAAACGGTGAATTTGCGGAAAAGGGGGTTCAGAGAAAAAGAAAGATTTTCCTAAAGTTTGAAGACTAAAAGTGATTTCAGTTAATTTGTTGCATGACTTCCTTTTCATTTTTGATTATTTATATTTTAAAGAAAGTTACAGTTGCTTTAGAACCCATCTATTAAAGCACTGGCTCTTACTTGGCTGTGAACACTCATTTTTATGGGGTATACTATAGACGCATATTTTGAAAATGCAACACAAACATGTAGGCTTGAAAGAAAAAAGTGCAGATCCTTTCTTTTATTTTTAGTCATATGAAACGTATTGAAATAAGTCACAATGAGGGTTGCGCTCAGATGATTTGCAAAAAGCATAGCTAGCTTTCATCAAACTGCAACTGGACGGATGAATAACTTTGAATATGTCAGTTTTTTTAATAGAATATTCAGACCGTTGAGGGTTGCGCTCAGATGATTTGCAAAAAGCATAGCTAGCTTTCAAACTGCAACTGGACGGATGAATAACTTTGAATATGTCTATGTCTGTTTTTTTTAATAGAATATGCAGCCAAAACAAATCTGTGCAGCTTACCCCGCTACAACACTACATGTACTTATCTGGAACAACACACTATGTAAAATCACGGAGGAAGAGAACATTCCTCCATGATAAAATGAATGTTATTATGTTAGTTTTCTTTTCAAGGATTGATTTATTATTATTTAGGAGGATTAGATTATATTAATAGAAAAACAGGATCCGGGATGGAATTCACTGTTCTTTCTTTCCTATAGGATTTTCATCTGAGCATGCATGTCTCTATACCCCCTTCCATATACACTGCACACTCTTATACACAAAACCAACTCACACACACATGTATTGCATTGGATTACAGGCAGTGACCTCACGCTGTGTTGGCTACTGAGCGAGATTCAAACTAATTCGCCTTCAAACAAACCTTTGGTGAAGGTGCGAATTGAAGGGTGATTAACTTGCTTAACTTTTTCTTTACAAACCCCACTCCTATGGGGTTGTCACATACACTGTAATAGAGGACAAATCTGTACGAAAGTGTGTTCTTAATGCAAGCTTGATTATACCACAAAGTAAAGTTACACTCGGCGAAATTCACTTTGAAAAGCACCCGAATATGTCGCAGTCGGTAATTTGTTTTTTTGCCTGTTTTAGCGATCGATATAATAATGTAAACAAAAAAGAAAATGGATGGAGGACTAACTTTCATGAATGACTGCAATTTGGCGAAAATAGTTACACAGGAGTTTTTTTTACCACCTGTGGCTCAATTTCCGGACACTAAAAATTATTATTTCTGGTAAAATTTGGACATTCATATTATGAGCCAAACGACAGTAACGCCTTAAAAAAAAAAACCTTTACCTATGCACACTACATACTGTAACTTTAAGCATTTTTTAATTTGCTACACAAAATTCACAGATTGCTATACAACAAAATTATTGTGTGATGCAAATTCATTTTTTGCATCGCAGTTTTGCTATGCAAAATGTTTGAACGAAATCGTTCCCTGATATGCCGAGCCACATCAGCTTATGATTGTTAAAATCAAGCCTAGAATCACCTACTTGGCACCAAATGACACCTACTTAACAAATTAACTAAATGGGTAGTTGTAAAAATGATGGGTGAACATTCCTCACCAATTGAGAACTCAAAGGAGACTGGTTTTTCAGCAACGGATTTCTCAATCATATTGGCCTCAAAAAGTGAAGCAAAGAAGAAATAATCATCCTTCCTTCCTGCCGCTCCCTGTTGCAAATAAATAATTAATAATATTAATATTGATAAAAGACAATGTTTTTATCTGATGCAATTTCAAAGTTATTCCCTATTTGACTCAATATGTATTTAGATTGTAATTAAAATAGTGTGAGGTGTTTTCTTTCTCTGAGCTCCCCCGGTGAGGAATTTGAGTGTAACACAACAGAAGGTTAGTTCATCTTAACTCAGAAGTCAAGTTGAATGTTGAACTCGGGACCTGGTGGAGCTGAAGTTTAAGGAATATTCATAAATGCCCGAAACAGTTAGGGACAAGGGCCAAAGTCATGGTACAGCCAAGCCTTTGAGAAGCCCGGCCAGGCCCAGGCTTTTCCCTTGCCTACTGTCCTATATAATGAGCTCTGCTTGCCTGGGCTAGGCCCTCTAGAAGCACAGGTTATGTTGATTGGCAGGTACTGTATTGTTACAGGATTAGGACTCACGAAAGACAGATTAGGAGGACAGGTAGCCTAGGCCTGGCCAGGCTTCTCAAAAGCTTTGCCGTACCATGACTTTGGCCCTCCTCCCTTAAGATAATCTGACTGGCATTAGGGACAGATAAAGACTTGCCAACTGTTATTATATGCAAAATGTTTCAATTTCATAAATTCTCAAATGTTGATTTAGTATCACTTTCTTTCTAAGTCTTTCAATACAAATGACTGAATTTTGAAAGAGGAAAAAAATCCTGGCATTTATGAATAGGAATACAAGTTTTATTGCCCCTGGCCATGACCCCTCAGTCTTTATCCTGTGGTAGAGACCGCGCAACAAACTTTTATTCCCTTAATATTGACCCAAAGACCCAAGGGTGACAAGGCAAAAAAAGCATCTGGTTTCTGGTCTCAGACCCACACGTCAACATTTTTAGTTTTCTTTTTTTTGTGCTATGAAACGATGTCCAATTTCAGCCAAAATTGCTGGATCGATTGGAATTCTGCCGCTCTGTGTTTTAAACGACTTTTTCATATAGGGGTATGAACATTTGCCTGACATGTGAGGCCTCTCTTAGCCACCGTACTTTGTGTATGGGATATTTCGTCTGGTTCCAGTAACCGCTTATACATGTAACATGTATTTCACTGGTTGGCAAAAAAAAAAGATTACCAAAATAAAAATGTGTCACCGCACCGATTTTGAAAGAGACCTATGACCATCACATGATGAAAGGCGTAACAAGACTCAATTATTAGTCATACCTCTGAGATAGGTAGTGTGGGCTCCACATCCACCCTGATACCTCCAGATTCTAGCGAGCCATCCTGAACATCTGTCTTAAGAGACAATAAGACTCGGCCGCGGTACATACATCCCTCACCAAAACCCTCGTTCAGTTTGCGGGTTTTATCGACAGCATTATATTCTCGCTTGGAACCGTAAAGATTGATCCAACTGGGTCCAAAGGTAGGTAAGAATCCTGAAACCAAACGTAGACAAAATGTAAACAAAATTTCAACAATGAAAAACTTCTTGTTTACTCATTGAATACTGAAGCTTATTTTTGTCTTTCTTTAAAGGGACAATATTGTCACGATCAACAGGGCATTGAATCAGAGTGTTTGTGTTAGATTAACTCAGTGATTGAAAATAATACCCCACATGATAAAGTCTTATTACCGTTGCTGCTGCATAAATGAGCCAGTAATTTTCAGTGTTCATCTTAAACTCGGACACTGATTCCATGCCCTGTTGGAAGTCTGCTCTGGTCGTGACGATACTGTCCCTTTAATTTCTTTAATAGATCCAAATAGTAAGATTCTGTTTCATTGAAACCCCTGCTCATTGCATTGCACTGTAACGTCACTGATTTAAACTGTAATTGGCTTCAGATGTTTTTGTGGCAGCTCGTTGCAATCTTGGAAAACACTGTTTGAAATATATTTTACTTTTGACAAACTGTTGTGAATTCACAAGTATCTCACTTCACCTACCCTCATTTCCCTCATAGGAGATCTTAGGCATGTCAATGAAATGTGTGCCAATGGTGTCATCCAACACAGAATCTTTATCCTTCAGTTGGATCTTCATGCGACTGCAGAGTGGGGGGAACATCTCACTGAAGACGATCTGCTCGTTCCATTTGGGTTCATAGCGATGTTTCTTTACAGATGTCTTGGCCTGCACGTATAAGGAATATTGACAATATATATGAACAAAATTATGATTTTAGTCTTTGCGTATACTTGAAGAAGGCATGCTAGTAAATGAGCATCATTAGTTGAATGTAATTATGATTAAATGACATAATAACATCTGTCTTGATACACATGACTTGCCCTTTGTTAACAATCCAATCTTTTTAGTGGATCGGACATTGACTCAAGTCAACATGTGTAAGACTTGAACTTGGACTCAATCCTTGAGTTTTGTGGCTATGATTTGGAGGCAAAAAGGCCTGTTTTGACTCAATTTGATTACTCAATGTGAACAAATTCACTGGTACAAATTTGAAAACAATTCTTAATTATAATAAAATTTGTATGTAACGATTTTGTATTGATGGCAAAATTGCCACAGGAAAAAATAATGAAATATTGGCCCTCTGAATTCAATATTTGGTATTCTTGCTAAAACTAAGTTTTAATGAATTTGTGACTCTGACGTAACCTTCTTGACTCACTCTCAAACTTGACACTGTCTAAGTTTTGGACTCCGACAAGAGGTTAAAGGATTCAAATTCCAGGTTGGTAAAAATTAATTAAAATTAAGTAAAATCTTTGAATTTCACAACAATTATCATAGCAAACAACATTTTGTTATGATGCTAACCATTTGTCCACCGAAGCTGACTTGGATGTATGGATCTACCAGGTCGTTGAGTTCACCAGTAAATGCTTTCTTTACATTGGCCAGGAGCCCAGAGTTCATGATAGGAAGCCCTTCAGCTTTGAAGATGCGTACGGTGAAGGTAGCCCTCTGTCGAACCCGTGGGATGTTATCTGGTAGGAGGAGATTTCTAATGTACAAACAAATGAAAATCAGCAATATACATAAGAGAAACTAAAATCTAACTTTGATGTGAAACTTTGATGTGAAACTTTGATGTGAAACTTTGATGTGAAACTTTGATGTTGAACATACATCGACAAATAAACATCAACAATTTTATTTCCACTTAATTAAAATACACAAAAACAAGGATAGACAATGGAATAATGGAACAATGTTGATTAAGCAGCGGGGATCTCCAAATGCAAGGTTGTCAAGTGTAAATCCCCAATACTTATGCATGCAGGAAATAACAAGGTTAATCAAATTTCTATCTGTTAATTTTCAGCATATTCAGTTGGGGATTCATGACAAAATGACACTCACGATTCAATATCGTCATCTTTTTCTGAAGCTTTCTTGGGTGGTTTAGTACTGTCTCCCTTGGCTAAGACGACTATGTCCACTTTCAGGTAACCCTTAGCACCCCCATTGATGTCTTGAAGGTCGGTCAGAATGGCCCATTTACGGTAGAAACCATGGTCTATAAAATAAATATTACATGTTGTCTTTACATCCATTTGTAAGTAATAATTTGCTATTGGTTTATTAATGGTCAATCACACTCTGAGAAAATTTATATATATCTATATTTTTTAATTCAAGAATTAAAAGAAAAGTAAAAGCCAAGCTTAAGGAACAGTGCTCCTTCAGGGACGGGGGGATCATGCTTAAGTATATAAATATAGATATATTTATATATGTGTTTTGTTTTGATTTGTGGAGGAGGGTGGCGGGTAATGTCAATTGAAACTGTAGCGAAAATTGTTTTTAATCTTGGTCTCAAAAGTGCATTTCTGGCCTAAAAAAAGTTTTTAAATAATATGGACATTCAAAAACTAAGGGAAAAATGTTAATATAGATCAATATAAATTTATTTAGATACATACCTGGTGCACGGTATACTGTGCCAACATCAAACTTAATTGATCCAATCATGGTTCCTGCCCTCAAGAGGTTACGAGAGTGCATTGCCTATACAAAAAACACATAACAAATACTAAAAACTAACAAACAAAAAATTTAAAAAAAACATTTCCAATATTCTATACATATTTGTTAAATGTCTTAAATATGTGTTGAAAGTTTCTAAAAATGTCAATGAGTACAATAGTCAACATCAGTCTATTGTCCAAAGCCCCACCCATCCCGAAATCAGCTACAGCTATGTAAAAGCAAAGCATTTGACCTACATAACAACAGTTGTTATGTTAAGGCTTAATCCTATTGGTTAATTCATGCAGTATGATTGACAGACCGGATAGGTGTTTATAATACTGTGACCATCATGTGATCAATATAAAATCTTCCTGTATCTTCCAGTCTAGAAGACTTAAAGGGACAATATCAGCACGATCGACAGGGCATGGAATTGGAATGCTAGCTTTAGATTAACTCAGCGACTGACAATAATGCCCACATGATAAGGACTGTTGCTGCTGCATAAATGAGCCAGTAAACTTCAGTCACTGTGTTCATCTTAAACTAGGACACCGATTCCATGCCCTGTTGAAAGTCTGCTCTGATCATGATGATACTGTCCCTTTATTTTCTAATGTTTATTTATTCCTTCTACTTACTGAAATTTTAATGATCTTGTCAAATACCATCTGACGAGGATCATGGAATTCAAACACAAACAGCTGGAAAGAAAAGAACCAATATTAAAGGTTACATTACAGATATATGACAAATATATATAAATAAATTTTCATAGGAAATAGGTATAATATTTAGTTGTAAGATTTTATACATCAACCTATAAATATCGCGGAACCCGCTGCTATATAGGATTCTAGCCGGCCAATAGTCATCGGGCAAGTTCGGTGTTCGAGAGGTTAAGACGTCTGCACTAGTAAGCAGGAGGTCGTGGGTACGAATCCCACCAAGTTTTTTTTCACAGACACTCGGAAAGCACTGAGTATACAGTGCTATACACACATCGGTGTAGGGTAAATTTAAATCACAAGAATTTCATCAACCTATCAAAATATATTATTGATTTTATAAGGAATTGGGTACTACATTTATTTCAACAAAGTTAAAACTCCATTTCATGGTCTGTCAATGCAAAATGTGATGATTACAGTTTTGGAAAATTTTGAATTGTTTAGGCAGTTTAATGTTTGATTCGTGCAGCAAATTCACCTCATCAAAAATCAAACAGATATTTACAGATCTTAAATATGTCAACCTAAAACTCATATATCCAACTGGCTTTGTTTGAAATACACTTTTATCCCAACGACTATTAGAGCAGGCTATTCAAAATGTAGAGAAGATCACTTTGGTTCTTTACAGAACCACAATCTCACATAGCGATATTTGTAATAACCCAAATGGTTTAACCACAAACTGAACACATTTACTCTATTACTAAAAATGGGCTGTACTAACCTCATTATAAAATGGGCAGTTGGTAGACTGTTTAACACTGGTAAACTTCTTCTTGTCTCCAACTTCAATGCAGATGACTGGATCGATGTCCAATCCAGCAAGCTGCCGAGCCTCATGGATGGTCACTGAAATCTGTTTGTTAGAAAGAGTTTAGGAATGGTTAGAAAGCACATGGAGTGCAGTGGTTGAATGGTCAGTAAATCAGACTTAAACTCTATTTAACTTTGTATTTATTCATGTAATCTTTAAAGAGGGTAGACTATATCTCTGTTATAATCATACTTTCCACTAGAGCCCTCTGCACAAAAATAATGTAGAAACCATCAAGAAGCCAAACTAGCAACACATTCTTTAGATGGGTGCACAATTCCCACAAATGGGTGCGCAATGCCCCAAAATGGGTATGCATAACCAAATAGTTGGGACACATTGCCTTAAAATGGGCATTTTACCCCAAAATAGAAGCGATAATAAATTTCAATATATATACACAGCAATCCATTAAAACAAACAAGGGCAAACTTCTGTATGGATAGCTATCCCCCAGTCTTATCTACCTGATAGTCTTGTGACTTGAAGGATGCCTCTTGTCCCATCATTGGGCAGACTCTCTTTATGGCAGGTATCTCAAGATCATCATCTAATCCCTCATCATCACTCCTGGAAGATGCTATCGAGACTGCATCATCATCTATCTTGGGAAATCCTGATGATGTAAAAAAAAAATGGAATCTTAAGCTTTGCTTATATACATAACAGCAAAAGAAACGTCACCCCTAAAAATATTTATTATTTTCATTTTATAATTAATATAATTTGTTTAATGAAGAATATTATGAGTATGGAGTGTAACACGAACACAATGTGGCAAATTTGGTTGACCTCAAAATTCGTCATGCATGATGTCTGAGGACACATAAGCTAAACATGTTCTCAGACTTATCAAAATTTAGGGGGTGACGTTTCTTTTGCTGTTATGTATATATTAATTCTAACTTTAGAATCTGTACAATTTAAGTACACTTTATGTACATATGTGCATAGTCCATACATGCCTTGATTTATTATTAAAAAACAGAAAACTCATTGGTAGGTTATATTGCTGACAAAACTGTGAAATTTCACTTTCACTTAAAGCCACTTTACACTTTTGTTACGCTCAACAAAAAAAGAGAAAACAAAACAAAAATAATCACAGAATTACTTACTTGGTGTAAATATTGCTGTCTGAGGTGCTATTAGTACAATTAATCAAATTATTTCGCAAATTAATTAATGTTTGTCCTTCGGAGAAGTAAATTCCATGTTGGAATAAAAACAAATCTGAATGCATTTTCGCCACAAAGGTTGGTTTCTATACATATCTCTTGATTCTTAAGTATGGATGCATTAACAGACACGTTACCAGTAGTGTATATTGGTATTAAGCATGGTTAACAAAACTATGTAACTACATTTAGATGTATGTATATATAGCAAGACTATGATCTTAACAGTAAACACTATGCTTACATTTGATTCAATTTTGCCCTACACCGATGTGTGTATAGCACTGCATACAGTGCTTTTCGAGTGCTTGTGAAAAAACTTCATGAGCGAATTGGGCGGGATTCGAACCCACAACAAAATCAAATCAACTGTTTATCACCCGAAGCAAGAATTTCATCAATCTATATAACTATGCTTACTTACTTATTGTCATATAAACAAAACTGGCAGGACTTTCATCCACACTGCGGTCCATGTCTGGAACAGACTCCCAGACAATGTAGTTGAAGATATCAGCAATAATGGTATGCAGTCCTTCAAGAGTCACCTGCTTCAACATCTTCTATTAGAGGAAGATGCTGTGAACCACTAATTGGCCCATTAGGGTTACTGATATATAGTGCTTTCTTGCCTATATCTGTGCATGACCTGGTCATACTTAATTGTGGCTATTGTTAAAAAAAAATAAAAAAAATAAAAAAAATTAAAAATTAAAAAATAAAAACTAATTTTTACCTGCATCAAGATAGTCCATGCCAAACTGTTGATTTTCAATACCCATTAGATTCAAAGAACTTTTATTCTTCTTTTTCCCTTTGCGGAATTTTATTACTCCACTAATTAGACTCTTGGAGCTGTGCCAAATGAAAACAAAAACAAGGTTTTATTTGAATTTATATATAAATTAAACATCATTTCACAAGATGAATTATGCATACATAGTTAGAACAATCTATTATTAACTCTAACTCAAGGTTGTAGCTAGGGCAAATTGAATGCCGGCTAATTTTGTCGAGGGTGAGTGTATCGAGTGCAGCGCAGCGCCTCACGACCGATAGTGTGAGTTAAAATGGCTGCGCACAGTGCGTTGTGGTATGCGCACGTAAGGCGAACACCTCAGAAAGCCGTTCGCCATCGGTTGCCAACGTTGGCGGCGCACAACTCGTTCCACTCGAAATTGTTTGCAAACGTTAGCAAACGTTGGCAACGTTTGCACAAGCGGAACGCAGCCCTGGCAGATCTCAGCACAACATGCAATGCAACTAACCAATCACGATTGGGATTCACTGGGCTATCCCACTACGTCACGTGCATAAATTATTATAATGTTGACCATGGATCGAGTAAGTCTCGTACCCACATCTGGCGGTGGTGCAAAGGCCACGTGTAACACGCACACATGCACCATTCTTTCCCTGAGAAAGAGTCTAGGGTGTTGTGGTGGGATCATTAGTGCATGAAAGGGGTGACGGGCGCTAAACTCAGGTACATATTGGCGCTGATTGTTTTAACAAAAATAAAATACACACGTTGAATAGGAGTTTACAATGAGTTTTTTCTTTATTTCTCACTTATTTCAATGAAATTTTTAATAATTTTACATAAATTTATGCCGGTCGGAGTTTGTTAATTTTCATTCGATCCCGGTCGGCTAAAGCTAGGGCCGGTCATGACCGACCGGCACCGACCGTGGTAGCTACAACCCTGCCCTAACTCCCTAGACAACAAAGGCAGTTGGAGGATTTTGAAGGATTTTTATTGTTCACTAACAATGCTTAGGGAGTTAGGGTTAAGGATGATTGCCCATGTTTTTCTAATATTTTACTGGTAGTTTTTAGCAATTTTATTGCCATGGGAACATTGCTTTTTTATAGCAATGACAGCTAGAGTAGACTAGTCGAAACGTTGAGAACAAACCAACCGGCTCTTCTCAGAGCCATCACTTCTTCCAAGAAGAGATTATTACATGGTGTAATAACCAGAAATAGACAGCCTTAATCTGAACCAACCTCTTCATTGTGTTGATACTCATCTGTGAGCCATATTGATTACCGCTATGGAAGTCAATATCATCATCATCAAACAGAAGATCCTGCTGTGAGCGTCTTTGACGCTGGCTGAAGTTCTCCTGCATCCAGTCACCCGCTGTGCCATCAGGGGCTTGGTAATGGATATCAAAACTGATGATGATCTGTGTGAAAGGAAAGTATTGGGTTAATAATTAGATACTCTTCAAAGCAAACAAGTATCATGGTTTTTTTTCTTGGAAAGTTGAATAATTTCAACAGTGTATACAACAACAAAATTAGAAATATGACCAGCTCCTTCGAAATCAGGAATTATCTAGAAATTCACATTTTTGAGTCATATATGTACATCACAAGAAACAGTTTTACAGAAGCTTTTTGCTGATGCTGAACACAAGTTTATTAATGATTGCAAAGTTATGTTTTGAATTAATTCTTGAAACCTGACTCGGAGATAAAAAGCCTTGAATTTGCTGATAGCAGAATAAATAAAAATACAAAAACCTAAAAATCCACAAGGTCATGATTTGTTATCCCTTGTAAATCGCACTGTACCCATATATCATCGTGTCAGTGCAACAATGTCGTATCTCCGAGTTACGATGTTTTTGCACAAAACCAGTTTGTGTCAGTGCAAAAAGATCGTATGTAACAAGTTCCCGGATGAATGCACAAAAACAATGGCTGGGATACAACGTTGTTGCACAAACATTTTTTAATGTATGTAAATTCATGCAGATTGGCGATGCGCTGTACATACGACCTTATTGCATTGTGTACATACGACGTTGTTGCACTGACACGACAATATACTGAGAATAAAATAACTTATCAAATCTTTGGAAGGACACTCATTAAAATCCTCCATGGAAAAATGAAAAATATTTGAACACAGGTAAACTTCAGTAATGTTGTTTATTGATATGTGCTTAGTAAATATTACTGAAGTTTACCTGTGTTCAAATATTTTTAATTTTTTCGTGGAGGATTTTAATGAGTGTCCTTCCAAAGATTTGATAAGTTTCTTTTGATGCTCAGTTTATGTCTGGTTTCCTTTCCACCAAATACAAATCAACATAGAAAATTCACTTTGAAAAGCACCACCCTATTTGGACAAGAGCCTCACTTTGACCCCCATAGACGTATGTAAAAGATAATCAAGATGGCTGCTGAATGATTAAGATTTATCAGGCATACAGGATGATAAAAATAATAATAACTGGATTTATAGAGCGCCAAAGGATACAAGGCGCATTTACATTATTATCCCTGGTCATTGGGCCAATGTCAATCCTTAAACATTATCAGCTCCCTGGGGAGTATACAGCCCTGAGCTACCATAGCGCATCGGAAGCTTTTTCAACCACAATATCAACCTCTACCCTCACAGGTAACCATTTATACTCCTGGGTGAAGAGGAGCACTATACAGTGAAGTGTCTTGCCAGGATTTGAACCCACATTCTAACAACTCGGCCATCAGAACACAAGTCTGATGCGCTAGACCGTTCAGTCGACATTACATACCCCTGTTTCAGTGTTGTTTGCATCAAGAAGTGGTTCTGAAATACTGATGTGTGGCTCAGCAGTCACTTGTTGTAGGATCATCTTAAAACTCCCAAACAATCTACAAAAGGAAAATTGATGACAGTAATATTGAAGCTACTATATACTATTGGTAATATCAAAAAACTAAAAACTTACTTGATGTTAAAGGGGCAGTATCGTCATGGAATCAGAATGCTAGTTTAAGATTAACACAGTGACTACCATAATAACCCACGTGATAAGGTCATACTATTGTTGCTGCTGCATAAATGAGCTAGTATTTTTCAATCACTGTGTTAATTTTAAACTAGGACATCGATTCCATGCCCTGTCGAAAGTCTGCTCTGATCATTTAAATATTTCCATCTCAGGTAAAAATTTGTAAAATAATTTCCAAAATAGATTTTTGTCATTCGAAGATACAAATTCAATGTCTTGTAGGATTTTTCAAGGACTACAATGTTTTTTGCTGAACTGGTAATTTTTCACTTGTTAAAACAAAAATTGCAGGTAAAAATAACACAAAACACTGATGATTCATCTTTAACTCAACACAATTTTTGATTCAAAAGGCCTAAAAATATGTTCATAACAATTACAACTAAACATCGGATTGAATCGAGTAGACTTACTTGTTGTTGAGAATCTTATTGAAGTTATAGACTCCAACCTCAATGGCTTCGTGTGGTTCAATAGCACTACCAAGTTGCCATTCAAATCCCTTGAAACAACAAAACAGAGTAATTTAAGATCATCAGTTGTTGTTTGGGAGAATAAAAACTAATCAAGCCTAATTTACCTTGAATATTGTGTTTGGTTTTGTTTTGCTATTTGTGTTTGGTCAACAAATGTTTTAGTGTTTTATTAAGACATTAAAAATATAGCTATCCAAAATTACAGTAATTGATTTTACGTAATTTCATAAAAAAACTCATTTATTTTGTCTGTCCTTACGATTTTTAAAACAATCTTCAACAGCCTTTAATATGCAACAAGCCTGCTGAAACCAACAAACAACACTTTTGATGGACAAAAATCAAACAAGATTTACAAAAATATGAATATTTGTTGGATTTAGCAAGATACCACAATTTAATAATTGATAAAATTATTTCCACCATCGTTGTTTGTCTTGTATTTTAATACATCTTAGCAGATTAATTTCAGATTGAAAATTATATGAATAGGAAGGATTATCTTTCTGACTCACTCATTAAATATTTGATTTTTTTATGATCTTAAATTTGAAATAAATTCTTGGCTTATTGTAACGATGGGATATACAACCCAACACAATAACTTGTGATAAAAAGATTCTTAGAAGTAATTATTTCATGATGAAAGGTGAAAACAATCTTAACTCATCAATGACTGGCATTTAAGGGACAATATTATTATTACGATCAACAGGGCATGGAATCAGAGTGCTGGTTTTAGATTAACTCAGTGACTGAAAATAATACCCACATGATAAGGTCATATTATCGTTGCTGCTGCATAAATGAACCAGTAAATTTCAGTCACTGTATTCATCTTAAACTAGGACACTAATTCCATGCCCTGTTGTAAGTCTGCTCTGATCGTGACGATACTGTCCCTTTAATCACACCCCATAACAATCCATATGGAAATGTGTTAATGCCTTAGCTGTTGTGCACACTGTGTTTGATTATAATGGATTGGTAATTGTTTTATCATCTGTGTCCACACAATTCTGACATTCTGTCAATTGAAATCCATTTTGGAAAGATTTTAAATAACTATGTTCAACTGTTCAAAATTGACATCTAACCCCACAAAAATATATTATATGAATCTTCATAAAAATGTCCACAAATATGGCAATCAAACCTTGAATAAATCAAAACATCTAGACAATTTTTTTTTTATAAAATCGTCATACACTTTACTAGATTTCCTTGCAGTATGTACTATTACTTACTACCCAGACGTACTAGTACTACCCTGAAGTACATATAACAGGGGAGCTGATTGTTTGGTCTCTACCAGTTGAATAATTGGATCAGGACAAATGCACATGCACAATACGTATTGTACAGGCAAGTCCCTGGTTCACAAAATCTATGGTAGTCTTTAAACAAATCCATTACAAAAAGGCCAGTGGGGTGAAATCCTTGTGAATACAATCATGCATGATTTTCTCTCAAGTGTTCACACAGGTTATTCCCTGTATTCACTAAATAAATCCCAACTGCACATGTAAATACAGTTCAGCTCCATTCAGTCCGCCATGTTCCCCTTTACACATCATAAAAGGACAGTAAACCATCGGTAATATGTCAGGGGTTGCCCTCAACTAGCTGGCCAGACGAGTAAGTTTGACTTTTAGCTATTCCGCATGCATTTTCACTGGTCCACATGTTCTTAAGTGCTTTTTATAAGGTTCTGCATGATGGTCCATAATTGTCAGTATTTTTGAGGGAGGACCAAGGGAGTCAGAGAATTTTCATGAGAGAATATTTCTTTGAATTTCAGCGGAATAAAATGTGTAAATATAAAATAAAAAGAACTAGGATTCAGTGCAGTCTTTGTAATGTTTACTAGCCTGCTGGAGTATTAGGAGTGGGGGGTTTTGACTAGTCCGCTGCCACGCTCAGCAAACCAAAACTTCCTTACTGTACCACATGAAACTTGTAAAACTTTTGGGGATAGGGCTTTTTCTGTTGCAGCTCCTTCCCTTTGGAATATGCTTCCACAAAGTTTAAGACTGTGTGACAATTTTAATTCTCTCAAAAAACTGTTGAAAACTCGCCTTTTTGTGCAAGCTTAATAATGAATGTTAATTTTGTGCATTTTGTTTCATGTATTTATCTTTGTTTATCTAATGTTCCATATCTTTGTGTCTTTTTCATTATCACCAACGCCTCGGATTAGGTTTCTAGATAGATGGCGCTTTATAAGTTTCATTATTACTATTATTATTATTATTTTAACTGGCATTTGGCCAGCAGACCACTGGCGAATTTGAGCCCTGCATGTCTGTAAATCAAGAGAAACCAGTCTGTGATAGTTTCAACTTATGTCATTGTGTGACAATAGTGAAATAGGGTTGCACTCATTCTGATGTGGAAATACATCACAGCCGTGATCTATTTCAAATTTGTAATTTTTAAACTTCACAATTTCTCAAAACAACAGTTGTTCCACCCTATTCTCACTGGCTTATATTTTTCATCTATGGGTTTAATTTCCCAGGGTTTTCTTAGCATATATATATTTATGTAAAGTCTTAATTCTATTGGTTTTTAATCACACATTAAAATGTGCTTTTGATATTGAAAAAGTGTAATAAAAATAACACAAAATACTGAAATAAATGTTATGCAACATTTTAATAAATAAAATTATACTCACTTCATCCCATAATATTTCTCTGTCATGATTTTCGATAACAGTTGTAGTCTGACTGACACCTGTAAAAATAAAACACCAATATTAACAATAAAACATACTTTACACTCGTATAAAATAGATTTTCTCAAATTCAAAGGATAGCATGACAAATTTGAAAAAGTTCTCAAAAGTCAACTTTTTGGTACACTCTTCAAAACAGAAAGTTTGATATCATTGAGAAATGAAGACATACATCTGTTGCAACAAAAATGCGATTTATTAAGTAAATTCATTGACAAATTTCTGACAAATGGAAAGGGCAAACTCCTCATATAACAAAGATCTATAGTGAGAAGGAAAACAGAAGACAAGAACAGAAGACAAGAACAAAAGAGACATTCAGCCCATCCTACCATATTCAGTTAACAGGGCCAAATTTTATGTCTCTGCTCAGTAAACAAAAAACTGGCACTTACTACAGCAAAAAATTATTTACTTTCTAAAAGATAAACATTAATTATACTTTGTGAATTAATTTTGAAAAAAAAATTTAAACAATCTTTTTCCATTATACAAAAAATGCATTTGTAAGTTATCTTTTCATTCTCCATACTTTATGTACACACTTTTTAATGGATTGAGAAATATTTCCCCCATTTTTGGTTGTGGTTTACACCATCATTATGCATATTACATTATCCTCCATGGCAAATCCTTAGAAGCAAAGTATTCAAAATACATTTTTTATTTTTTTAAATAATTTGGAATATGGAAATATTTCAGCTCCTAAAAAGTAACAGAAAAAAGAAAAAAGGAAAAAAAAAAAGAAAAAGAAAAAAAAAAAAAAAGAGTTCTGGTACCACTATTAGTTAAAATACAGCTGGCTGCTGCTGCTTTGCTGCTAGCAGGTTTTTACTTTTTTAATTTTGTTTATATTTTTTATTTATTTTTTTACCCTCATGTAATGGAATTTTGTGCCTATTTTGGGCAGCTATAATCCATGTTATTGTTGCAGGTATAGAACAGAGTACATTTCTACAAAACATATGTGCAGCACACGTGTACTTGTGACAGAAAAATACCAGCATCTAAAATTACGTTCAATAACTTTATTTTGTAAAAACAAAAACACTGTAAAAATCTTACTGTACTGCACAACATCTGTGGTATTCTGCACTTTTACAGGCTATTAAATAGTGACAAATGCACAAAAATAATCATGAATTTTCAAGGAACCAATTGACTGTATTTTTCTTTTTTTTAATAACTTCTAATAATTGTATTTGGCCAGAAATGACAAGTGGATTGGGTTTTTAGACCATACCTGATTACATGTGTAATCCTAGTAGCTGTATTTTGACTTTCTAATAGAGTGGCGCCAGAACTCTTTTTTTTCCTTTTCTTTTTTCTGTTACTGAAATATTAATTAATCTGGGATTTCATCTTCCCTTCAAAGGGTTTGATCTACATTGATAAAATTATGCACTTTTTAGAAAATCATTGGTTTCATTACCAGCAAGATTAAAGGGACTGATTCGTCATGATCTGACTTACAACAGGGCAAGAAATCAGTGTCCTATTTTTAAAATGAACACAGTGACTGAAATTTACTGGCTCATCTATACAGCAGCAATGCTAATATGACCTTATCATGTGGGGTAATATTTTCAGTCACTGAGTTAATCTATTCCATGCCCTGTTGATCATGACGATATTGTCCCTTTAATAATGATAATAATTTGTACGAAGTACTGTAATTTTTATAAGTGACATAATTGCCAATAAGTTTATTTGAAAGATAACTCAAGTTCCAAATTTCCTAGAACTTTCACTACATTGTGTTGTTAACAAGGTTATAGTATAACCTTGTTAACAACACAATGTAATAAGCTGAAACAAGTTGTATAATAGTTATCTTGATTCAAAAAGACTATGAGGAAGCAGTTTGGCCAACATTTCCAACCCTAACCCTCCCAAATCCTCTTTGACAAAGTCAAGGATTTTGAAGGATTGAGGTTACATGCTACATGCTCTTTGCTAAAGTGAAGGATTTTGGAGGATTGAGGTTATTAGCAATACTTGCCTTTCCATGGTGTATGTACATCCATGTTTGTTGTAGTGATTGCAAGGTCAGTGCTTGGATCAGTGGACACTGTTTATTGCTCCATGCATGCAGGGAGGGTCCTTGGCCATGTACATGTACATGTATCACAGATTAGAAATGCATGTGTGCATATGTGCTTGCTTTACTACTGAAGGATTTTGGAGGATTTGGGTTACATGTATGTGTAAGCAAGTGGGCCTAGGGAGTTAGGGTTAAATCACACAGTATCCCATTAAACCATGAGAGATATGTGTTCATTTATTTATTTTCTTCTTTCATTTTGTCTCATATTGTCCTCTTGCCATTGTACTGTCATACTGAAAAAACTTAAAATTTTATTCCGACAATTAATATTTATTGTTATTTCAATTTTTTAAGTAGAAAGTTTCCGGAATAGCATTTTAATTAATGTTGACATTTGTTTTGTTCATTATCCCTTTGCAAGGTATTTGATACTGGTACAGTAAGAAAAGTGCATTGGTTATTTTATGGATATATAACTGTATGGTTCTTAAATATTATTAATTATGTGGACATACATAAAAACACATAAATAAACTCCCTTTTGTTTAAATACATGTACGTGTAGCGAGAAATGCTTACAAGCATAACATCAAATTAACTCATCAACAACAGGTTTTTTTCAAGGATGATTTACCTATTATTGATTTGTATAACAAGTAAATTTCTCATGCCTAATTAAACCTATTCACAGCACCGGTGTACAATGAAAAGATATACCATCATTACAATTGGCAGTGATTGACGCACATGCATGTTTTATGGTTTACGAGAGACAAGGTTTCAGTACCTTGATTTTGAGCATTCAAAAAAGTATACATATTCATTTTAATTAGTCATACATCTCTGAATGAATGCAATATTGATACATTACAACAAAATAGTTTGGGTGTGTTCTTCACTTTTTCAATCTGAAAATTTATGTTTTCCTTGAAGTAAGAAAACACAAAATTTTGTAATGAAATATTTAACAACATAATTGTAAATAAAAAAGTTTAGTATTAAAGAGACTAAATTACTTCATACATGTATTTCAATAATTCCTTAATAATTAGTAAACATGGTCAAAAGTCTTAATAAACTTGTAAATACATCCATACTTCCATACAATCAAAACAAGTTTTTTTTCATTGTGTTGTGAATTTCTACATGTAATTTCTGTCCTAGAATGACAGAAATAAATTTTAGAAATTATTTCACTAATTTTACTAAAATGATAGCACCTGAGACAGAAATATGTCAAGGGATGTTTGATACCATCATCAACTTTACACCAAGTACGTTTTATGTAAAACTAATTATTTATGTTTTTTTTTAGATAACCAATAGTTTATTAATTTGTGGCTATAAGAAATACACGTATGTCATTCATAAATCAATGGGTAATTCAATTCAGCCATATAAACAGCAAATTGTAAAATATAAACAGCAAAGTTCAATTCCAATGGTACATTAGATATTTAAAAAAAAATTGGCTCAACAAATAGCATACTTTTTCTATATACCAACCAACTTCCAAGAGTGTTGAGGTGTTGGTTTATGTCAATAAAGGCATGTTAAATGTTGACATGTGATGATAAGCCAAGTTTGTTTTGACGTTTTATATTTATCTTCAAATAATAACTGATAAATGTCTACTGGACGTGACATGGGACTCAGGATTATTTAGTTTGACTTTAGTTGGCTCTTTTGGGAATTCAAAGCACACCTCATTTTGTAAATTAAATTCAGGCTGGGTGTGTCATTTGTGAATAATTACACAATTCAAACAATAACATGTACATGTGTAACTTGGGGAAATAAACATAATTAAATTCTAATTGAATTGTCTGATTAATTTGGTTAAGTATTCATGTGGATACATATTGAACATGTGTCACAAATATGTGAAAATTAATAAATTTAGCCATTGCTCCGAGTTGCCCTGATCTGTACGACCACAGCATCCCCCATCCCACACCAAAACACTACCTGTATGTGTCCATTTGTTGAGAGCACTGAAACGACATTCAAACCCAAGTTTCATACCCCCATAAAGGTCTCATACACAGTAAATAGCTAACTATTTTGTTTGTATTGCACAACAAAAATATGCATTGCACAACATTCAAAATTTGCTCATCAAAATTCAAGATCTGCTATTCAAAATTAGCATAAAATTACCATAAACCATAAAATTATCAGAAATATTCTGGAGACAAATATTTCTGCCTGCAAATTTTACTATGTGAAATTTTTAATAGAATCGTTCCCTGTGTAACCTCTTTTTAAAATATACCCCCTCTCTCACTGTTAGTCTGTTATTTGAATAATTAATGAAGTGTCAACAAACACTATATAAATTGTTACACATCTGTTACACCCATCAATTACTTGTTCTATTTATTTCTCAATGCCCATTTGTGATCAAGGTTAAATATGTGCAACAACTGTTCCAGAATTTAAAAAAAAAGAAAATGAACACAGTATGACAAGGATTCATACCATATAGACAAATCTCGAAAAAATATGATGATCCCAGGCTTACATGAAAAAAACTGACATTTTCACAGGTTGGTTTTTATAAACACTTGAATCTTATAAAGGACACATGGCCTGTTAACCAAATATGTGTACTAGCTTTAAGAACAATTTGAACAAAGTTTATAATCATGTTAAAATGTGAAATTGTGGTTGCCTGCAACTACCATCAGTTCTGTACACTAGTTTTGTACACATAGTTTAATTCCAATGTAAATTTATTTAGAAATTTTAGTTTTTACTTAAGTTTTTGGGTCTGTCTTTCTGTATTTTTACATTTTTAATGTTGATAATGTTATGTTAACATTTTTAGTCATATTGTTCTTGCCGAACAGACAATAACATACATGTAGGTATATGCCTACTATTATTTATGTTTTTTTTAATACAGTTTGTAAACCCATTTAGAAATTGTTTAAAGGTTAAAAGCAGAGACTTGGCCCCAAACAATTTGAAATTTAAAACTGGACACTGAATTAGAACAATACTTGTGGAAGAACTAACTGGGAACTGTTACATGTAAATTTGTTATAATATAGCGAAGATGACAACAATAAGATGTTCATACAGCTCATACACACAGTGTACATCACTATTCCAAGTATGCCAAGAGTAGCTCATTCTTGCTTTATAAGTGCAGATTCAACTGTTACTTTATTGATTTTTGGAGAATATAGAAGCTTTAAATGGCTCCACATCCTACAAGATGCTTCTGAGACTTAAGAAGTTGAACTAAAATGACAAATATTTCATCATTTTAATTACCTAGAAAGGACTACCCTGAGTAATATAAATTTCCACGAATGAAATAATAATAAATTTTGCTATTCTGCATAGTGAGCAAGGCAATATGCAATGTTCATACCTGCATATTTAAAACTAACAATAATTCTAAACTGACATGTCCTTGCAACTAAATGCCCATTTTGTTTGTGTCAACCCATCACGTATTGTTTTCATGTACATATCCTGTCATGCTTGGCTGATACTGCCACTATAGAAACTTGTATTCATTATCGAAAATTGTATTCATTATCGAAAATCAGTATTATTATTTCTTTTTTAGGTTGGTGAAATTCTTGCGTTGGGCAATAAACAATTAATTTAATTGTTTTAATTTATTTATTTTTTAAATTTTGCCCTACACCATGTGTATAGCACTGCAAACTCAGTGCTTTCTGAGTGTCTGTGAAAAAACTTCACAGGCGACTCGGGCGGGATTCGATCCCTGCTTATTAGTGAAGACGTCTTAACCTCTCGATTGGCTAGTTAGAATCCTACATGTATTAAATAGCAGTGGGTTCCGCAATATTTTTTAGGTTAGTGAAATTCTTGCGTTGGGTGTAGGGTAAAAATTAAATCAATCATCAGTATTATTGTTTATTTTGTTTTAACCCTAACCACCCCAAATCCATCAAAATCCTCCAATGGGGCACTTTTTTGAAAAATTCAGCACTGTTGGAAACCGCACTTTCACCTCTTCAAATGGGACAAAATTACTACCTGGCAAGAAGTACAGGCCATAAGTGCTGAATATGAAAGATCAACGAAAATGCATGGTGCATTATGTTTCCAAAAGTGCACTGATGAATTTTGGAGAAAGGGGTTAGAGTTAAATATCTCATTATTTGACCGACAGTTTAGCCGTAAATAAGTGCCAAATTAATTTATGACAGGAGCCACCATAAATTAATTTGTTGACATATTTACTGTGTTTTTTCATGATTATTTTGTGAAATGGTTGACCCCCCCTCCGATTCATGTTTTTGCAACCATCTGTCCATGATATTGAGTCGTTCATGTAACACTAGTTAGTCACTTTGTATTACTATATCCCCGTAACACTTCAAGTTGCATTCCCATATTTTTTTGTTATTTTACCAGCAATTTCTGGAAATAATTGTTGAATCATTGTGAACTTCCTTTTAGAAATTAATTGCACCAAATAATTGTCAGAAGCTTGGTTTGACATCAGTAATTAAGGTCTTGAATAAATTAATTACTTCATTTATTGCAAATTTACTTTCCAAACGTTTTTTTTAAATGTTTTCCTCATAAGTAACTTTCTGATAAAAAAAGAAAGTTACCTGTAAAATAGCAAAAAAAATATCTGTCACATACAAGTTGAATGTAACCTTTATAATGCCTACTACCAACCATGGAGGAAGGAATATACCAACTTTCCTATTATATATCGAGGACAAATTAATGGCAATTTATTTGTACACATCTGTGAGATGTTGTGCACAAGTGGGGCCAGTTTACAATTGAATTTGAATTACAATTGAATGTAGAAAACAACTGCCACTTTTCTATCCAAATGCGACAAATATGGCAAATTTTCCTTTAAAAGATGATAGAGAATACACTTAGGCCTAAGGAGAGGAAAGTGCAGTCAAGTGAGGATTGGAAATGATATTTTGGGAGAATTTGAGCAATGACTGTATGCACAGATGTTGTTCTTTTGTCGTCTGCTGAAAACACATGCTTAAACATTGTGCACAAGTGGCGATTGGGTTCGGCATTCTTCCACTTTTTGTTCCAAATTGTCAGAAATTACTTGTTTACATAAGATTTAACATGTAGGCCTAAGGACAAGAAGTTGTAATTGTTGATACGTGTACAAAGGACTGTACTGGAACAACTTCAGAAGTCTCATTTCTTCTCCTAAACTCTGCCCACAAATTTCAATCACTTACCCCGGAATGAAACTTTGGCAATTCGCTCAGCTCGGGTCCGGAAACCATGGGCACTCTTCAGCCGAAAATGGAGGGACATGGTTGCAAATTTTCAGCCTGTATAGTGGCCGTCAAAGTGGTATTCAATCAGCCATTTATCTTCCCTGTTGTGTTGTTCAGGTGTCATTGATGTGTGTAGCTTTATATCACAGCTGCGCAACAGGTAGGTATAAATATCTGTACACGATGTCGACGTACACATACGTAACAAATTGCCCACGAAGGAGACGACAATATGCGTGTTCACTGAAGCATAAAATACTTTGCAAGGTGACGCTAATAATAACAGACTCATCCAAGGGTGAAAGCAAAATAAACACAACGGCTTACGGCACGAAATTTATTTACTTATTTATTTATTAATTAGTAGGCCTGATTTATAGCTTTGCCTCGAGTTATTTGGAGTCAAATTTAATTATTATGAATTTTACAAAAACATCAGTGAGTGCCACCCCCGGACCGTCCAGGCCCACCCCAACAAAAAAGTAAAAAGTCTAAACAACCTTTTAAAAATCTTTAAAATAATAATCTTAAATAAAAACAATTTAGGCCTAAAAGCGGACATGTTTAGGAAAGTTTATCAGCTTTTATTTTTCTCCGGCATATTAGACAAAAATTGTAATGATAATCTATCCCTGTTTCGGTTCGAAACTTGGCGTGTGGTTAAGGAAACTTGAGGGCGCACTTCATGAATTATGGCATATTTGTGAGCTCGTTATTATATTACACTATAGCATCTGACAATTCATCAGCGGCCGCTGTTAATCAAATGAAATACTGATCTAAGCTTACTTTAAATACAAAACACAAGACAACAAAATGCTTTTTAAAAGGTTATTCCAAAATTCCATTAATCCTTAAACACAAACTTTCTGTAGGCTAATGTTGACTGTTTTTGGAGTTTCTCCAACCAAAACGACAGTAAAATAGATCCCTTTAAAAAGGTTCTCATAAAAAATGCTTTTCCCCAGTGATTTTCTTCTCGTAATAATGATCATTGTAATTTTCAACATCCCCCTCCCTGGTAATCTTCCCGTTATTTGTTGTGACACACCTTTTTGTAAATGTAATGTTCCTCAATGGAAATTTAACACTTTTTAAATAAAGGTGATTCTAGCAAAACATTGGGAAAGACAACGTCAGAATACAAACAGATGGTTTTATTTAAATTTTCTGAATAAAGTACTTTGCACTTCATGACAAATGTTTTCACAGACAGATGTTTCAATAAAATTTGCATTTATAGGTACGCCTATCCCAGAATATATGAGTATTTATAGAATAGAAATGAATTGTTTCATTTCGACTTAATTCATGATCCAAAGGTCAAATGAGTTATAAAACTAAAACAATAGGATCTCTTGTTACAAAGGTGCATAATTGAAAACGCTGCATTAGGAATCACAGAAAATTAGTATTTATGTTATGCTAATTATAAGCAATGTTATGCAAATAAGGGAAACGCTGTTTGTTTTATATATAAGTGGAACAAGCTATGCATATGCATTTTCAGACAATCACAATGAAAACATATGGATGTCTATAGTCATTTACTGAATGTTTTCTTTTTGCACAACATGACAATATTTTCACACGCAGATGATTCACAAAAATCTCTATTATAAATCGCAGAAAGTGAGTGTTTAGACAAATAGATTATAGAATTGAATTGTTTTAATAATGTTTAATATTTAGTTCGAATATAGTACCTAATGTCTCAATGGGCTTATCATTATTTTCCCTGGTCACTGGCCACTTCGTGACCTAAAGGTCAAATTATTGGTATAACTAAAATATTGGACAAATAACATAATCGATCACAATGTAAGCAAAAATAAATATATGGAAAAACAGATGGATGTTACGGAATTATCTGAATACATATTTGCACGTAAATGTCAATATTTTCACCAGACAGATGTCACAGTTCAAATTAATAGGAAGGATTTCATTACAGACTAGATACATCTATGGAGTGTCGTGGCCGAGCGGTCTAGCGCACCGAACTCAAGTTCTGGTGTTGCCAGCAGCAGGGTGTGGGTTCGAGCCCCGGTCGTGACACTTGTATCCTTGAGCAAGGTACTTAACCATAATTGCTTCGTCCTTCGGATGGGACGTAAAGCCGTAGGTCCCGTGTGTTGTATAATGCACGTAAAGTGGATTGTCGTGGCCGAGCGGTCTAGCGCACCGAACTCAAGTTCTGGTGTTGCCAGCAGCAGAGTGTGGGTTCGAGCCCCAGCCGTGACACCTGTGTCCTTGAGCAAGACACTTAACCATAATTGCTTCTCTCCACCCAGGGGTTAAATGGGTACCTGTGAAGGCAGAGATGGTTTGCTCTCTATGCGCTAGAAATGGCAGCAATTGAGCTGTATACTCCCCAGGGAGCTGAGATGGTTTCAGGAATGATTTATGAGCCTTATGAGCCTTATGAGCAGGGATAATAATATAATGCGCCTTGAGCGCCACTTAGTTGGTGGATACGTGCGCTATATAAATCTATACATTATTATTATTATTATCTAGGATCTATAGGCATGAGTGCCCCCTAGTTATAAATGATATATTGATCGTAATAATGACATTTAAGTTATGTGATCAAACTGAAATTAAAAACAAACTAGATATGATTGAGGACATTTCTAGGCAGTTTTGACACGACAACACCACAACACCGTTGGTCTTTGGCGGTCTTTTTGTATGTGGAGTAATAAAATGGATTCTTGGTGGCTTCACGAGGTTGTTAAGCATCAATGAGCTGACCCCTCTATTCAGGGCCTAATTTTAAAGAACTATTCAAGAGGTAGACTGGTCCCCTGTCTTTATCCTATACCAAGGAGGTAGACAGGCTCCAGGCGTATCATTCAAGGGGTTTCATTGGATACGTTATGCTGAAGATCTGACGTCACGCTTCGAGGCTCGCACTTGCTACCAACCAAGGTCAAAGTTGAACATCTGGGAAAATATGGCGGCCGCACGGCTCCGATCTTGCTTAATAATTCACGCGCCTCTAGCTCAAAGCGTGACGTCAGATCTTCAGGCTATTCAAAAGGCCGAATTTCAAAGAAAACATTGCTTAGCAAATTTATCTGCTAAGCAAAAATTTAGCTGAGCATCTGCCAGAAGCAATATACATTATGTGACATTTTGGCTGGCAACCTATTTTTGCTAATAACAATATTTTTGTGTGCTTAGCAACTCTTTAAAATAGCTGGCTCCAGTTGGTTTAAAAATAATAGACTAGTAAAAATAATAGACCAGTCTCCTGACGACAACTAGAGCAGACTAGTCGAAACGTTGACAACAAACCAACCGGCTCTTCTCAGAGCCATCACTTCTTCCAAGAAGAGATTAAGTTGTGTACCCGAAATAACTTAACAATGATAATAGACTAGTGATTGCATTATCAATAGCGCCCTCTATCAGCGACTTGTTATATTTTTAGTAACGCGTACAAAAAATGAAACTATTAATAAGGTCACTATAACGATCGTTTGTCGATTCAGATTTATAATGAATAACAATGTGGTGGACGTGTTTTGAGTCACCTTTGCGTATTTATGTTGCTCATTCATCTGTTATTTTATGTACTGGCGGATTCAATTAGGGTGGGTGGCAAGGGGTGTGGCGGATTCAAGGGTGGGTGGCAAGGGGTGTGGCGGATTCAAGGGTGGGTGGCAAGGGGTGTGGCATGTTCCCCTTTTTTTATCGCCGTGGGTGTAAATCTACCATAAATACGTTTTAGAGAAGGGGTTCTTTGGTAGTGTGCCCCCCCCTTTCGAGACCCTATATCCGCCCCTAAAACAAATGTAATCATACGTGCATCCTCAGCCCATGTTTGTAATCATGGTAATGATAAAAGAAAAGTTTGATCCATTTTGGTTACATTTTTTCATACAATTTGTTTCTTTAAACTGAAGATGATATACTGGGTAATTTTTCCCCAAGTCAGGTCATAAGTATTTTTTTCCCAAGTCAAATCGTATATGCCAGATTCAAGTCAAGTCACTGACCCACTTGACAGTCAACAACTAGGTGCATGTTATGCAAGTTATGCAGTTGACCTTAACAAATCTATATATTTCACCTTTAATGTATTATATTGCTGAATCATACATACAAGCTAAATCATACTTCATGTTTCAAAAAGCGATTTGCTTTTGAGTGGATTTGTCAGGGGTTGAGTGTGTAAACACAGTTCAACGTCAGGCATATTTAACCCTTGACCATTTAGAAACGCAGACCAAATCGATTGTATAGTAAACCACAGAGAGCAAGACGACTACGGGCGAGGAAGCGTTTATTCAAACCATTCAATAATGGCTGCTGATTTAGAAACCAAAAACATGACAAAGGTAAGTTCGTCATGTTCACAGAATGTTGAAAGTTCTAAATGTGTTTCCTGGTTTACAGGATACACCACAGTATCATTGTTTCCATTATAATTTGTCAACCTTCCCAGACTGTGGCACAATGCCGGTGCGCTCTACTGAAGGGTGGAGTGTTTAGAATACAGGGTTGGTAGAGGGTCAATTTGGAAGAATAAATGTATGTTTGAATGCTACTAATGTTATCTAACGGTAAAATGTATACGCTGCGCTAACTGTATACAGTGTAATGTCATGAGGGTTATGCTTAAAGGGACAGTGTCGTCACGATCAACAGGGCATGGAATCTGATTAACTCAGTGACTGTCATATAATACCCCACATGATAAGGTCATATTACCGTTGTGCTGCATAAATGAGCCAGCAATTTTCAGTTACTGTGTTCATCATAAAGCAGTGTCGATTAGATAAACTTTCGCCACGCCATGGAATCGGTGTCCTAGTTTATCTAATCGATACTGCCTCTTTAAGGTGTTTATACTTCAAGAACGAATGATGAGCACAATTGCCATCTCAATTACCTGTAAAATTGTAAAATGCGGGGATACATCTCATCTTTAAAGGGAAGGTACAACACTGATAATTGCCAGATTATCAACTAAACAGATTATTATCTAAATACTGATTTGGTGTAACTAAGTTGGTTACACCATGGAGGAAGCAAGCTCATTGAAGGTGCTAGATAAGAAAGTGGCTGTTGTAACTCCTTCTGTTTTCCTTCCTCCATAATTACACTATATCAATCATCCTGTGAAATGGTTTTGTCTGAAGTACTTTCATCTTAGAGAAATCAGGAATTGTTTTGTCAATTTACAAAAACATTTTGTCAAACATAAATACAGAATAAAACAGATAACAACATATAACAGTTTTCCGTTGTTTTTTCAAAGAGCACCTATAGAGCTTTATCATGCTGCTGCCATCTTTGTCATGTTCCATGTATCCAATAACAATGGTGAATATACTGATTCTCATTATACAAACAAGGGGCCAGACTATTTTCCATTCCAGCCTCGGTTTGGTTACATTGATTGAAATGGGAGCAAAACAAGATAGCTACACCATGATAAAGATCTATTGGCCTTTCTCATAGAATCAGTGTCCTATTTTTTAGAAGAACTCAGTGAATGAAAATAATCATCCACGAGCACCCATTGGTCTAGAGAACAGGGCGCAATGATATCATATTACCATGGCAAATACATAAACAATGATCTCATCTACCCTGTTATCTAGGCCAGCGCGCGCTCGTGGGGTATATCAGTCACTGAGTTAATCTAAAACTAGGAAACCGATTCCATGCCCTGTCGAAAGTCTGATCTGATCGTGACGATACTGTCCCTTTAAGTATCACGTGCAAAGTTGAGTGCACTGCAGAGGTGCATGCTCATGTGAACATTGCACTTATATGATATGACATTGTTTGTTGTACTAGATGTTGGCATATAGATTATAAAGACAAAATTAGCTGTTGCTAACTATTTATCAAATTTATTTATTTATTTTATTTGGTTTGCCTTAGATAAAGATGCTACAAGGTTCAAAATATAAAGCCACTAGGGCCTAACTACATGTACAATTATAATTCGTTGTCGGTCAGCCTCGGTAGGACAATAGCAATGATTTAATCGATAATTCCCATTTGAAATATCCCATTTTAAAATAACTTCTTTTCTACAAGGAAAACAGAAATGTACTGATTTAAACGAAACAAAGTGACAGTTAAATTATTAATGCTGTGCCGGGTATCCGGATACCCGACCAAAAATGTCATTACCCGGTTCCATTTTCCGGTTCCAATTACTCGTAAACGACTTTTAAAAATTATGACTGAACATTTTAAGCCACACAAAATTATGGAAGGCTGATAGTTTGCTAACAATATGAAGAAAACTTAGATGTAGGCCTTAGAAATAACATTTACTGACAGCCTTTCATACAGATTTACCAGCTTTTGTTTGAAACTTGTATTCATACAAGTTGGTTATTTTATGCACTCGGGAGTATTTAGGTGTTTTTACAAAAGTGTTTACGGGTACCCGGGTATCCGAAGATTTCCAATTTCGGGTATCCGGTTCCCGAAATAACCGAAAACGCACAGCCCTATAACATCAGGATTTACACGGACTAGGCGTAGGCATCCCATATATTTTTAAGCCAGTATACACTATTGGTAAAATGTCTGTAAATGCTTCATTTCTTTAGAAGAATCAAGATAGGCCTATAATTTTATGTATAAAAACCAACTTGTGAAAGTTTCAACCAACCCGTCAAAGTTTCAGTCAACCTGTAAAAGTTTCAGTCAACCTGTGAAAGTTTCAGTCAACCTGTGAAAGTTTCAGCCAACCTGTGAAAGTTTCAGTCAACCTGTGAAAGTTTCAGCCAACCTGTGAAAGTTTCAGTCAACCCGATAAAGTTTCAGCCAACATGTGAAAGTTTCAGCCAACATGTGAAAGTTTCAGCCAACATGTGAAAGTTTCAGCCAACCTGTGAAAGTTTCAGCCAACCTGTGAAAGTTTCAGTCAACCCGATAAAGTTTCAGCCAACATGTGAAAGTTTCAGCCAACATGTGAAAGTTTCAGTCAACCCGATAAAGTTTCAGCCAGCATGTGAAAGTTTCAGTCAACCCGATAAAGTTTCAGCCAACATGTGAAAGTTTCAGCCAACATGTGAAAGTTTCAGCCAACATGTGAAAGTTTCAGCCAACCTGTGAAAGTTTAAGTCAACCTGATAAAGTTTCAGCCAACCTGTGAAAGTTTCAGTCAACCTGTGAAAGTTTCAGTCAACCCGATAAAGTTTCAGCCAACATGTGAAAGTTTCAGTCAACCTGTGAAAGTTTCAGCCAACATGTGAAAGTTTCAGCCAACATGTGAAAGTTTCAGCCAACCTGTGAAAGTTTCAGTCAACCCGATAAAGTTTCAGCCAACCTGTGAAAGTTTCAGCCAACCTGTGAAAGTTTCAGTCAACCCGATAAAGTTTCAGCCAACATGTGAAAGTTTCAGTCAACCTGTGAAAGTTTCAGCCAACATGTGAAAGTTTCAGCCAACATGTGAAAGTTTCAGCCAACATGTGAAAGTTTCAGCCAACCTGTGAAAGTTTCAGCCAACATGTGAAAGTTTCAACCAACATGTGAAAGTTTCAACCAACCTGTGAAAGTTTCAGCCAACATGTGAAAATTTCAGCCAACCTGTGAAAGTTTCAGCCAACATGTGAAAGTTTCAGCCAACCTGTGAAAGTTTCAGCCAACCTGTGAAAGTTTCAGTCAACCTGTGAAAGTTTCAGCCAACATGTGAAAGTTTCAGCCAACATGTGAAAGTTTCAGCCAACCTGTGAAAGTTTCAGTCAACCTGTGAAAGTTTCAGCCAACATGTGAAAGTTTCAGCCAACATGTGAAAGTTTCAGCCAACATGTGAAAGTTTCAACCAACATGTGAAAGTTTCAACCAACCTGTGAAAGTTTCAGCCAACATGTGAAAGTTTCAGCCAACCTGTGAAAGTTTCAGCCAACATGTGAAAGTTTCAGTCAACCTGTGAAAGTTTCAGCCAACATGTGAAAGTTTCAGTCAACCTGTGAAAGTTTCAGCCAACCTGTGAAAGTTTCAGTCAACCTGTGAAAGTTTCAGTCAACCTGTGAAAGTTTCAGTCAACCTGTGAAAGTTTCAGCCAAACCGTGAAAGTTTCAGCTTGATTTCATTGTGTCGTTAGTGTGAGAGTGAAAAATACATTCATGACAGGAATTTTCGTTCTGGAAATTATTTCACAAATCTTACTAAAACGATAGCACCTCAGACAGAAATATTTCAAGAGATGTTTGATATCATCATCAACTTTACACCAAGTTTTGTGTAAATCCGTGATCGTTTATGTTTTTCGATATTAAAGGCTTTAAATAGGCCTTTATACCTTATTTTTGTACCGTATTTGTTTTTTTGTTTAACATTACAATATGGTATGTTAGAAACGCCATATAAACATTGTATGTGCCAAACATGTATGTTTAGTACAACAATATTGGCCTACTGTCTTTTGTTTGTTTACAGGGCTCGACGGACAACGGAAGAATGGTGGGCATTATCAACATGCTGGTTGTCATAACAACCGGTATTCTGATTGTTTTCGTTTCTGCCAGAAATTCACTGACTTGGCTTCTTCAGCAGTTTCTCTTCGTCAGCGGGAACTTCTGGAGCAGACAGTATGAGATTATCTACAACATGTTTGATGGCAACGAATTCTTAGTGGTTTGGTTAGGTAGGTCCTAAAACAACTTCGCGTCAAAACGAATAACAGAATAACTGATATTATACACTCACTGGCCATAAGTAATGCAACATTGAAATTCACACCAAAGTTCAGTTTGGAGAACTGTGTTACAATAATTAATTTTATTTTATTTACACTACTTAAGACTTCTTGACAGTGCCTGTGTTTTGAAGTCAATGTTCTTTTTTACTGTTCTTGCTATGTAATACACGATCGATGAAATCGGATTAAATGATCATCTCACCTGTTACTTGTAAAGTGCTATTTTGAGCATGTTGCAATACTTTTGGCCAGTGAGTGTAGATCAAGTTGTTTGCGCATGGGCAGGATGAGAATTTCATCCACTCATGTGTTTCGTAAGTTCGTCAATATATTCCTGTCATAAAATTTGACAAATTTCATAGCGCTACTTACCGGTAAGCACAATTTTCTGCTTAATATTGCAGACATATTTGCAAGATTGTAGACATATCTGCAAGATGTAGGCTCCTAAGACTCTTTTTGGCGGTATGTCTTGTCGCTGTATGTATTGCATTTAAAAAAAATCTATCTTGAAGTATTTTTATATATGAGGGCTCCAAATGATCAGCTATGCTGGATGGATTACCCTTATCAGCTATGCTGGATGGGTTACCCTCTATCTCAATCTGTTGACTCTTTCAAGAAAAACTTAAAACTCATCTTATGTGTATTGCCTAACTAACATTCATTTATGCATTTAAAAAAAATCTTTTGTTTAGTATTATATTGCATTTGCTATTGTATTGTTATGCTATTGTATGATTTCTTGTTTACTGTAAAGCGCCTTGAGCACTTCTTGGTGGATATGTGCAGCAAATCTTCTTTATTATTATTATTATTATTATAAAGGTGGTTATAAATAAATAAAATAAAATAAATACCCAAATAGAATTATTGTACACATAGATCTAAGCAAGAAAATTAAGAGCGGCGCATGCGTTAGGTTTCCACCATATTGATTAATTTTGGCTTGATGTGTCACTCATTTGCCAGTATAATAGTATAATAGCCGGCAAGTTAGCTTGTATTTTTCTATATGCTTAATGGTTATCAGTGTTATCAAATGAAAACAGGACACACGTCGGTGATGTAGGGCAAAATTAAATAAATTGAAAACAGGACAGATAGCAACAAATCGGCTGCATAGCTAAACGTCTTCTAAAAGCCACAATAAATAATACAAAATAAACGTATACCGTGATACGGTTTTGTTGTTTGCTTTTGCAGGGACTCTGCTGACGTTAACCGTTGTTTACTGGTTGCTTGTGTCATTTTGTTTGTTTGTTGACGCAACGGGAAAGCCAGCATGGATTCATAAATACAAGATACAACAGGATAGAAACATACCAGTAAGTTGCCTATTAGATCCATCAGTGTCTCGAAAGTGTGTGTGTGTGTGTGGGGGGGGGGGGAGGGACAACACAAAGCGTATGGTAAATTTATGGTGATAACAACTACATTCTGTATAACATCCCCTATCATCCTTAAAACTAGGTGGATCCAGCCATACTTAAACGAGCAGTCTTGGGAACACTTTACAACAATACTGTAGTAAGCCTCCCGTACTGCTTCGTGATCGCATGGCTGTTCCAAATCCGGGGGTGCAGTGCCTCAACAACTTTACCTGAGTTTCAGTCGGTCCTGCTTGAGATGTTGGTGTTCTTGGCTGCTGAAGAGGTTGGGTTCTACTATTCTCATCGGTAAGATGGGACAATGGGGTTACTGTTATTCCTGGGGTGAAAATGAAATCATTCTCAATGCATTTTGTATAGACGTCTGACATGACGATGACATATAAAACGAGGAATCAATATGATGGATCATACACTTCACGTATCCATGCTTTATATGTCAGTGATGCCAAAGGTTCATAAGGAATGTCATGATAATTCTGGTGAGCGAAAGTGTATATAACTGACACGCTTACATTCTATTGAGAGGCTCAGAGAGGCTCATCTGAGAAGCTCATCCGAGAGGCTCATCAGAGGCGCCAATAATCTACACAATCATCCACTTATGTTGATATTATTGTTCATTTAAATAAATTATAATTTGACATCAAACAAACAAACAGAGGAAAATGTTTTTATAAAATATGAATTTGATATCTCTGTGACAGATTGATGCATCACGGTTGGTTGTATAAACACTTCCACAAACGCCACCACGAGTACACGTCTCCAATTGCCGTCTGCAACTTTGACGTGCATCCCGTTGAGCATGTGGTGAGTAACCTGTCGCCGATGGTTGCTGGTCCAATCATTGCTGGCTCCCATGTGACTACCATGTGGCTTTGGTTCGCCATAGGGACGTTCTCGAGCCTCTTGAGCCACTGCGGATATCACCTGCCTTTCTTGCCGTCAAACGAGGCTCACGATTTTCACCATCTCAAGTGAGTTTAATTTATATTAAAATGATTTATGTTACACACTCGACCTAATCATGTGTTGATTCCTATGTTATATTTTGTTCATTTAGTAAAAGCTAAATACAACTACAGATATATTCCCTATAAAAATTTGCAGAACTAATTATTCAATTTTGCGCTTGATCAAAACCATTCAACTTCATTTGACACCCACCTTTTTCAAATAAAATACTAACGTTTACAGTCCGTATCCATTGTTACTAAGATAATTCAATATTTCCATTTATATTAACATTTGTACAAGCTAGATGAATATGTTGTAATCAAACGTAGGCCAACAACTTCTATAAGTTGTGTAATCCAGATCTAGACAGGTGACATATTCTGTACATGAGAATGTATTTTGAGTCAAATGTTGGTGTCGCGTGCGTGGTCTTTTTTCGGGCGTTGTATCCCGGGTTGCTGTGTGCTTTAGTGCTTTTAAAAAAAATATATTAATAATTTTAAAAAAATCGATTTTATTTTTGTTTTTAATTTATTTATTTTTTATTTTATTTATTTATTTATTTATTTTTACCAAGGTCTGTCAACAATTTTGGAGCTCTGGGAATTCTAGATCGCCTTCACGGGACGGACACACTGTTTCGACAGTCCAAGCAGTTTCAGAACCACGTATTTTTAACTGGATTTACGCCAGCTCGTGAACTAGTGGAAACAACTAGCGGCAAATAAAATCGATCGCCCCAACTGAAATGTGGTTTTTCAAATTGTCTTTAATTACAATTTGTTTGAATAATCAACATCATGAATTGTAGGCCTATCAGTTGAAAATCCGAATGATACTTTCTTAACGATCCTGCAATTGGCTGATAAAATTAGGCCGCGCCAACAACGATCTGAATATTGGGCCAGTGACCAATGAATGGCGTTCTCCAAGTCACATGTCTATTATCAACCAATGATTTGGTCAAGCATATTATGAATGATAATTGTATTGTTGTCTGTGAGCCGTTTTGTAGTTTCTATGTTCTGAACGGCTATTCGCGTTATATTCGCGATAAATACGAAAGTGAGGCTGTAATTCTTATAACCATAACCTGTAGCTTACATGCTTATAGTTCCAAAGAAAAATTATATAATGAATAAATAAATGGATGTAAATATTTCATTAATTTACTTAAAATTCGATGACATTTGAAAGCGAGGTTGCCCCTACAAACAGACAAGATAAGGCAGGTTACCGGTACTATAATGAGCATGTACACTGCAAAAACTGTGGTGTTAAAAACTACAATATAAACACCAATGGTGTGTAGTTTATGGAAGAATAAAGTTGACACCCCTAGTGTTATTTTAACACCTCAGTTTTTGCAGGGTACACAACATCTAGTCATGGAATTAGACATAAGATGGCTAACTCATAAATAAGGTGAATTACCCAGGTAGTTTGTTATTGAAAAGCCAGTTTGTGCATATCACAGGGAGTTATTATTATAATCGGCTGGAACAATGGACAACAAATCCCAGTTTTAATAAATTGAATTAAAGTTTGGTTTATACACTTGTGGTTATCTCAAAATAAATAAATTATAACAGTTTGACTGTAAAGTTGATGATGGTATCAAAAAATCTTTTTGAGACGTTTTTATTTTGGGAAATAATATACTATTACTAATATAATGATTTTCCATCTGAATGTTTGTGTTCATGAGACGAAAAGTCCACATTAGAATGAATATACAAAACCTGAATACATTTTAAAAGATATCGTAGAAAATGTATGAACCAATTGAGCATACATTGATACATTTACATACAACAATATTACCTCAACTGAACAATCCCGTTAATGATAAAAATGACAAAAAGTAAACAAATAATAAAATGATTAATAAATAGTGTAGTTTGGATATATTTATAACAATATCAAAAATAAATTTAGTCCTAATGGTGTAGATTCGAACCAGCCACCCTTGGATAAGTATTCTAGTACACAGAATTATTGGTTAACATTTGTCTACTCGGGCTCCCGTCTAAGTGTTATGAAGCACGTAATTGGTATTACGTTTTAAAAAAAAACTTTAAAAAAACGTGGAATTTCTATGAGAATTAACCTTTGCTGCGTTTGTTGGAGTTATAAGTCAAATACTTAAAAGATTCAGCAGAGATTACTCTCTCGAAATTGTTATAGGCCTAGTTCACATGTAATTAGTATTAAATTGTCAGGAGTCAATTTGTTTCAGGGGAGGCGTATGTTATGAAGCACATTTTTCTGAGTAACAAAATAATGTCTTGTTACCTAGAAATATCGTTGCGCCCACCTGAGACAAACTTGCGCCCATTGGCTGAAATGCCATATGTAGCATACGTCACATATTTCGCCTTGTCAATATAAGCTTGGGCATTCTATTGTCTCGGGGAATTCTGTCATGGTGTGGCCTATCCGTGGGTCGTGAACTAATTCTGTGAGTATGTGCAGGAGTTAGTATTTAGCGTGTTCATTAAGATTTGACTCTACCTTGGTGATGACTATACTGTGTATATATGGGCTGACTATTATTACTGTAAAAGGATATATTAAATAACAGATTTGTATCACGATGATGTACTGCATTGTTCTGTTTTTCTTATATGAGATGCAGCCCTTGCAAGTTGCACCCCTTTTGTAGGCCTGTTGGGTTCCTTTGTCTCACGAGATTCCGGTCCTTTGCTGTAGTTACTCGAGCGCGACCTGTGTAATACCTGCCGTGTGGCTGTACTGTGTTTGGGCGTACTTTGGTATGTCGGTTAGCACGACCGGGGTTATACATGGGACGCGTATGAGTGCTGCTCTCTCTCCCCTTGGGTTTTAGTACCTCTCACCCCTCTAGTGAAGTATAAGATAAGTCTAACACTGACCGCACCTGACTAGTGCTAAAACAATGGGCAAATGAGCGTCACGCGCACTGTGGTGGATGATTTTGAAATTTGGGTGCACGGTATAGCTCTGTTCTGCAGTCGACAACTATTCAGAATCTTGCGGCTATAGTACATTACACCTATATATTCCCCCGGTCCAAAAAGTGTGGGGGGGGGGGATATATCCCCCACCGCCCCGGATTTACGCCCGTGAGGATGATAATATCGTTGGAGTATTGGTATCGTTTCAGTTTGCGGTAACACCATATGTGTTTATCTCAACTATCGCTAAGTGAGGTACAGGATCTGAAAATAACCTTATCGCACAACTCGTGTCTCTATGAGTCACTGACGAAGATTAGAGCACGCTAATCGAAATGTAGAGAAGTCCCCGTGAAGACCCCATGGTTCTCCCTGAACCATAATCTCACTTAGCGATAGTTGAGAACGAGTTGTGTGATAAGGTTCTTTTCAGAACCTGTGCCCACTTCGCGATAGTTGAGATAAACACATGGTGTTACCGCAAACCGAAACGATATCAGTACTCACCATGCAAAGCCTCAAATCTTATAGGATAATAGCAAGAATTGAACAATTACTACCAGGTTACTATCCGGTACTAAATCCTATGACCTATAAACTCTGGCCTTCATGCTATTCGGTCATTATATTATACATGGTTCGAAGGCTGGAGAAGTCTGTATAGCCAAAGGCTTTGCGAGTTTCACGAAGTGACGAATACGTTTGGTAAGTAATTACTCATAACCTCTTTAGTCTTTGGTAACGATACCGACATATCTTTGTAATTTTATTAGTAGGAAGCAAAATCTGAAATAGGCCTATTACTATTTTATGCCCAAAAGTCATTGAAATTGCGATTTCGAAAACACGGAATTGCAGCTGAGCTTCGTGCTGATTCGTGAAAACGGTGACGATTTGGGCATTGGAGTGTTTAGTACTTTGCAAATACAATGACGACGGTTGATAATACAACGACTGCTTTAGAAAACGACAAGTTCGCCATGTTTAACTTGTGACTGTGTTTTCTAGTTTGCTGGGCCATGTCAGTAAAGCGGGTTCTTTACTGTTGATACACATTGAGACTGCATGCAGAGAGGACAAACTTACAAAAATACTGGCGATATTAATCTATTATCAGAGTGCATATTATGTGCATAGTTGAGTACTTTCATAAAAATACATGCATATTATGACCACTGAACTTGTTTGATATAACAGTGTTTGTTGTACTGGAAATGTATCGTTTATTAGAAAATGTATTTTGGTCAAATGTTTGTAATTTATCGAAATCAAAATATAATGTATCAAAAAACCAACCAAGTTTCAGTTTACATCATTGTGTCGTTATGATAACGAGTGAAAATACATTCCGTACGCAGTGGCGTAACTATAGGGTCCAATTTTCAGGGGGGACTAGGGGTGCACCACTTTTTCTAGGGGGCATGTCAATACTTGAATCCTGCAGTCTCAAATAGGGACATATTTTTTTCAAAAATCTGAATGAGGGGCACCCGGGGGGCACGTGCCCCCCGTACCCCCCATAGTTACGCCACTGGACGTACGCATTCTAACTTGCAATTTCTGTCTCCGAATCACAGAAATAAATTTTAGAAATTATTTCACAAATCTTACTAAAACGATATCACTTCAGACAGAAAAATTTCAAGGGATGTTTGATAACATCAACTTTACACCAAGTAAGTTTCATGTAAAACTGTTATTTATTAGTTATATATTTTTTTTAGATTACCAATAGTGTATAGAGAGCCTAGGCCACCTTTACCTTGGTTTAAATAGTTTACCTTACAATATAATGTGTTGTGAACAACATTTGACAATTTTGTGTACCAAAAATGTATTTTTAAGTGTCAAATATATTTTGGTTGAATTTCATTTAGATTAACATTTGTACAAGCTAAGTTATCAATATGTTGTAATAAAACGTAGGCCAACAACTTCTACAAGTTGTGTAATCCACATCTAGGTATACAAGTTCCAACGCATTGCGATGTGCCATAACGAATGTTCCCTTTGTGACGAGAAAAGTAACCAACTTCAAAAACCAACTTCTGTGGTGGTTTTTTATCCAAACACCAACATGTGTAGCGCTTGTAAAAAATAAAATAAAAATAACTATCATGATTTAATTTGCTGGCGACATAATCTGTGCATATGAGGATGTATTTTGAGTAAACTTTTGGTGTCGATTTTTTTTGTTACCAAGGTTTGTCAACAATTTTGGAGCCCTGGGAATTCTAGATCGCCTTCACGGGACGGACACAGTTTCGACAGTCCAAGCAGTTTCAGAACCACGTGTTTTAACTGGATTTACGCCAGCTCGTGAACTAATGGAAACAACTAGCGACAAGTGAAATTGATCGCCCCAACTGAAATGTGATTTTTCAAACAGTTTTAAATTACAATTCGTCGCAGCTTTCAACTGACGCGAACGCTCGAAAAATTTTCATGAATGTTCAAACATTCAATATTAAGAAAGTATTTCCTGATAACGAACTTTCTGCCAAGTATCAAGTCTTGAAAATCAGAGGGCGCTGTTTGTAGCTGCCTGTTCACCATTTTGGGTGCTGCGTTTTAATTTTGTTTAATCAGACCTGAACACTCTCCTTAATGATAAAATGATAAAAAAGTAAACAAATAATAAAATGATTAATAAACAGTGTAGTTTTGATATATTTATAACAATATCAAAAACATACTTAGGCCTAATGGTGTGGATTCGAACCAGCAATCCTTGGAGAAGTATTCTAGTACAGTTAGAATAATTGGTTAACATTTTGTCTACTTGGGCTCCCATCTAAGTCCAGTCCGTTTTGCACACAGACATACATGTATAAACTATATAGACGGACAGCAGCTATTCAAAATGACGTCGGGATACCATAACAGTGACCGCACCTGATTAGTGCTAAAACAACTTGGGCAAATGAGCGTCACGTGCAGCGGGTGGAATAAGCCTGTGTATGCGTCAATTTGTACGCACACGCAATGCAGTATTGAAGACAACGCATGCTCTATGCCCACGGTTTCAGAGAATCTGAGATTAGTCTATGCGCGCGTTACTGTCCGTCTCTATAGGTTTTTTAGTCTGTTGTTTTACCTACATGTAGAGAAGAGAAAGTTGATCAAAAAGGCCTACTGTTTTCTTCATTAACATAAATTACAATTATGTATATATAATAAATATTTGTGTATTAATAACAAATAGAATTTGATAAAAGTGCTATATTTTTTAAAATAAATAAACCACAAAATAATTGTTTCTACCCAAACTTCCTTCCTGATACTCTGTATTAAACTATCCTTATTCATTCATATCAAGTCTTCTTTTTCGTATATCTTTGTCTTAGTAATGTAGTATTTATGTTCAAAGGCATTTCGACACAAGCTTTCGCCACCATAGCCTTTACCGATCTACCATTAATGAACAGCTACCCCCCCCCCCATTTAATGCAAATAATTTTCCATTTCACAACTTCAAAGTTATATATTTTTTATGTAAAAATGTAAATAACAGTATTTTGATAAATAAGAATACATAATAAAGTGATTAAGCTAGAACTCGCATATTACTGGCACTGTTATTGACGTTACGAAATTCGCTTGCTTTTGCATTCGCGTGAATAGAGGATGATAATATCGTTTCAGTTTGCGGTTTGGAATATTGGTACCGTTTTGGTTTGCGGTAACACTATATTCGTTTATCTCAACTATTGCTAAGTGAGGTACAGGATCTGAAAAGAACCTATTTCACAACTCGTGTCGCTAAGTGAGATTATGGTTTGGGGAGAACCAATATTGGGCAACTCGTTTCTCAACTATAGCTAAGTGATTCACTGACGAAAATTAGAGCAGGCTAATCGAAACGTAGAGAAGTCCCCGTGACTATCCCTGAACCACATTCTCACTTAGCGATAGTTGAGAAACGAGTTGCCTGATACTGGTTCTCCCCTGAACCGTAATCTCACTTGGCGATAGTTGAGAACGAGTTGTGTGATAAGGTTCTTTTCAGAACCTGTACCCACTTAGCAATAGATAAACACATGGTGTTATCGCAAACGATACCAATATACTTCACCATGTAAAGCCTTAAATATTATAGGATGATAATAGCACGAATTGAACAATTACCTTAACCTATGACCTCACTCTGGCCTCTCTGTTGCTATTGAGTCTATTATATTTTACATACATGGTTTGGGCTAGAGAAGTCAAAGCTGTCTTGTTGTTGTGAGTTTCACAAAGTGACGAATAAGTTTGGTAAGTAATTATCCATTACAACCTCTTTGGTAACAATACCGACATAGGCCTCTTTTTGTAATTTAGTAGGAAGCAAAATCTGAAATATTAATATTTTATGCCTAATTAAAGTCACTGAAATTGCGATTTCGAAAACACGGAATTGCAGCTGAGCTTCGTGTGCTGATTCGTGAAAACGGTGACGATTTGGGCATTGGGGCGTTTACTCTGCGAAGTACGCAATGACGAAGGCTGATAAAACATGTTCGCTATGTTTAACTTTGTGACTGTATTTTCTAGTTTGCTGGGCCACGTCAGTAAGCGGGTTCTTTACTGTTGATACACATTGAGACTGCATGCAGAGAGGACAAACTTACAAAAATACTGGCGATATTAATCTATTATCAGAGTGCATATTATGTGCATAGTTGAGTACTTTCATAAAAATACATGCATATTATCAGTGGCGGATTAACCATATGGGCAATTGGGCACTTGCCCAGGGCCCCAAGGCTGGGGGGCCCCAAGCAAAACAAAAAACAAATTATTTTTGCTTGGTGCCCCTGGTGCCCCCCAGCCTTGGAATTTTACCTGCTGCCCCTCAAATTAATTTGTATGGAGCCCACAGAGAGCCTAAACACTATACTTCATGAGGGGGGGGGGGGGCCCGGGCCGGGCCCTGGCCCTGTGTGTGAAGTCTTGTGCCACCTAGTGGCGACGCGTAGATAGGCACCAGTCACTGGCGTGCCCAGGGCACCATGGATTCTTAATCCGCCCCTGCATATTATGACCACTGAACTTGTTTGATATAACAGTGTTTGTTGTACTGGAAATGTATCGTTTATTAGAAAATGTATTTTGGTCAAATGTTTGTAATTTATCGAAATCAAAATATAATGTATCAAAAAACCAACCAAGTTTCAGCTTATTTCATTGTGTCGTTATGATAACGAGTGAAAATACATTCATATTAGACATACGCAGCGGCGTAACTATAGGGTCCAATTTTCAGGGGGGACTAGGGGTGCACCACTTTTTCTAGGGGGCATGTCAATACTTGAATCCTGCAGTCTCAAATAGGGACATATTTTTTTCAAAAATCTGAATGAGGGGCACCCGGGGGGCACGGACCTCGAGGCACGTGCCCCTCGTGCCCCCCATAGTTACGCCACTGGACGTACGCATTTTAACTTGCAATTTCTGTCTCCGAATGACTGAAATAAATTTTAGAAATTATTTCACAAATCTTACTAAAACGATATCACCTCAGACAGAAAAATTTCAAGGGATGTTTGATAACATCATCAACTTTACACCAAGTAAGTTTCATGTAAAACTGTTATTAGTTATATATTTTTTTTAGATTACCAATAGTGTATAGAGAGCCTAGGCCACCTTTACCTTGGTTTAAATATTTTACCTTACAATATAATGAGTTGTGAACAACATTTGACAATTTTGTGTACCAAAAATATATTTTTAAGTGTCAAATATATTTTGGTTGAATTTATATTTACAGCGCTCGGACGGTGGAGGAATGGCGTGCAGTATGAAAATGCTGGTTGTCATTACAACTGGTATTCTGATCGTTTTCGTTTCTGCCAGAAATTCACTGACTTGGCTCCTTCAGCAGTTTCTATTCGTCAGCGGGAACTTCTGGAGCAGACAGTATGAGATTATCTACAACATGTTTGATGGCAACGAATTCTTAGTGGTTTCGTTAGGTAGGTCCTAAAAACAACTTCGCGCCAAAACGAATAACCGATTAACCGTTATTACAGATCCAGCTGTTAGCGCATGCGCAGGATGATAATTTCATCTCATGTGTTTCGTCAAATTCGTGAGTAGGCTATACTCCTGTCATAAAATTGGAAAGTTTTTAATTGAAAATGTCGCAGCACAATAGGACTGAAACTGACCTTGAAAATTCCCAAAAGATCAAGAAAAAGACCAGTACTATTTGTACTATTTGAATACGGTTTGAAGCATTTACACTTTAACAGATATAGTACCACAGCTTGTACAAAGATAATTCAAAATGTATTTGAATGTACTTATATACGATGTTGTTTACTTTTGCAGGGACTCTGCTGACGTCAACCATTGTTTACTGGTTGCTTGTCCCAGTTTTTTTGTTTGTTGACGCAACGGGAAAGCCAGCATGGATTCATAAATACAAGATACAACAGGATAGAAACATACCAGTAAGTTGCCCATTAGATCCATTTGTTATAATTTCCAATACTTTTCATATTAATGATTACGATCGGAAATCAGGACTTGGTATGTGATTTAGGCCCTAGAATCACAATTTGGCCCGGGCCCCACTAAATTCAAACAATCCTGGCTACGCCGCTGGCTTCTTGGAATTGGAAGCCATCCAGTAGCGGATTCAAAGGGGTAGGAGAAATGATGACCAATGACCCCTCCCTGACATTTCTTAAAATGAGCCATTTTTCTTTGCCTTTTCCAGCGAACTCCGGCTTAACTTAAATCAATTTCCAGCCATGTCATGAATTTTTAATTCAGTGAATAGGTCCTATGATGCCGTGTTTATTTAAAAAGGCAGAATAATTTTTTTAATTTTTTATTTAATTATAGCGGGGGTTCTTTAACTAAAACGAGTCTTACATCTTTGAAAATGAGCGAGAGAACAGGAAAGGAATACATTCTATCTGTATAACATCCCCTTTCATCCTTGCAATTAGGTGGATCCAGCCATACTCAAACGAGCAGTCTTGGGAACACTTTACAATACTACTGTGGTAAGCATCCCGTACTGCTTCGTGATCGCATGGCTGTTCCAAATCCGGGGGAGCAGTGCCTCAACAACTTTACCTGAGTTTCAGTCGGTCCTGCTTGAGATGTTGGTGTGCGTGGCTTCTGTGGAGGTTGGGTTCTACTATTCTCATCGGTAAGATGGGACAACGGGATCTGATCGCTGTGATCTCTGAGGGTGAAAATGAAACAATTCTCGCTATTTACATGCATTCTGTATAAACGTCCGATGTCAGTGACATCTAAAACGTGGAATACGTGAAGTCCTTTGACTCATCAGTTGTCTATAATATGACGTAATTGATTGATCTGCAATCTGTGCTTGGATTGGTCATACACTTCACGTATCCATGCTTTAGATATCAGTGATGCCAAAGGTTCATAAAGAGTGTTCCTCAGAGAGGCGCATCAGAGGCGCCAATGAGGCGTTCATCACGGCGCTAGCAGAGAGTGTCCTTGTTTCTGATGCTGATACAACGTTCAAAAATTAAATAACTACAAATCCACCCATGGTGAAAATTGTATTCATTAATATATTATGTGAAATACAAGCTAATAAATAAATAAATACATAAATAAAATAATCAGAAAAATCTTTGTAAATATGAAATTGATATCTCTGTGACAGATTGATGCATCACGGTTGGTTGTATAAACACTTCCACAAACGCCACCACGAGTACACGTCACCATTTGCCGTCTCCAACTTTGACGTGCATCCCGTTGAGCATGTGGTGAGTAACCTGTCGCCGATGGTTGCTGGTCCAATCATTGCTGGCTCCCATGTGACCACCATGTGGCTTTGGTTCGCCATAGGGACGTTCTCAAGCCTCTTGACCCACTGCGGATATCACCTGCCTTTCTTGCCGTCAAACGAGGCTCACGATTTTCACCATCTCAAGTGAGTTTAATTTATATTAAAATGATTTATGTTACACACTCGACCTAATCCCAATCATTCAATTTGCGCTTGATCAATACCATTCAACTTCATTTCACGCCCAACATTTTCAAAACAAATACTAATGTTTACAGTCCGTATCCATTGTTACCAAGATAATTCAATATTTTCATTTAGATTAACATTTGTACAAGCTAAGTTATCAATATGTTGTAATCAACTTCTACAAGTTGTGTAATCCAGAAGTTCCAACGCATTGCGATGCGCCATAACGAATGTTCCCTTTGTGACGAGAAAAGTAACCAACTTCAAAAACCAACTTCTGTGGTGGTTTTTTATCCAAACACCAACATGTGTAGCGCTTGTAAAAAATAAAATAAAAATAATAACTATCATGATTTAATTTGCTGGCGACATAATCTGTGCATATGAGGATGTATTTTGAGTAAACTTTTGGTGTCGATTTATTTTGTTACCAAGGTTTGTCAACAATTTTGGAGCCCTGGGAATTCTAGATCGCCTTCACGGGACGGATACACAGTTTCGACAGTCCAAGCAGTTTCAGAACCACGTGTTTTTAACTGGATTTACGCCAGCTCGTGATGGAAACAACTAGCGGCAAGTGAAATTGATCGCCCCAACTGAAATGTGTTTTTTCAAACTGTTTTAAATTACAATTCGTCGCAGCTTTCACAAACTGACGCGAACGCTCGAAAAATTTTCGTGAATTTTATTTGTGTCAATATTAAGAAGGTATTTCCTGATAACATACTTTCTGCCAAGTATCACGTCTTGAAAATCAGAGGGCGCTGTTTGTAGCTGCCTGTTCACCATTTTGGGTGCTGCGTCAGACCTGAACACTCTCCTTAATGATAAAATGATAAAAAAGTAAACAAATAATAAAATGATAAATAAACAGTGTAGTTTGGATATATTTATAACAATATCAAAAACATACTTAGGCCTAACGGTGTGGATTCGAACCAGCAATCCTTGGATAAGTATTCTAGTACAGTTAGAATAATTGGTTAAACCACAAAATAATTATTTCTACCCAAACTTCCTTCCTGATACTCTGTATTAAACTATCCTTATTCATTCATATCGTCTTCTTTTCGTCTATCTTTGTCTTTCTTGTTAATGACTTCGTTATTTTTAAAAAGTAATGTAGTTTTTATGTTCAAAGGCATTTCGACACAAGCTTTCGCCTCCATAGCCTTTACCGATCTACCATTAATGAACAGCTACCCCCCCCCCCCCCATTTAATACAAATAGTTTCTGTCGGTCCTGCTTGAGATGTTGGTGTGCGTGGCTTCATTCTCGCTAACATGCATTCTGTATAAACATCTGATGTCAATGACATCTAAAACGTGGAATACTCCGTGAAGTCCTTTTACTCATCAGTTGTCTATACTATGACGTAATTGGTTGAACTGCATGGCTGTGCTTAGATTGGTCAATATGATGCATCATACACTTCACGTATCCATGCTTTCGATGTCAGTGACGCCAAAATAGTGTAATGATAGTTCTGGTAAGCCGAAAACATATAGTTATAGCACGCTTACATGAGGTACCGGGGTACTATTGAGGTGTACAGAGGCTCATCAGAGGCGCCAATCAGGCGCCGTGCATAAGGTGTTCATCACGGCGCCAACAGCGAGTTTCATTCTTTCTGATGCTGATACAATGTTCAAACATTCAATAACTACAGATCCACTCATGTTGATATTCTTATTCATTTTAATAATGTATAATTTGAAATACAAGCAAAAAATATAATCAGAGCAAAAATTTAAAATATGAAGTTGATATCTCTGTGACAGATTGATGCATCACGGTTGGTTGTATAAACACATACACAAACGTCACCACGAGTACACGTCACCATTTGCCGTCTCCAACTTCGACGTGCATCCCGTTGAGTATGTGGTGAGTAACCTGTCCCCAATGGTTGCTGGTCCAATCATTGCTGGCTCCCATGTGACTACCATCTGGCTTTTGTTCGCCATTGGGAACATTTGGAGCTGTCTTAACCCACTGCGGATATCACCTGCCGTTCCTGCCGTCGAGTGAGTTTCACGATTTTCATCATCTCAAGTGAGTTTAATTTCTATATTTTACATCACAATCAACCTAATCCTGTGATGATTCCAAAATTATATTTTCAGCTAGAATTATTTGGTAAATATGCCTACAGCTAGACTCCATACCGGTATAATCTTATTTCGAGATCTCTAATCATTCCCTTTAGCGCTTAATATATAACGTTGAAGTTCATTTCAATAATATTTACAAACGTGTCAAGATAATTCAATATTTTCATTTATATTAACATTTTTACAAGCTAGATTATCAATATATTTTGAAATCAAACGTTCCGACGCGTCGCGAGTCAATAGGCGTCAGTAGGCCTAAGGCACCTATAGGCCTAGCTCTATCCAGCCAGAAAATAATTAATCAATAAGCCACATATAATTGTCTACATAGGCCTATCTATTCCTAGAATTTGCCTTTGCAAATTACCGTTACAATTTTGCGTCGAGCTGACCAAATGTAATGCGGGACACTGAATGTGACGTTTCTGTCAGTGAAGAGGAAAATTGCGTCATGATTTTTAGCGAAAACTTTGCTCCCCTAGCCAGACCGTCTCCTCCCTGCCAATTTGTTCACAGAAAAATCTTAAAATACATGTATCAAACATTTTGAGGTTTCTGGAAATGCATAATTGGGACATGATGAAACGACCAAGCCTTTAGTCAAGGCCCACGCGGCGAGGGCCTTCTACAGTCCGTTTTTCTTAATATTTCTCTACCGATTTGGTAGAGAAATGTTAATACATAATGCATTAGGTAACTTTTTTGTTATGGTATCACTTATTTAACGAGCCCAACATTTTGCTTACGGTGATTGGTTTAAATGAATTTGCAAAAATAAATTATTCATTTTGCTGGATGTTTTTAAATAATAGTCATCAGTAATAGCATCCTGGGAACGGACTTTTTTCAGGTGTTGTGTTCCTGGTTGCCGCGTGCGACTTGACTAAATGCTATACAAGCAAACACTGCACCGTAATGAACGGTTCCATTGCGACGAAAGTACCGGTCCTGGTTTTTATCCAGACAATAACATCTTTCGTGCTTTAAAAAATTATTTAAAAAATAATAATCCATTTTTTTTGCCAAGGTTCGTCAATAATTTGGGAATTCTAGATCGCCTTCACGGGACGGACACACTGTTTCGACAGTCCAAGCAGTTTCAGAACCACGTGTTTTTAACTGGATTTACGCCAGCTCGTGAATTAGTGGAAACAACTACTAGTGGCAAGTAAAATCAATCGCCACATCTGAAATGTAGTTTTTCAAATTGTCTTAAAGGGGAGGTGCAACACTGGTAATTACCAGTTTATCGAATTATCTAAAAGCCTACTTGCCGGATGGCAAAAAATATGCAAACATTTGTCTTTTTTCCTCAAAAAAGTGAGTATCTATTGTAATGAAACTGTCACTGGTTAGTTTGAGTGATGATATATTTCTTAAAAACTACGTTTGAAATGAATTTATATTTCCAACAACTGTTTTACCTTCCCTTTAAATTGTTTGACTAAAATCAGCATGGATGGTTGTCTTTTCTGGGATACGAACTATACATTCCTTCTGATTAATATTAGCTTTTGTCATTTTATTCTAACTTTTGTCATTTGTTCTTTTGAACTGTTTTCTGGTGTTTTTTTCTGGGAGCGGTGATTTGGTTCGCGGTAATCTGTTATAGGTAAATATTAAATAAATATACAACTTGGTGACCTCAATAGCACACATCTATTATCTACCAATGAACAACAACATATTAAATTGTGTGAATTCGAACCAGCAACTCCTGGATAAGTATTCTAGTATACAGTTGCCTGAGCAACTCGAATAATTGGTTAATATTTGTCTAGTAGTCAGGGTCCCTTCTAAGTTCAGTCTGTCCTACCTGTATGAAAGAGAAAGTTGTTAATATAGGCCTACTTTTTTCTTCATTAACATAAATATATTAATATTTTTAAAACATTTATATTTTTAAATAAATAAACCATTTAATATATTTTGATGAAGCCATCACTAACAAGCTAATAACAGGCCTCCCAGTGCCTAATCTACCAAGATTTTTAAATAGGTTTTTTCAGCAAAATACAAGTTATTATATGTTTACCACATGCCAAAATATAGGTTTTTATAGGTTAATATAGGTTTTTGGGGGAAATTAAGGTTCCCAGTTTGAAATATAGTTTTTTTTTATAGGTTTTATAGGTTTTTCTGGGAGGCCTGTAATAAATATTCATATAAAATAATGATTTGTAATAATGGTTACTATGATTTGTAATAATGATAATGATTTTTTAAATAATAAAATGCATTACAGTTGACTTTTGACACAAGCTCGTTCTTTATCATATGTTTAACCATGTGTCGCATTCAACCAACAATATTTTGTATGAAGAGTGAATAATCCTTATGATTATCTGATATTTTAAATATTCAACAACTCGTCTGCCTCAACTATTGGCATTGGGGTGACTCTTCCGCTGTGTGGACGTCTCTGTAAAGAAAATAACAACAGCAAAGTTAGATAATAACAGTGGTTTTTTTTTCCCTATACCAACTTTATGCTGGGGTGTATTTTTGTTGTTGTTGTTGGTTTTTAAAAAGTTTTTTTAATTTTATTTTTAGCAGGAATCGAATCCATACCTTTCCGCTAACTCGGTAGTTCTTGTTTTTGCATGTTGCAAAATAAAGCCACTAAAGCCACTAAAATATCTGTAAATGCATCCATACTTTATGAGGATGAAAGCACTACTCAGATGGAATAATTTATCTAGACGGTTGACCCTAGTGGCATAATTAATAGACTTACCATGTGTTTTTGTGTGGCATTAAGAGACGTACCACTACCTGGCCTGCTGGCATTAAGAGACGTACCACTACCTGGCCTGCTGGATAATCCTACAATGAAACAAATGACCAAAAAAAGTGTTATCTGTTCTCATACACATATGAAGATGATGAAAGTGTCAAGCGTTGGGAGACAGCCAATATTATTTTATGTTTTAATTTGGGGGGGGGGGGGGGAGAATCGACATTGCAGAAAATGGTTATATACCATTTCATACTACAATTAGGAAAACATCTGAAGCGTTATACAGAATAATTGTTGTACATACCATGCAAGTTAATAACAATGTACTACACATGTGTATAAAAAGATTAAATTTTGGTTTAAAGGGGGTATATTGTTACGATCAGAGCAGGCTTGTGGCTTGACATTCAATGCCGAACTGATAGTTTTGATAAACTCAGATGAAACCAATGACTGAAAATAATGCCCCAGTTATGATTTAAATACGATTGGTTTAGTTTTATAAAAAAGGACTTAACTGTCGGGTTAAGTCCTGGCCAAAATAATTAATTTAGCCGTCAGGTATTAATTTCCTAATTTCTAATCATTATGTTCAGGTATATATAGGTTGATGAAATCTTGTGTCGGGTGATAAACAATTGATTTAATTTTGCCCTACACTGACGTGTGTATAGCACTGCATACATACTCAGTGCTTTCTGAGTGTCTGTGAAAAAACTTCACAGGCGACACGGGCGGGATTCATCACCTGACGCAAGCTCGGTGGTTGAGAGGTTAAGACGTCTGCACTATTAAGCAGGACATTGTGGGTTTGAATCCTGCCTGAGTTGCCTGTGAAGTTTTTTCACAGACACTTGGAAAGAACTGAGTATGCAGTGCTATACACACGTCGGTGTAGGGCAAAATTAAATCAATGTTCAGATTTTAGCATATTTTGTATTGTATTTTCCTGTATTATATTTTTATTCACAAGGTTTTAGCAGGAAGTGCACATGATATTTTCAGGTTATATTTAATTATGAACATTTATTAGATATTGTTCATGATAGACATTGTTCAATTAGACATTCTTCATTCCAGTTTATTGTTATGTTTATAATTTGTATTACTCTATATTTGATCATTGATGTATTCTGTAAAATTAAATAAGACATTAATCAAAGACATCCTTAACCCTGCCTACTTATTTCATTTTATTTTCAGAATAAAACAGTTGAAATACATTGACATTGATTCAGATTTCTTTGAGTAACCTTGTCCTATTTCAATCCCATCCCCAAATGTAAGAGTCTGATGCATACAATGTGCAATTAACACATGTATGTAAAACTAAACTTACAGAAACATGTACTGATTGCATCATTTTGAGCAGCATTAAAAGCCAACCTGCAATTTTGTGTCACTGCAATTTTTTGAAACAAATAATTGTCCAGGTAGTATTTCATGGGAGATTTGGAAAGTACCAAGGAAAGTGGAAAGGGAATTGGTTTTGGCATCCTAGGACATTAAAGGCTGTGGTGTAAACAGTTTATTTTCGCTTGTCACCAGTAACAAGCAGGGAATGTTTTGGTCACAGTATAAGTGGGCCAGTGAACTCACGCTATCACATGATACATCAGCATCATTTAATAGCGACGATGGCCTGGACGACAAGACCAGCTGGAGGCACTTTACAACATGCGTGCCCCCATGTGCGCACTATTAAACAATGTATCATGTGATAGCATGATATATCACTGGCCCACTCACGCTGTGACCAAAACATATCACCTAGCTTCCCTGTTTATTACTGATGACTGGTAGTTGAATTGGATCACTATATGAACACAGAGATTCGGTAAGGAACATTAAAAGTTATGTTATTTTTAGAAATTGGAACCTCTGTGGGGGAAACTGAAAGAAGAAATAATCTTCTTTCTGTGGCCACATAATTATAGCTTCCTGTTTCTACATTCAACATTTATCATGTTTCTGAATGGATATAACCCTTGGATACCTGAACAGAGCGAGGTGACATCCGTATACTCCTTGTCAATGTGCCTTCCAATGTTGGTATTGGACTTGTTGCTTGAATACACAAATGTCATGGAATTCTCCTGAGAATGAAAGAAATGAACTTTGACTTTTTGACAACATTGGAATGTTTCATTTATGTCAGCAGATTGAGCAATTATGGAAGCGTTAAAGGGACATCGTAAACAAATATTACTCGTAAGTAAAAGATAACTCGGCTTGACTTTATTATGACATAATTATGATTTAAGTCATAAGTATGACTGATACCAAGTCATAATTATGACTGATACAAGTCATAATTATGATTTAAGCCGAGTAATGTTTTTTTATGATGTTCCTTTAACACTTCAGTAAGCAATAATAGTGGGTGACACACACAAAACTTAAATTTATATACATGGCGATTAAAAAGATGGGAACATGCCCACCTTTGCCCGCCCCCCCAAAAGAAAATTATGGTGCATTAATTTAAACAATTCATTTGGACCATTCCTTCATTGATACGTTTTGATGAGAGTTCAAATCTTACCATTGTGTGTTTCTCACGGTTCAGTTTACTCTTCTCTCTCTTACGCTTAAAAGCAGCTTTGACCTGGTGAGATAAAAAGTGGACTTATTATTGTAACTATCCTTACAGCATTGAAATTATTCTGTCTCATTAGAGGTGCTATCATTTTAGTAAATAAGTAATTTCTAAACTGCATTTTTATCCTACAGGCTGATTCCATGCCCTGTTGATTATGACAATACTGTCCTTTAATGTATTATTTTCTTTATAACTATGTAATAATGTAAAGTTTCTATATGTTTTTATTGATTAAAAGGAAGTAAGGCTATTTTTATCCACCTACAGTATATACTGATATTGGGAAATAAAGGAATTTGGTACATTTTTGTAATGTTACACACTGAAAGTCTGTTCTCCAGGAACATAATTCATTCAAATCAGTGACATTACTACAAACGACTTATTGGCAAAAGTTTACACAATTTCAGGGTGCGTTCGAGTAGCTTCCCTGAGGTAACCCGAGTACGTCACACGGGTGAGCTCCGAGTACAACCTAATTGAACGAGCATCCTGTTGAACGTTCGCCCTCTTGTGGTCATTAAAGTGATGTGAAGAATGTCAAAGGTCACACAAACTTTGTAAACAAAATATTTACAACGAAACGATCGCAAAATAATTATTTCCTGGGTAAAAAAGGAACTAATGATCATATTACTTCTCAGGTTTGTACAAAACAACACATCTTCTAGTACCAGAACAAGTCTCTACTCACAGATTCATTAATTAAGGGTTGAAAATGTACATCAAAAATTTCACAAAAATGCCGCACTGAAAACAAAGATGGCGGCCATTCAGAATATTCTCAAAGTCACTTACCCGGGTGTGCCTCAAGTGACCTGCTTCGCGTGCAGGTCACTTGAGGCTGACCCAGGTAAGCCCCGGCAATGATGTCAGACCTACTCGAACGCTCTGGAGTCAGACCCGGGTCGACCCAGGGAAGCTACTCGAACGCACCCTCAGAAGTAACCCATGGGTCGGGACTTTGGTCATGCTCATGCACGGTGATTCAACATCCCCACATGTGGGTGGTGGGGATGGTGTAAGGTTATTGTCACTACCACTGTGCCCCAATTAACCAATCTCAATATTAACCAGTTCGCGTCGGAGGCCGTGTATACACGCAAATTTTTTTTGGACAGCGGATCGGAGAGCGTCTAAACACGCCACAGGATTCTCGGGAATATTTGTATAGATTCCCGGTCGACGTGGCAACGAGCCATAAGCATACGGTGGAAGACGCGGTCTCCCCGGTCATTCCTCTGGTGAGCACCATTGGTCGTGTTTGTGCGGTAAAAATAAACCCGCCACGGCGGTTCGGAAAAACTTTTTTATTCCCGGTGCGAACTGGTTAAGAGATGGGCAATCCGGGGAGGGGTGAGGGAAATAATTGATGGGTGCATTTGACCACTGACCTCAGAATTGAAGGCGCAGTAGATCAGAAATATGAAGAGTCCCTGGAATGAGTTGAAGATGGTGAACAGGTACTGGAACACAATGGTGGCCTCGTTGACAGAAAGAAGTCCAAACACCCAGGTCAGACCGAGGATTGGGAGTAACACGATGGCACCCTTTATGCCAGCTCTGATTGGACAAATAAAATTTGAAGATTGTCTTTATCATCCGTTAATACACCCTCACGTGATTACGTTTTGTCCAATCAGATTGTCTAAACTGTCTTGGGCATTTTTGAATGTCTCTTAAAACACTTACTTGATATGATCATAGTGTTTCTCCTTGTTCAAGTGTGCTGATTTGATGATGATACGAATGACCAACATCAACACAATCATGTTAATCTAACAAACAATAAAAACAGAACACTCAAATTAAGTCAATAAATTACTTGTTATGTTTGTTATGTTGATGAGTTTTCTTAGCATTATATAATGATGTTAAACCAGTTTCTCTGCTTATTATCTCACTTTATTATTATCGATCATCAATAGAACTAATTGAAAATGATGTTATAAACACTGCATCTACTCGCAGCTCCACAAAACTTATACAAATATATTTTTGAGCAAATTAGGTTTAATAGTGATCAATGTTATTACAGTGGTGAATCTCTTTTGTGATAACTGTACGAACTAATTCCTACGATCATAATCCAAATACATATCCTCACAAGAGTGATTTCTTCTCAGATAACATCTCAAACAATTCAAATTTCTAGTAGAATACAGTGCCTCCGTGTCCCCCCAAAAAAAATACAAAATACAAAATAATATTAAATAAATAAATAAATAAATAAATAAAAAATAAATTATAATAAATAATACGATGGTAGTGTACTCTACCTTTAAAGGGGCAGTATCATCATGATCAGAGCAGACTTTCAACAGGGCATGGAATTGATGTCCTCGTTTAAGATGAACACAGTGACTGCAAATTACTGGCTCATTTATGCAGCAGCAACAGTAATATGACCTTATCATGTGGGGAATTATTTTCAGTCACTGAGTTAATCTAAAACAATCACTCCGATTCCATGTCATGTTGACCGTGACAATACTGCCCCTTTAAGTTACAGCTTACCATTATTACAAGCAGTGCAGGAACCACAAAAGCCCAAATCAAGCCAGATGATATGTCCAGCCAACAGCTGGAAATAAACAAAACAGAAACGGAAAAACAATAAAACAAGTTCTTATTTTTCAGATGGATTTTAGTACTTTTATAAACATTTTTGTCGATGTTTATTGTTTAGTATCCATAAAAAAAGTACATAATATTTCACTTTTCTAAATTGTTATCGGGCAAGCTCAGTGGTTGATAGGTCAAGACGTCTGCACTAGTAAGCAGGAGGTTGTGGGTTCGAATCCTGCCCGAGTCACCTGTAGTGCTATACACACGTCGGTGTAGGGCAAAATTAAATCAATTGTTTACCACCGGACACAAGAATTTCATCAGTCTATAAATATTTAATTATTTATATACCTCGTTACACATAATGTCCCAATAAGCTTCACGCTATTGGGGAAAATAACCTTTTGATATCAATTTTAAAAGATGCACTATATAATTAAGGTTACTCTGTCCTTGGACAAATTAAAGTGCTGAAGGACACAGGTGCTGCAACCAGCCAGGCCGGGATTCAAACCCACATTCTGACGCCACCAGAACTTGACTCCGATGCACTAGACCACAATCGGCCACGACACTCCAGTTTATTTATTTATTTATAGTCTGTATTAATTATATTTTTCCTACCTAGTTCCTGTCCCATAACCTGCATTACCAGCGCCAAATGACACCAGGGTTATAATCATAGGTATTCCCCAACCAATGAGTAGGTAGGGGTACATCTTGATGTTCTCACTGCCGTAAACTCTGACAACTTTCATGTACAGATGAACTCCCTCAACCAACATCCAACCGAACACGGACAGGTAGCTGAAGTGTAGAAGAAGTGCTACTGCCTTGCATACACCCTGCATGAAAATAATACAAAAGGAATATTATAAGAAGAAATTAAAATATATGGTATTCTGGCAAAATAATAACGGTAATAATAATGGACACTTATATTACACCAGTATCAACCAAGTTGGACACTCATGGCGCATGAACCTTATTACCCCTGTCATCGGGCCAGTTATTTCATTCCTAGAACCATCTCAACTCCCTGGGGAGTATGCAGCCCATGCTGCCAAATGTGTAGTGCAACGAGCTTAATCAAACACAATTACCATCTCTGCCCTCAAAGGTCCCCATTTACTCGTGGGTGAAGAGAAGCAATTATAGTTAAGTGTCTTGCTCAAGAACACATACCACGGACGCAGCCAGGATTAGAACCCACATTATGACAACATTCTGACGACTCGGCCATCAGAACACAAATCCGATGCACTAAATAAACTGCTCGGCCATGGCACCCCACACTGACTTTTGTAACTGTCATGTTACTAAGTGCCACAGGACAGGCACAGCCAGAATATGTCAAAAGAGGGGCAGTAATCTACTTTTTGAAGTAGCCCTGGAAAAAATTAAGACAAATATTTTGCTGAAGGGCCTATTTTTGGTAATATTTATGTCGGATAAAAGAAAAGATATGTTTACTAACTTCATTTTCAGTTCTATCTATGCCAGCAATGAACAGAATCTGGGCAGCCAAGATAGCGATCGATAAGTTGGTGTGGATGAAGATACGATCTGATCGTAACATTCTCCTGCAAAAAAGAAAGTATATTCATTATTTGATTTATTTAGAAATTTAATTTATTTTTGATTTACCAATTCTATATCTTACCTTTAAAGGTTACCGGTAATTTTCATCTTCAGTGGAATATTTTACTTCAGGAAAGAATAACAAAAACTACAAAAACTTTATTATACATTTCTGGTAATGAAACCAAGGATGCCTTTACAAGCACATTTAAGCAATGTAGTTCAGAAGTCAGAAGAGGAAACCTGTAAACAAGGGCGCTTGCTATGTGAACCAGAAACACCGGGGTAAACCCCTACTCTTCCACAATAAGTGTTGAGGGGTCTTTTACGTGCATTACCTAGTACACGAGACCTGTGGCTTAACATCCTATCTAAAGGACAAAGCAAATGGTTAAGCGAGGCTGAAGAACCAGCCAGGCTGAAGAACCCACATTCTGATGCTATCAGAATTTGGTTCCGGTTCATTAGATCGCTCGGCCACGACACTCTATGACATATTAACCACAAAATATTTAAAAATAAATTCAGAACATTTACCCCAAATAGAAGTATACAGTTAACGTTAAGACCAGCATCACCATTGACGTACTACATCCAATGTATGTGATCCATGTGAGTGCCAATGAATGAGGCAGCGGAATCTACAATTAATAAAACAGTTATTAGCAAAAAAAAACAATGTATCCTTTCATCACTGTGTTTATTCCTCACTGTTGTTAAATAAAGTGGTACACAAGGGGCCCTCAAATATTTAAACGATCAGGGCATGGAATCGTTATCCTAGTTTAAGATGACCACAGTGACTGAAAATTACTGGCTTATTTATGCAGCAGCAACGGTAATATGACCTTATCATTTCATGGGCGGATCCGGAACATTTTTTAGGGGGGGCTGAGAATCAAAAACAATTATTTTTCAGTACAAAAATGACAATGAAATAATTAAAGGGAGAGAAAAACAAAGCACAGTGAGGGGAAATGAGAGTGCGTTCTCCCCTCCCCTCCCCCCCTCTCTTTTTCTTTTTCTCTTTTTTTTTAATTTTAAATTTTTTTTTTTTTTTAACGATTTTAGGGGGGGGGGGCTACAGCCCCCTTAGCGGCCCCTGGATCCGCCAATGCATTTGGGGTATTATTTTCAGTCACTGAGTTAATCTAAAACGAGCACTCTGATTCCATGCTGTGATGATCGTGACGATATTGTCTCTTATATTTTTTTCCCATTTCATTATTGTTTAAATATTTGCCATATATGTGTACATTAGTTGCTAGTCCCTTTTTCTGCTTTCAGCAGAAATATTAAAGTTTAAAACCTTAGTACAAATGTGGCCAACTACTAGCTTTTGGGTGTGGCAGGTGCATGCCCCACCCTCATATTGGATAACGACAATGTGAGTATATTTAGTACAAATGTGACCAACTACTGGCTTTTGGGTGTGGCAGGTGCATGCCCCACCCTCATATTGGATAATGACAATGTGAGTATATTTAGTACAAATGTGACCAACTACTGGCTTTTGGGTGTGGCAGGTGCATGCCCCACCCTCATATTGGATAATGACAATGTGAGTATATTTAGTACAAATGTGACCAACTACTGGCTTTTGGGTGTGGCAGGTGCATGCCCCACCCTCATATTGGATAATGACAATGTGAGTATATTTAGTACAAATGTAGCCAACTACTGGTTTTGGGTGTGGCAGGTGCATGCCCCACCCTCATATTGGATAACGACAATGTGAGTATATTTATCCGACCAATATATGTAAGAACAACATTTGGGTGTGGCAGCGGGTAAATGCACCACCCTAATATTGTATAGTGAAAATGTGAGTATATAACCAACTAATATATCTAGGAACTACATTTGGGTGTGGCAGGTACATGCCCCACCATAATATTGGGTAATGACAACATGATTACATTTATAATTATGCAAGAATAGAAAACTTATGAATCAACCCACAGCATTTACCTCATATGACTTGACCTGCATAAGAACAGCAAAGTTTGTGGAATGGTTGCAGGAACATTTGGAAAATGTTTTTGCAGATTTGTCTGGTACCAACTCACATCCCCAAGTAGACCATTGTCTGTTGGTTGTCAAACATAAAACCCAAGATTAATTAGTTTGGAAGAATACCTGTTACAACCAAATTAATCAGTTAATCAAATTTAATCCAAAATTAATCAAATTTGGCTCAGATTATTTAAAGTAATGGGAATACTTGGATCAAATAAAGAATTGACTATAGCATTTAAATTATTCTTAAAGGGAAGGTACAGAGCCGGTTGGTTTGTTCAACAAACCAACCGACTTTTCTCAGAGCCATCACTTCTTCCAAGAAGAGATCATTACATGGTGTCACCCGAAAGACTCAAATATCTATCTCCACCATGCAAAGCCTCAAATCCTACATCAGTAGTGAAATTATTTATTTCAAATTTAAAAGCAATATTTATCCAGGCCTTTTAAATGTTACACATGTTTCATTTAGGGGCATGGCTACGGGTATTTAATAAACAATAAATCCAATTATTAAATAAATAATTACTTACCCATTATCACCATCTTCACCATCCCAGAAAGCGCATATTGAATTTCTGATGGTAGTGATGTTTACTGTATCATTTATAACTGAATCACTCTTTACATCCTAGGAATAAAAGAACATATTATAGAAATTACACAGTTGGTAACTATTGACCAATCAAAAGCTGTCAAATCCTTTATTGACCAATCAGTTTTGCTGAGCAGCCACTTGAAAATGCCGCATAAAATACCTTTATGTCATTAAGTCCAACAAACTTATTGTATCGTTTTGTACATATGATCCCGTTGGCTTTGACAATTTTTAAAGGGGGCGTGGCCTTGATATGCAAATTGTTGGCAATGTAAGGATTTACATTAAAGCTTTAAATATTCATATCCATGCATTTTGCTGTTTCTATTTGTAATACTTTTTTTCCATGTAGAAATGAAAGTAAATTCTTCCAAATGAGATATTATAGAAAACAACCCTTACATGTATGTGGCATTGTTTGACTGGCAGTCACTCAAGCATTTTGCATCATACATTAATTTATTCACTTAATTAATTACTCAACAAACAGATCTCTGTATTTGGCCCTAAAGCCTGTATTCCCTCTTGGTAAAATGTCTATAAATACATCCACACTTTATTAGAATCAAGAGATATGTATAAAAACCAACCAGTGAAAGTTTCAGCTTATTTCATTGTGTCGTTAACTAGAAAATAGTGAAAATGCATTCAGATTTTGTATTCATTCCAACTTATTATTTCTGTATACGGATGAAAGAAATTAATTTTGGAAATTATTTCACTAATTTTACTAAAACAATTGCAGCTAAAACAGAAATATTTCAAGGGATGAATGATACCATGATCAACTTTACACTAAGTAAGTTTCATGTAAGTCTGTGATCAACTGATATGATTTCTGCCCTTACTATATCTCAGTATTGTATTACATTGTCAATGCATTATATATATAACCCAATGCAATAATGTCATCAATCTATAAAAACTTTATTTTATTTTTGATTACCAATAGTGTCTAGTGACTTTAAACACCAAGAAATGATTTTGCTTACTTTGTAATGATACAAGCTGAAGGTTACAGGAACTGACGTTCGTATGTCTTGTACAAAGAGAGAGAATGTCAAGAGGGCGCTGTTCAGTTCAAACAAGGTCATGTTTGGCGCTTCTAGGTTCCTATGATAAAACAAAGAAACAATCTTGGTCAATTTTTGGCTTGTAGAATATGTCTCCATGGACTATGCAAACAATTATATACAGCTTTGTAATTTACCTATCTTGTAAAATATTGAAATAAATGTACAGTGAATATTAAGCTGATAACAAAAACAATTTGTGGAGAGAAGATTTATGGTAAGAGAAGGCTATATTGATGATTGGAATGAGATTGGTCAGGTTGGATTGGGTTAGGTAGGGTTGGGTCAGGTTGGGTTGAGTTTAATTGAGTAGTTTTGGTTGTGCTTGTATATCTATTCAAACAAAGGTCCTCTGTTTGCTATGACAATAGGGAACAATACAATGTCCTTGGTTGGTGGAATGATTGAGGAAGAACAATAGAAGGTCCTTGGTTTATGGGTTTACATGTGTGTGGGTTGGGTGAAGTTGGGCTGAGTCGGGTTAGGTTAATTTTATTTGGTGAGTTTGGGTTGGGTTGGGTTAAGTCAGATTGGGTTGGGTTATGTTGGGTTTGGTTGGTTAGGTTGGGTTTGATTGGTCAGTTAAAGTTGGGTTGGGTTGGGTTACGTTTAGTTTAATTGTTCAGTTTGGGTTGGGTTTAGTAAAGTCGGGCTGGGCTGGGTTAGGTTTAGTTCAATTGGTCAGTTTGGGTTGGGCTGTGCTAAGTTGGGTTGGTTGGGTCAGTTAAAGTTGGGTTGGGTTCATTTTGGGCAGTTTATGTTGGGGGTTGGACTACGTTCAGTTTAGATGGGTAATCAATATAATCAATATAACATTTAAAAACATAATCAGATAATTCAAATTTATCATCGAGTGTTTGTGTACTTACTCTGTCAGTTTTGGATAATGAATATTATTTATTCCATGCTCGGTCCTTTCCTTCCTCAAAATTACCAACCTTGCTGGTTCTGCAAATGAAAACCAGCATAGAGAAATGTACCATAGCTTTAAGGGACAGTATTATCTTGATCAGAGCAGACTTTCAATAGGGCATGGAATCAGTGTCCTAGTTTAAGATGAACATAGTGACTGAAAATTACTAGCTCATTTATGCAGCAGCAATGGTAATATGATTATTTTTAGTCACCGGGTTAATCTAAAACCATGGAGGAAGATCTTCCTCCATGCTAAAACTAACACTCTGATGCCATACCCTTTTAATCGTGATGATATTGTCCCTTTAATCCAAAATTAAAATAATAATAATAATAATAATGTGTGGACTTATATATCGCACGTGTCCACCAACTGAGTGGTGCTCAAGGCGCATTATATTATTACCCCTGCTCATAAGGCTCATAAATCATTCCTGAAACCATCTCAGCTCCCTGGGGAGTATACAGCTCAATTGCTGCCATTACAGCGCATATAAGGCTAATCAACCAACTCTGCCCTCACAGGTACCCATTTAACCCCTGGGTGGAGAGAAGCAATTATGGTTAAGTGTCTTGCTCAAGGACACATGTGTCACGGCCGGCATGTAACAATGTCGGGTTGGGTTGAATGGTTTTTTAATTAAAAAGAGAAATTTGTTGGACTTGAATGAAAAGTAAATGCTATCCAAATAATGTTAAACAGTATTCTTAAACAAATAAATGCTGCCAACAGTTTTAGAAAGATGTCATATGTATGACTGAAGATTACAATTTTTATGCCTACTTCATTTTATTCTTACCAGTGCCAGGATCTTCGTCTGAAAGGTCAAACTCAACTTTCTCCTCAAAAGATCCTGTAGGTGTGCCGGTTTCATCAGGATCTAGTTCTACCGTATGGGTATAAGTGTACCCATTTAGGACGCTGAGAGATGAATGGTACAGATTGACACCTGTTATATGAATGTAAATGGGTATAACATTTGAAATTCAACCTTATTTGGTGTATGGGTTAAGTTAGCTTAGCTTAGGTGTGATTTGACAAAAGTAACAAAATCCTGAAAAATGGGTAGTAGGCTGACCTGTCTTCCTTTGGTCTCGAGGACAAATCCCCCGAACCTCCTGGATGTTTAATTTTAGAGGGTTTACAGACCCTCCACATCCCCACAAACAAGAAACTAGAGGTTTGGATACAATACCGGCTACTACTTGGTTGCTACTTTTCTTCTTGCAAGAAAATTTTGATTTGTAAAAAATCCTGAAATCAGTAAAAATCCTGAGAAATCACATGCCTGTTACACCTTGTGGGTGCATGAGTACCCGTTTAGGATACTGAAAGATAAATAGAGGCACAAATTAATGCCTTCAAAATAAAACAAATGGGTGTAAAAATGAGTAAGGCTATTTTGGTCACACCTTTATAAAAGGATGAGGATAATTCACAAAGGATACTGAGAGATAAGAAGCAACGTATATTAATGCTGAATGGGTCGTTCTCTCCTAATGTACTCCCCAAGTGTACCCAGACAATCATAAAATTATGAGGCTGAGGGAGTCTCAAAACTTCCCTCCCCCACGCCCAAGTTATAAATAATTTGGTGTACTTACTACTTGACTCGTATTCAACTATTGTACTCGTCTGCGGCCTCAAGGTACCTGCTATTACTTTCATAGCTTCTTCCGTGTCAGCCAAGACTGCCATTTCATCTTCAATTGACTGGTAATAAATTGTTCAAATTGAAGTTAAAATTTTATTGAAACTTAAATATCAGATTTAATTTTGTCTTAAATCTTGTTTTTTGTTTGTTTTTGGTTTATAGCTAAAGGTGTAGAATTGGTAATTTAAAAATAGCCAAATGTGAAGATTACTTGGAGTAACACTGAGGAAAGTATTAATCTTCTCCCAAGATTTAATTTGTCACTTTTATGAAAAGTGAAATAACTTTCAGTTCGAATTCAGGAAAGAGTACTCTTTTCCTAAATCCAACTTTGAAACTATTACAAAAAATCTAATGCATCTTTTTTCTAATTAACATAATTTTCTCATTAATGACACAGTGTAATAAGCTGAAACTTTCACAGTTATATTGTTTTTATTTTGATTCAAAGAGAGTAACCATACTCATAGAAGCAGTTTCTTTAAAACATTAATATTTATCATTTATTTAGACACCTGGATGTGTGACAATCCCTCAGAATTGCTAAAGATATATTTATCAATGACAATTAATTTCCTTTACAAAAACTCAAACCTGCCTGTTCAGTTACAGGATGCAATTTTCCTTACAATTTTGTCACAAATAGATTTAATGGTACCATGTAATTGCTTGTTGTATTACAACCAACCTTTTAATTAAATCACATGTGGTAAGTGCTTGTAAAAAAATCATGCAGAAAAAATCTTGTCGTGTAAAAACGCTTAATCCTGAAAACGATCTGGGGCCAATTTCATAGAAGTGCTAAACAGAGAATTTTTGCTAAGCAAATATTTCTGCTAAGCAATATAAAACAGACTACCGGCAAAAATGCATACATTTTGTATGAAAGTTTGACTGGTACCCAAAGAAATCCGCTAAGCAAATTTTTCTGGTAAGCAATTTTATTAATTTGACCCCAGAGCATACTGATTGAAAGGAGTTGTAACCAACTGGTTCTTTTCCGAAGGATTTACTACTCAAAAGAAAATTTCTTCATGGTATCACCGCAAACAATCTTTACTTCATACTGAATTATTGCTATATTTATCACTTTGTATACTTACCAAACCTTGGTCCTGATCCGTCAGCTTAGAAAGCACTTTCAGAACAAGCTATGAATAAAAATAAATTCCCTTTCTTGAACTCTCAGAGTATAAGACATTTTGCTATAACATTTGAGTTCAGTAACATCTTCAGGGTAAGATGTATAAAGTTAAAAACATCATTTATTTACTCTCCTTATATTGGGTGGGAATAAAAAGTAGTATAATAATAATAATAATAATGTGTGGACTTATATAGCGCACGTATCCACCAACTAAGTGGTGCTCAAGGCGCATTCTTTTTTTTACGTGCATTACACAACACACGGGACCTACGGCTTTACGTCCCATCCGAAGGACGAAGCAATTATGGTTTATAAATGGTTTATAAAGACAGTGAGCTAACAGCAGCTGCCTTCTTGCTGTGTGCACAGACAGCCTCCAGCCCAGCATCTTAATAACTACTACCAGGATCTCACTCAATGTCACAAATAATCTATTCCTTTTCATCTATTGATTTGAAGAGGAGTGGTATTAGGGAGAGGTCTGGGTAGGGGTCTGCGGCCCGATTTCACAAAGTGCTTAAAGGTGTATCTTGTGGTATGTACATGTACCTGTTTTAATTTCCAAGGCATGACATAACAATACAAATCCATGTGGAGATAGTGTGTGAACTTAGCAACTTAGATGAAGTCAGACCTAGGTTTGAACCCATGGACTCCTCCCTAAGTGTTATTTTGCTGTTTTCATCTTTCTGTTTTCATCTTTCATTACAGTGATTCAAGATGTACATTTATCTCAAATACTAATTTTTTCCGTTATTTTTGGGGTGGGGCAGCAATGATTGATAGGAATACAGAAAGTGTTCAGATTTGGTAGGAAGAGCTGTAGTTCTTAAAGGGAGTGTACAGCATCTTTGGTAATTACCTGATTACACGTTAATTGAATTATAATCTAAACACTTAATGGGAAGTTGGTTATGGTACCAAAAATCCGGAGAAATTATTCCATCTGAAATGCTGCCTTTTTTGAGAAATGTATTACAAATTTGAAATGGATCACGACCGTGACCCATTTTCATTTTATTGTCTTGTTAATGACATTATGAAATGAGCTGAAACTTTCACAGGTTGTGTGTTGTATATTTGCACCAAGCATGAGCTGTTGAGGACACATGTTGTTAAACCACTGTGGGTGAAAGGGCAGCGACAGTGCATCAAGTTTGGCGTATTTTGTAGTTGATGTGCGTACGTGCAGATCAGCGATCATTCGCTGACAGAAGTACACGCGTGCTTAGTACCATAACATACGCACATAAAGTGTACGCACAACGCTCACAAGACGCAAAAGTGGCTATCATCAAGACACTGGGTGCAAATTCACCGCTAGAGGGCTACGATGTGCACTGATGAGCGAATAACTTTTGATTCCTTTCAAGTATTTGTGCATTTACAGATATTTTTACCAATGGTGTACAATTCCTTTAAAAAGGACAGGGAAGTTTGTGTGCTACCTTAGCAAGATCATCAGTTTCAGAGAATGTCAGCTGTTTCGCGGAAAATGATGCAATAAGCTTCAGGAAATCTTGCAGAACTTCTTTCTCAACATCTGACAGTTTGCCTGGACTTACATCGATATGACTCGCACTGCTACACACAATTAATGTCTGAAAATGAGAATGTATGGTCTTCGATTAAAACAATCTTGATATAATGTTGAAAAACACAAATAATTACAGTTTTACTCAAAACTTACTTGAAATATTTCTATCTCAGGTGCATTTGTTTAAAAGTAAAATCAATTCCCAATCAATTTCTGTCATCTAAAAACAGAAATTCCACGTTGGAAAGAATACGAACAAGCTTTTAATTTTGCCCCACACCGACAAGTGTATAGCACTGTATACTCAGTGCTTTCCGAGTATCTGTGAAAATAAAATACACAGGCGACTCGGGCGGGATTCGAACCCATGACATCGTGCTTATTAGTGCAGACATCTTAACCTCTCGACCACTGAGCTTGCCCGATGACGATTAGCCAGCTAGAATCCTATATAGCAGCGGGTTCCGCGATATGTATAGGTTGGTGAATTCTTGCGTCGGGTGATAAACAATTGATTTATTTTTTACCCTACACCGATGTGTGTATAGCACTGTATACTTAGTGCTTTCCAAGTGTCTGTGGAAAAACTACACAGGTGACTCGGGTAGGACTCGAACCCACGGCCTCCTGCTTACTAGTGCAGACATCTTGGTGTTTATTGTTTATTTTATGAGCAATTTCCAAACTTTTTCTTTTTCATTGGAACACTGCTATTTTACTAAAGTAAAAGAAAACAAATGATTTAAAATGACACACTTCTCAATATAGTCATGAAAAGAATGGTTTTGCAGTTAACTTTTGCAATTCATTTTTTGCAGATCCTGTCATAAATTAATTTGAGCACATGTGTTTAACTGATTTTCTGAAGAACAAAATTGTAAAATATATCGCTACAAAGTATTTGTTTTCCGTTCTGAAAAGGATATAATTAATGTTCCAATGAAATTTTTTTTTTGGAAATTGCCAGCAAAATAACCAAAAGGAAGGGCGACACAATGAAATAAGCTGAAACTTTCACAGGTTGGTTTTTATACATATATCTTCACATTATATATCTTCACACATCTTCACATAAAATACGGAGACCACAAACATAGGGCTAGATATCAGTTGGTAGAGCACCAGCATGTCAACTCGGAGAATAAAGGTTCAAGTCCCACCTCTAGTTAATTTATCTTTGTTCATTCCAAACAATACATATTATTCTTACAAAGTATGGATGCATTTACAGACATTGGTTGGTTTCTGTACATCTCTTGATTCTTATGAAGTATGGATGCATTTACAGACATTGGTTGGTTTCTGTACATATCTCTTGATTCTTATCAAGTATGGATGCATTTACAGACATTGGTTGGTTTCTGTACATATCTCTTGATTCTTATCAAGTATGGATGCATTTACAGACATTAGTTGGTTTCTCTACATATCTCTTATTCTTATAAAGTATGGATGCATTTACAGACATTTTACCACATATACTTACCTCTAAAGTCTTCACATCTGCCAGTGAACACCAGGTTGGGGTTACGCCCAATGTCTGCATTCCACCAGTTGCCGATTGGTCAGCTGAAGATGAATATGCAGTTGTTGGCTGGACAGTGGTCTGCATTCCACCAGTTGCCGATTGGTCAGCTGAAGATGAATATGCAGTTGTTGGCTGGACAGTGGTCTGCATTCCACCAGTTGCTGATTGGTCAGCTGAAGATGAATATGCAGTTGTTGGCTGGACAGTGGTCTGCATTCCACCAGTTGCTGGTTGAGAAGTGGTCGGATGTACAGTTGTTGGCTGGACAGTGGTTGGTTTTAGGGTTGTTGCTGTTTTTGATGAATTAAATTAAGAGAAGGTACAGCTTCAAGATTATTAAAATTATTATGATTATTAAAAGGGACAATATCGTCACGTTCAACAGGGCATGGAATCAGAGTGCTAGATTTTGACTGAAATAATACCCCACATGATAAGATCATAAAACTATTGCTGCTGCATAAATGAGTCAGTAATTTTCAGTCACTGTGTTCATCTTAAACTAGGACACTGATTCCATGCCCTGTTGAAAGTCTGCTCTGATTGTGATGATACTGCCCCTTTAATGAAATATTATCTTAAAAGTTGGTACATGTATTAATTAACCTGACAAATAAATTTGTCTTAAGTGCTTTCATCTTAGAGAAAACAGGAATTGTTATTTAGAATTGCCGGACGGCAACGTTTTCAGAAAAGAAAAAAAACATGTAACAGTTTTTGTGTCTTCTCAAAACTGTGAGCACCTATATTGGGATGAAATTTACTAAATACCAATTACGTACTTTCCCATTAAACAAATTGGAAGGGTTAGTATAAAATCACTCATGTTGCTATAAAAAATACGCCGACTAAACAACAAATAAATAATTATCTGTTTTAACTTGCTTCCTGAACAAATAACTCAAAGATTAATTGAACGTTTAACATGTACAATCGAACATTATGACCTTGTGTGAATTTGAAAATGTTTTCATTCATAAAGTAAATTTAAGCCCAGTTCATACTTCATGTGAGCTCAAAGCAAATTTTGATGTTATAAATTAGCAGTGAATGATTTGTGCAATCTGTCAAACCTTTAGGAATCTCAGGTTTTGACGATACAATTTGCTTCACATTCCCATTTGAATAATAAAATAATAATACAAATAACTTTTTTCTTACTTATTTGAGGTGCTTCCAGCACCTTAAAATTTTCAAGCGATGCCCAATTTATGGAACAGAAGTATTTTCCATTATCTTGAGGTTGAAAACTTGGGATTTTGAGTTCAGAGGTCCCGCCAATGTAAGATGTTCTGATGTAGGGTTCCACTGGTGTCAATATGCCTAAGTCCTGGTTGCCATCAAGTGAGGTTCGGTACCAGTGCATTTCATGAACGATGTCATTCTCAGCATTGCAGAAGACAGACACATCTGAGCCAGATTCTAATGTGCTGGAGTTCACAATGATTTCTCCACGAAACACTAGAGAAGAAAACATTTAAAATAAGTTTTAGGAAGAAATAAAGTTGGGGGAGGGGAGTTTGTAAATAAAAGGGTGACTCTGGATTTAATATCCTAGTTGGATGATAAACTGTTACTTTGAATGGTTGAATTCAGCTTTGAAATTTACAGGTATCAGTCACCCTTAGTGAATTTAAAATATGGTTTCTGAATTAGTTGTGTTTTTGTAATAAACCAGGTTTATGTGAGGCCTACTTTTCTAAACACAAATTATTTATTTCTATTACCCATATTTTATCAAATGAGAAAATGTTCACATCTACTTTCCATATTACATGGGAACCTTATTACTTTTAATATACATATAGCTTGGATTGGAAATTCAAAAAATACCCAACAGTCAAATGCATTTACAAAAAGTAAAAAAATTCTGAAAAATGGGTAGCAGGCCTGGGTCTCCCTTTGGTCTATAGGACAAAGCCCCCTGAACCTCCTATGGGTAGCAGGCCTGGGTCTCCCTTTGGTCTAGAGGACAAAGCCCCCTGAACCTCCTGTGGGTAGCAGGCCTGGGTCTATCTTTGGTCTAGAGGACAAAGCCCCCTGAACCTCCTGTGGGTAGCAGGCCTGGGTCTCCCTTTGGTCTAGAGGACAAAGCCCCCTGAACCTCCTGTGGGTAGCAGGCCTGGGTCTCCCTTTGGTCTAGAGGACAAAGTCCCCTGAACCTCCTGTGGGTAGCAGGCCTGGGTCTCCCTTTGGTCTAGAGGACGAAGTCCCCAGAACCTCCTGTGGGTAGCAGGCCTGGGTCTCCCTTTGGTCTATAGGACAAAGCTCCCTGAACCTCCTAGATGTTTAATTTTAGAGGATTTACTGACTCTCCACATTCCCACAAACAAGAATCTAGGCATTTGGACACAATACAGGCTACTTCTTTTTTTCCTTGGTGGCTACTTCTTTTCTGTCAAGAAAAGTTGAAGCAAAGGGCGATTTGTAAAAAAAATTATGGGCCTGTTACAAATTGTGCTGTAAGTGACTATATGCCAACAACGTTTGGTGTTCCCATGGGAGCTAGACATGTTTCAGAAAGAATTGAAAAGACTTACCATTATCAATTTTGAGGGAATCAGAGTCAGGCTGAAGCAGACTGCTTGAATTGCTAGATGAGACACTACACACAACATATGTGTCAGGACCCAATGGAGGATTGGCAATGGTCAGTGAAGAACTTAACTCTGTAGTCAATGTATTGACCACAATGGTCACCTCAGGGTTGATACTTCCATCATCAGCTATGAGGGCGGTGAGATTGTCAGTGCTGAAATTATACAAACTCCAGGTGAATTGGTAGGCTCCAAGCTTGGTTTGACAATTAGCCTCAAGGAGGACACTTGTCATCTCAGTCACTTGCATGGACTGTATCTCAATTTCATCTGCTGAAATGGGAAAGAATTACATTAATTTTTCATATTTCATGGTCCCACAGAAAGTCTCTTGGCAATAGGGCATAGCCTCAGACTGAGTTTCTGAATCATACAAAAATTTGGCAAATGTTAAATGAGTGAAATGAGTGTTATGCATCATTGAACATCAATGCATAAACACATGGGGTCCAAAAAGACACTAAATGCAAATGGTAACACACGTCACCACATGCCTCACGCACTGATCCACACTTTTATTTTCTCTTTACAGAATCTGAAAGACTACAAGTAAAATTAGATACCAAGAATATGCCCCATTGTTTTCATAAACTTTTAACCCTTACATGTTGTTTAGGGTTTTTCTTTAGTAGTATGTGCATGATGTATTGTTTACTAACCAAAACAAAATATAATTTACTTGAAAAGTTATAAAGTTTTGGAATTAAATATATTTAAAATATTTCACTTCCAATATTAACAATGAACAAAAACAATTGCAGAGGAAGAAAGAATTAACTGATGCATAAGTAAGGCTAATTGCGGTGACACCATGTGAAATTCTCTATTGAGTACTCAGTAGTAATTAGTTCTGAAAAGAACTGGAGGTTACAACTTGACGTTTCGATCAGTATGCTCTGATTGTCTTCAGGAGATTAGAGCATACTGATCGAAACGTTAAGTTGTAACCTCCAGTTCTTTTCAGAACTAATTACCACTCAATAGAGAATTTCACATGGTGTCACCGCAATTAGTCTCACTTATCCTCTCCACCATGCAAAGCTACAAGTTTTACATACCACTGCTTCCCATACACAAAACCTGACTATGAACATTTGACACTCTAGAACATACCACTGCTTCCAGTACACAAAATCCTGACTTCGAAATCTGGGCATTGAAGGCTATTGGGTTGGTTGTCATGGAGACACAGAAGCCCCTCATTTTTGTCACAGGTGGTGCCAGTCAGCTGCTCTTGTTGGACAAGATAGTCATGGGTTTTCATGGTGTATCTTTCTCTGCATTCAATATCCACAGGATTATCACATACATCGAGAGAGTATACCTTTGCACAAATATTCAAAAAAATAAATGTTTATAAGGTTTTACCAGATTAAGTCAATTACCTACATGTGTGCCAGCTTGCTGTAATTCATACCACGGCTATATACTCCAAAAGCACACACACACAACGAGCTTGGTTACAGGTTTTGGCTCCCCTGCCCGGCCTGCTGTGGGGCATCATGGGATAGGCGCTTCCATGTGAAACTAGTTCCTAGAGAACTTGATGCAATCTTAAACTAGAAGCAGGCAAACAATCTGTGGGGCGAACAACTGGCGCGTTCGATAAACGGTAAAGTGTGCACGCGAGGGAGGTTCTCTCACACGCCAGGTAAGTCGCCCAGACTGCACTGCTTCTTTTTGAGACCTTGTGCATCTGTTTGTGGAATAAAACGTTACAAATGGACCAAATCCATTGTTCTTAATTGGAGTACTATGCCGTGGACTAGCTTAGTACACAAGTGCCACACTTCATGTAGGTAAAGAATAAATTTCTGGTTTTACATAAGAAATATAGGGTTTGCAGGTAACACCATGTGTAATCATATCTTCTTTGAAGAAGTGCTGTGTTTCTGAAAAGACCCGATAGTGTGGATATTTCTTGACATTTTGAAAACAAGTGTGCTGGATGGATGGTTTTACATACTTTTTCTATACTTTCACTTTTAAAGAGTTTTTAACAATTTCCAGCACAACGAATATTTGCAAGAGTTTTCAAGAACGTTTTTGCAAGACATAACTGGTGACAAATTTTTGAGATTGTTGGAACATAACTAATAAACAATTATACCTCTTTGATATGTGCAAATGTTTCGTTGTCACCAACTGGGTTGCTATGTGAATTGCTGCTGCTGTACCATGGGGTCCAGTAGATCAAGCCTGTGAAGGAAATGAAGGAAAGCAAATATTATTCCATGATATATTGATCTGTTAATTCATTTTGAGAGTGATGGATGGAACTATTGTTTGTTTTTCATTGTGGGGAGTAGCAAGATAATATATATTTTTTTTAAACACAACCAATATTTTCTGATATATAAATTGCTGGAATTTTTTTATGGCTAGGAAATAATTTAAAACAAAATATCACATGAATGAAGCAATATAGTTAAGCAAGTTATGAATAAGTTGTGGATCACAACCAATGATGAGGGGGATGCAGTCAATTTTTGCTAATCAGGACTGACAACATAATCTATCGTCCACTGTATCGTCAAATTTACTGCTGTGGTACCACAATATTGTACGAGCGCATGTCTACATATACATGTACTTAAATATGTGGTGCACAGCTGTTTCGTCAAACTGCTTGCACAACATTAATTGAAGAAACAGTGACTTGCAGAGAAAAACGAATGCCTGACACAGCATATTTATAGTTTCACCACAGTTATAGCAGCATGAAGTGAAATGGTCGGACGTGGATTACACTTATATAATCACCTGCAGATAAATAAACATCCCCTCTTATCATACGAGTAATGCGCATCCACAGACAAACAAGTCTGGACACGCGATCACCGGTGTTATAGTCGAGACCACAAAGTCCAAGACAAAAAATATAATGTGTGTTCGGTGCAATTATCAAACTAACAAACTAATACTAATTGAATGAAGATATCTCTGAAACATGATCGAGGATCCATCTGCGAGAAGAGAAATGGTTTCTGCATTTGGAAAGCTTGTGCTCACTCTGATGGGTGGCTATAACGAATGATTACATCATAACCATATACACTAAACTGTGTGAGGCGTCCATAATTTTGCTCACAGTTGAGCGATTCAGCATTAATTATCCCCTCCTTCAAAATGTCTACTGTAAAATTTACATGTCATGGCAGGATCTAATTCACAAGGACAAATCCTAAGCTAGAAACACATGAGATGTGTCAGCTTAAATCAATACTGCATCAGCCTGGTTTGGTGTGGATCGATTACCAAGCCAGTGCCCACGGTGGTGTCCGTCCTGCTGTATGGATCTGAGTGCTGGACCCTGACCCTGATCCTCCAGAAATCCCTTGATGGCTGCTACACCAGGATGTTGAGGATGGTGCTCGACATCGACTGGAGGGACCATGTAACCAACGAGGCACTATAATAGCAAACTCCCCCGAGTCTCACAGAAGATTGCCTTCAGGAGAATGGGAATAGCTGGCCATTGCCACCGCCATCCCATCGGAGTGCATGGCCGAGCGGTCTAGCTTACCGGACTCAAGTTCTGGTGTTAGCAGCAGAATGTGGGTTCAAATCCCGGCCGTGACACTTGTGTCCTTGAGCAAGACACTTAACCTTAATTGCTTCTCTCCACCCAGGGGTTAATTGGTACCTGTAAGGGCAGAGTTGGTTGATTAGCCCTATATGCGCTGTAATGGCAGCAATTGAGCTGTATACTCCCCAGGGAGCTGAGATGGTTTCAGGAATGATTTATGAGCCTTATGAGCCTTATGAGCAGGGGTAATAATATAATGCGCCTTGAGCACCACTTAGTTGGTGGATACGTGCGCTATATAAGTCCACACATTATTATTATTATCCCAACCTCCCCGCCAGTCAGTTGGTGCTCTGGGAGCCAAAGCATGGTCGGAAGAACAGAGGAGGCAGAGGGCAAGCTTCATAGGCATGCTCAAACGCGATGTCGAAGCAGAAACGGTGGAAGAGCTGAAGACAGGGTGGATTGGAATATGCGGAGGTGATCCCACCTGCAAGTGACCTAATAGTAGTAGTATTACCAAGAAGTTGTAGGCTGCTGGTGACTTTTAACAGCATAAAATTTACCAACAATGCTTCCTGTCAGTTATTTCCCAACCAAATGACAGTGAAAAACACTGGTGGCATATTGAATGAAAATACCAGGTAAAAAGAATTATGAGTTATTGCCTTCTAGGGTTCACTTTCCCTTTAAAGATGAATATTGCCAGAGAGTTGTTTTAGGCAAAAAAAATAGTCCAGTTTCTGGTAATAGGTTGGCTTCAAAATCGGTGCGGTTACGCACTTTTTGGGGGGTAAAAAAAAAAAAAATTTAAAATGCAGACGCGCAGCTCTGAGGCGACACGCGCAGAGACCAGAAACCGGAGACTTTTTTTTGGCTTACCTTCATGTAATTCTAGTGTTTCATAGCTTTCTTGGACCTCACAGACTAGAAATTCCTCAGTTCCACTGCCATCTGCCTTTTTGCCAAGGTGGTTTCTACCTAAGTGCTCGCTCAGCTTCTTCTTGTCGATTACCAATTCTAATGTATAATCAGACGACGTGCTAGGTTCTTGCAAAATGTGCATTGTAGTTCCGAAGTCTGCATCATCGGGCAAGATAGTGATTTGTACACGACCAGATCCAGTCGGGGAGTATAGACGCCAAGCCGAGTTAATATCATCAAGGACACTGTTACTTTCGATGATGCATTGGTACTTCAGCTCAGAGGAGTTTGTACTCGCAACTGGTTGGATCTTCGACACATTAACTGCATTAACTGTGTTCTCACCTGAAAATTAAAAAGATTAGAAAAGCTATTATTTAACCAAAGGTTGTCCATTAAATTTTTCTGAGAGGCTTGGGCTGAGTTCCGCTTGCCCGAATGTATTGCAAATGTTCGCGCGAACATTTGGGGACGGATGGGTCAAAGTGGAACCGATTGTGAGCACAACATTTGCACAACCGCAAACACCTCAAAACTATGTTCGCCGTCTGTTGCTAAATAACATTCGCCAACATTGGCGGCGCACGATTGGTTTCACTCAAAATTGTTTGCAAACATTGGCAAATGTTTGTAACGTTCGTGCAAGTGGAACGCACCCCTGAAGACCTTACTTTTGCTATATCACGGTCATCTCTGCAAATAGGTGATAACAATCATCAAACCAATATTTGGTGTGAACAAAGAAAACAACGTATTTATGTATTTATGTACCTCGTTAGTTACCTTTGTGGTTTATTTGATCAAATCAATATTTTGTTATGAATACCAAAATCAAAATGATGAGATTAGAAATAATGGATTTTTATAAGCAATCTTTTGTCTAATAGTTTTACTTGTATGGCTGACCATACCAAATTTAACTTTCTTCAAATATTTCAAAACAAAAACAGAATTTTCAAGACCCTCTCCCCCCCCTCCCCCCTTTCCAAAAGAAATGTGCCATGCATACTGCACATAATATAATTCAATTATTTCTGACAATCTGATATGTAAGCATGTGTCTTTTGTTATGTATGCAGGTACAGCTAAGGCCAAATAAAGTCTCTGGTTTCTGGTTATAGGTCAGCTTCTAAATCAGTGCTGTGACATGCTTTTTATTTTGTTGTTTGGTAATCTTTTTTTTTTTTTTGTCAACGAGCGATATACATGATACATGTATACGCGGTTATTGGAACCAACCCAAATTCCCCATACGCAAAGTATGGGGGCTAAGAGAGACCACAAAAATTGGGCAAACATTCATACCCCTTTGTGAAAAAGTAATTTGAAACACTGCACGGCAGAATTCAAATCAATCCAGCAATTTTGGCTGCAATTGGACATTGTTTCATACCAAAAAAGTGCTGACGCACGGGTCTGAGGAGACGCGCTCAGAGACCAGAAACTGGAGACCTAATTAGGTACAGCCATACACATTGGCTTTAATTGTCAGAGCTTTTTCCATGGGGTGTGCTGACCATGGCATCAATACTGGGCCAATAAAAATGTTTTTCTTTTCATGCTACATTTACTTACCCAATACTCCAGTATCATGGATCTCTTTAATTTGATCTTCAGTGAGTAGTTTTTCAAATATCATTAAGTCGCTGTAGGCTGCGTTGCCATTTTCAGTACCCTTCGCGCCATTTTTTGTCCCCAGAGTGAGTGATATGTCAGAGTCTGGTTTCAGTTCCGCAAACAGTTGTGGATCAAGATTGACTTGGTTTGGTATGCCATCAATGAACATGCTGAATTTGTTATCAATTGTGTTAATCAAGATCACCAGGTGGAACCATAACCCATCAGGTATGGCAATGGGGACTGGTGCAAACCAAGTTACAGTACCTGTAGTTGCCCCACATATGCACTGTGAAGGAGATATTCCAAATAAAAAGACCCCTGGTTTATCGTTATTTCCTGAGGACACAAACCAGGAAATGCCACTATTTTCAGCATGATGTATTTTCAGCCAAATGGACCAAGTAGAGTGACCATTAAGGCACAGAGCGGGATTGGATACACATGAGTTTGGGAACTCCCCAAGGTCAATGTATGCACCATGGATGGAAACAGAACAACTGTAGTTGAGTACAGCAGGAGCTGGAATGAGAGTAAAACTACTGCCGACCACATTGTACTCTGATGCAGTCGGGTTCAGGCTCTGGCAGAATTCATCAATGGTGACACCTGGGTCAATAACACGTGATCCATTGCTCAATGTCCAATGATGTGTTGGTTCCCCTGAATTCAAACAAATAAAAACATACATTAATAAATAAAAACAAATAACAGTGGTCGTTGAAATTGCATGGACTAGAATCAAATTATACTTGCAGCAATGACTTAATTCAAGTCAAGAAAATGAGAATTAAACTGAGCAGAGCTATAACTCATAAGTGTCAAGAAAATAATTTCAAACCTGATTTCCCGAGATGGCCCAATGCCATTTCAAATTGAATGCTTTCTAACTTACCTAGGGTTAGAACAGAATTTGTGCACTAGCCATGTAAGTGGTGAATCCTTAGTTACGCGAAGTATATATATGCAGACATACATACGTACTCATGAAGAATGCTTACATCAGTATAGAATTTTCTGCCATTGGAAGCACTGATTTTCCACTTACATTAAGAGCCATGAAATTGGGCGTAGACCTCTAACAAAATAGAGCTGAAGGTCGTTTGTCACCCAGGGTACCCCTCAATGGTGCCCATACAATCATAAAAGTACTCAAACCTTCATAAGATTTCAATTGCCTGGGTACCATGGGGGAGTACCCTAGGTAACAATGATCCCTTCTGCCAAAATAGGCAATACAATTTCTTTAATACAAATTTTAATTACCTGATGCATTATCACATTGATATCTAGTCTCAAAATCTGGACAAGCGCCTCCATCTGCCCCTTGTAAGCATGCAAGTCCACCATCCAGAGTACATTTTGTAAAAAACACTGCACCAGTTTCATTATAGGGTTCCTTGGTGTACTTCACTCGACACTCAATCGCTATTACTGAGCATGGCAACTTAAAAATAAGAAAAAGAAAGTAAAATTTGAAACAAGAAATGGAAATTTTGCAAGATGTAATGGTCATAAGTAGAGGCCTATATGTGCCAGGATCGAGGCATGATAAGTCAGGGTGAGGTGAGGTGAGTTCTGGTCATAAGTATGGAGTGCCATGGTCGAGCGGTTTTGGATGGATGGATGGATGGATGGATGGATGGATGGATGGATGGATGGATGGATGGATGGATGGATGGATGAATTACGAAACAGTTTACATTAAAAATATAAAGAATACATACAAATTAAAATTAAGTAAACAGTATGAACCAAATGAAAAATGAATCTAAAAAAGAAATCAGTCAGGTACATACAAGGCACATAAAAATATTGCACAGCAAAAAGCACACTCATCCAGGGGACATGAGAAACCACATTAAACATTCTAAAACAAACAACAAACAAAACATTCACTGGAGGGGAGGGGATACTTTTTCCCCCTCACACTTCCCCACTTTGGAATTTGTGACTGTATCCTACTCCCCCACAATCAATAATCTTTCTTAGTTCAAAAGAAATGTCAATAGTTATCTTTGTTCTCCAGTGACTCTTCTTCTTCCAGTAAAGTAAATTCCTCTCATAAGAGAATATAGTTGTCAGGGGTGTGATTTGACAAAAGTAAAAAAAAACAATCCTGAAAAATGGGTAGCGGGCCTGGGTGTCCCTTTGGTCTAGAGGACAAAGCCCCTGAACCTCTTGGATGTTTAATTTTGGAGGATTTACAGACTCTCCACATCCCCACAAACAAGAAAACTAGACTGTTTGGACACAATACAGGCTACTTCTTTCTTGCCTTGGTGGCTACTTCTCTTTTTTCAAGAACATTTTGAGGCAAAAAGAGATTCTTGTCAAAAATCCTGAAATCAAGAAAAATCCTGAAAAATCACACGCCTGAGTTGTACTGCTTGATTTTCTTTATTTCACTTAATTGTAACCCAACCTTTAGTGGCTGTTAGGCATCTTGCATGGGTGACATTCATAAACAAAATACCTTCAGTTATAAATAGGAATGCACTCATGAGAACTGGGACAAACTCAAGAGCATTTTCAGATAAATAAATTAATACATATCATGATAAATTACACATCAAAGTTTACTTACATCGGTAGGTTTATTTTCAGTATCTTGGCCAGTAGATAAAACATCTTGGCTTTGCCAAGGCAACCAATAAGCATCTAAGAGGGGAAAAGCAGTTTTTTTATAATGAATCACTAAAAACTTCACTAGGTAAGACTTGTAGCTTTGCATGGTGAAGAGGATAAGTAAGACTAATTGCGATGACACCGTGTGAAATTCTCAATTGAGTAGTAATTAGCTCTGAAAAGAACTGGAGGTTACAACTCGACGTTTCGATCAGTATGCTCTGATCAGTATTCTCCTAATCGCCATTGTGAGTCAAGTCAGAAATTCCTTGGAAACAAAATTAAAACAGTCTTTTCAGCTTTTGGTGTGAGAAGTGAGAAACAAAAGTGAAACTATTTCAGAAGTATACATGCTCTGCAAGCGAATTTGTGATTTATTGTGATGCTTGTAGAGGGGTACATACCTGTGGTTATCGGCTCTAATGCAATGCATGAATGCAAAAAAAAAAATCGCGATATTATCGAAAATTGCAATATATGTTGGCCGATATACCGTGGATGAAAAAAAATCGATATCGCCCAAGATTACCCAAAATGTCCTTGCCCTTTTCCTGTAATCCAGTGTTGTAGTAAGTACTGGTAATCAGTACTTGAACTTGAATATCAATTTGATGTGAAACTGTGGATAAATTTCTATAATTTTCTCATAATTAGGCATGATGTATGAATTCATTTAAAAGTAATGTACTTACATGTTAAGGTCATCAATCCAAGCAGCAGAACCTAAAACACAAAATAATAAATGAGTCCAACATTATTAAAGAAGCAAGAGTATAATTCTGTATTGCCAGTTTTTGGCTATTTCACTGGTGATTTCTGCATATTTCTTTTTTATTTGAAAATGACTATTTTCCTTGTAGAAAGACCAACAAATACTTGCAATTGACAAATTTTTTGTGAAATTTGATTTTTTTTTTACAGTAATACAGTTTTGAAATTTATTAAGTGTCATTAAGATATAGGAACTAAATTATTGTTTAGGCAGTAGGTTTTTGGTTGTAATGTTAAATTGTTATAAACAATTTTTTTATTGGTAGATAGCATTTTTTGTTTTTACTTAGATGTTTGTCTTTTATGCAAACATTTAAAAAAATTGTTTGAATCATTTTATATTTTTGTTCAATATGAAGCTTGACATAAACTAAAAAAATGTTTTTTCTTGCACCAATGATAAAAAAATGTATTAAAACTTGTTTGGAAGTGACTCTCATTTATAACAGGAACATATTGACTGCATTGTGAGAAAGTATCCACATGGCAGAGATATTGCAATAAAACATTCATTGCCACCATCAAGCACACATCACCCTGACTATTCTACTTCCTATGAGCCTCATGCAATCAGTCAATAGTCAGTACACATTTCTCCATTTCTGTCATCGATTAATTCGCTTTCAGCCACCATGAATATTTAGTTTATTGGTTACTCAAGTTGCCTTTACAAATATAACTTCCATGTCCTTTCTCTATGCTTAGAGCAAGCCACCTCACCAACCCTCCTACCCCCCCCCCCCTTCCTTGGCTATGCGACAGAAGAAAAAAAACCAGCAAATCCAGCGACCTTCCACTTCTGTGTGAAATATAATTGATCAATATTTTATATGTACTTCACTGTTCCTACAATTGATTTTCTGGCAGCATTGCTTTTCATATTTAATGCATTCCTGCTTATAAGAATTTAATTACAGTGGCGGCATATAAACACAAACATTAAAGGAATACCAAATCATCATTGATCGGTGCTTTGGTTCTGGTTATAATAGGTTTTTGTCTTTAAAAATAAGGTACAGGATGGGTAATTCATAATAACCAAATTATGGTCAAATATTAATGTAAAACTGATGTTCCTAGAAAAACAATTTCTGAGATTCGGTCATTTTTAAGAAAAGTTAGGTAATGTTCAGTTCGAATTTAGGAAAGAGTACCGGTACTCTTTCCTAAATTCCACATAAGAATGAGTTAAATATCTTAATGTATTCTCACTATTTTCTTGAGAACAACATAACATGATATGCAGACATCTTATCTTGACTGAAAGCGAGTAATTATACTCTAAAGAATCATTTTTGTCAACATTACCAATGTAATTATATTAATAATCATCAACAACGCTTCACAGTCTTTTAGATTACCCTTGTCACTAAACCAATTAATTTAAAATCCTGAAAATACTTTAAGCCTAAGGACACAGGATAAAATATAATTACGATAAATTGTCTTGCTTGAGGACACAAGCAAAGTACAGGATACAATTACTTTTTTTAATCAATATTTAAATGGATACCAAATCATCAATGCTGAATGGTTTGGTTCCAGTTATTAAAGGTCTTTGTCTTTAATCATATTAATAATCATCATCCACGCTTCACAGTCTTACAGATTACCCTAGTCATAAAGCTATTAATTTTCAATCCTGAACAGCCTTGAAGCCTCAGCACTCATTAAGACCAAAATAATCCTATTACAGGTACAAAATAAATTTTGATCAAGTGTCTTGCTTGTGGATGCAAGTAGTAGTATAGGATACAATGATCCTTTTCATTTACTCTGTGTTCAATTCAAAGACATTTATTTCAATGTTTACAATATAATACAGGCTCTCTCACCCTATCTCCTACCCTTACCCCAAAACATGAAAAACAAACAAAAACAGTACAAGTCAAGTCACAAAAACCACCTAGACAAACACACCAGAGATCAAACCACATGTTATGAAAAGCTATGCCATGAAATGGAAAAAGTGATGACTCTAAGAAGAACCGATTGGTTCAGAGAAAAACCAATCGGCTCTTCTCAGAGCCATCACTTTTTCAAAAAAGAGATCATTACATGGTGTACCCGAAAGAACTCAATAACATCTATCTCCACCATGCAAAGACTCAAATCCTACAAAAAGCTATTATGAAGCAATTAAGCGGATAAGTTTTAGGATTTCTAATTAATGTCACCAGCAAGTGTTTGATTTCATCACAAAGATTATTTCAGAATTTGACATCACAGGGAACTATTTTTAAATGAAGTATTGCCTAATATTAGTTCCTGTGAAGATTCCTAAATATGCATATTTCTGACTGTATCACATTATATTGTAAATTGTCTGGATTATTGAAAACAATAAGTTTTAAAGCCAGTGCACACTTTTGGTAAAATGTCTGCATCCATACTTCATAAGAAACAATATATATTTCAGCTAAGATATTTCATAATTTGACATCACAGGGGACTATTTTTAAATAAAGTAGTGCCTAACATTAGTTCTTGTGAAGATTTCTGAAATATGCATTTTGGACTGCCTGTCAACCTTCTGGATTATTGGAAAAAATAAATGTTTTGAAGCCAGTACACACTTTTGGTCTGCATCCATACTTTATAAGAAACAAAATATATTTAAAAACCAACCTGTGAAAAATAGTGAAAATATATTGAGATTGTTCATATTGATTCTAATGTTGAGATTCTATCTTCAGATGACTACAATTCATTATGGAAATTAGTTTAATAAAACAATTATTTTCAGTGTAAGAAATTCGCAACAGAAACTTACAAATCGATGCATATATAGTTTTGTAAGTTTTCTGCTGTCCTTTAAGCCTAAGGACACAGGATAAAATATAATTACGATAAATTGTCTTGCTTGAGGACACAAGCAAAGTACAGGATACAATTACTTTTTTTAATCAATATTTAAATGGATACCAAATCATCAATGCTGAATGGTTTGGTTCCAGTTATCAGAGGTCTTCGTCTTTAATCATATTAATAATCAGCTATTAATTTTCAATCCTGAACAGCCTTGAAGCCTCAGCACTCATTCATTATGGAAATTAGTTTAATAAAACAATTATTTTCAATGTAAGAAATTCGCAGCAGAAACTTACAAATCGATGCATATGTAGTTTTGTAAGTTTTCTGCTGTGAATTTCATAGCTATGGTGTATTACTGTTTGCTTAAATGATAAAATCCCTATTATAATGCTGGTTACAAAAAGCAAAATCATAGGAATACTGTATAATTTACAATTTGTTTTAAAATTTGTGGAATAATTTGTTTATTTTACTACATTTTGTATACAAATATTCAGGGTTGATCATGGCCTCATTTTTTCATTAACATCTTTTGATTTTATTGTTCTTTGCTGTATTTTATTCTGGTTGTGTAAACCAAAACATATAAATGCCTTGCATATTTGCATGGATTTTTTAAATACCTAGAGCCTAGTCATGGATCCTCAAAATGAACATGTTCTTCATAGATAAGGGAAACAAGGAATTAGTTAATTCTTTGATGTTTACTTGATCAGTAGTGGAAAATCTTTGAGAATGTAAAATATAAATATGATGGTTATGAAAAGAAATCTATTATTTTACAAAATGTTAACAATATTTTAACATTTGTGAAGGTTTCCAAGTCCCTTTTTTCCAAATGTATAACCACCTATCATTTTTATTAGTCTTTCAAGAATAGGCCCAAACCGTAACATTTTATTTATTAAAAGTTGTTAAAGCTTCTTTAAATGATTCCTTTTTATTTCAATTTTCATGTTTGAAAACTATTTTACAACCATCTGGAATAACATGTTGCATGATTCAGATCTTCTTTTTTTTCTTGAATACATTTTATGAGCCCCCATATATATTTTTTTCAAACACCCGCACTCCAGACATCCATGTCCATGGGTATGATCATGCGTTGTGCCATTGCGAGAATCAAAATGTTACAAACGGCAAATGAAACAAACGGCAACACTAAATTGCTTTATAATAGGGGATTAGGCAAGAATGCCAAATACAACCGCCACTTTTCTATCAAAATTATGATAAATATCACACATTTTCCTTTAAACGATGATAGAGGACACACTTACATGACTTAAGGAGAGGAACGTCAACGTGTAAGTTACTTAGTCAAGCTTCAAGTGAGGATTGGAAATGATATTTTGGGAGATTTTGAGCAATGAAAGTATGCACATCCAATGAGATGTTGGCCATTTTGTCGTCTGCTAAGTGCTATATAACCCACATGCTTAGAAATTGTGCACAATTAGTGGTTGGGTTCTACATTATTTCCGGGGATTATAAAGGGGGATATGGGTGGCTTTAATTTGATCAAAATTACTCAATAATTTATGTGAACAGCAGGAAATCATCGTCGACTTACCCAGCGCCTCGCCCCGGTTCATTTTGGTGGTCGTCGTTTTGCTCTTATAAAAGTATACGACATTACGAGTTGTATCATATTCAGAGAAATACTTCAACTTCAATATTTTACGAGATATTAACTATTAATAATGAACAGCGATAGACTGACACAGACTAACTGTTTGGAAATCAAGTTCGGTACTGACGTTCGCCTAGCAGACGACATTAGTTTGCATAAAAAATACTATATTTCTGGGACAAGCAGGCTCTTTCAAAACTTCAAATTGATGGGACAGTAAATTGAGTTATTATAAATAAAGAACAGAAATAAACTTAAGTTAAATATTGAGAAAAATATTTTAAGTAATGAATATACTGATTATGACAAAGGAGTGATTTTTCCCCAAACGAGATCGAAAATATAATTTAGTTGTCTTTCAGAAATGGTGCTATCCGGGGGCGCCACACCCGACTCAAGCAGAGCTAATAATTCAAAAGCATTGTGTAATTTGTGTATGAAGTGCTGCTTCCCGGCTAGAGAAAACAGCAACATTTTCTTTTCTCAAAAACACCCACAACTTTGGCGACTTTTATTTTAAGCCCTATGGTTATCTGTGGTTATCTATACTTAAGCTAGAACACTTCCCCTGTAAATAAAGTTTTCATAATTTTCTGAGAAAACGTCATGACAATTGAGTTGATATTATTTCAGATTTTGGCTGTTTTTGTTAAGAAATTAGAGCCCGAAATTTCGCAAACATATTTTCGAATTGCAACGTAGGTCTCCACGGGGAAAAATGGATGATGAAATTTTCTATTTGGCAAATAAATATATTAATAATAACATAGAAATAAATGATAATATAAAAATCTACAAAACATTTTCTTTTGCTTGGCGGGGCAGAGGGCGGGCCGGGGGAGATTGTGTGTGCATAGCGAAGCGAGTGGGGGAGGAGGAGGAGGCAGGAGGCTACAGTTTTGCCCAGTTTTTCTCCCCGCTTGTAAGCATATTTTCTGGCCGGACATTTTCGGCCGGTGTTACTTCTAATCGCTGGAGTCCTACCAGTGAATACTTATAATTATAACCTTTACCAGAGAGATAAGACGCACTATCTTTGAAATCCATGACAGCCGTTAACGACAGATCCAAAATACGAACAAGATATACGGGTTAGGCTACAGGTAGACTTCTAATCTCTGAAAGCCTGTAAGAGGTCGAAAATGTCCCTAATGCCATTCATGAGACAAACACAGGCTTCATCAAGTGTGTCAAATCATATATGAAAACTTACCTGCAAGATGAGACCCCGCATCGTCACAGATGAAATCTTCATACATTTACGGACAAAAACTGTCATCCATGGTTTATCACAACTTGATGGAGACTTTTAAAGAAGCAAGCTCATTTTATTTCTCACTTAGAAGTATTGTGCGCATGCGCTCGGATCCTGCACGGTATTACTGCGTGATCATGAGATGTTCTATGTTTATTTTGGGGAAGAAGCAACATTGTGTGAAAATGCTCACAGAAAATGCACGAGCACACATTTTTTGCTTTCAAAAATAAAAAATTCATCAGTGAAAGTACCTAGTCTCTTTGTTTACCTCTCTGGCCGTTTCTTTTGAATCCAACTGGCAGTAAGTAATATTATTAATCGTTTACCAATAATGTCAACTGTTTTTAATTGAAGGCGATCTACGACTCATCATTATGCACTGGGGCGGGGGGGGGGGTGGCTGTCAATAATAATGTGCGTGTCTTGGCCTACAATTTTGCTAAATGCTCAAGTTTACTTAAATAGGCATTTTGGCGTAATTGAAAAAAAAACTTACACGGAAATCAATGAAAATATCACTATCCTATTCCTAGCACCTCGTGAAAGGTTTTGCCAAGTGTTGAAAGGTTTTGCCAAGTGTTGAAATTTCTTTAACTAGGATAGGCTTTTTGGCGTGATCATTGAAAAAAAAACATATACAGGGAAATCATATTTGTGTACATGATCCCTGTAATCATTCGTGACCAATACAGTAATTTTAATCAAGGTTGTAATTAACAGACAATGGTCTATAATTATAGACCATAATGCCTTTGCTGTCCCTAAGCGTCCATGAGTATATCGATACTGACTGGACATGTAAGTGGTTCGAATAGGCCAACCCGCTATCATCCAGTCAGCATACGTTGTAATAGAGATGAGTGATACCGACCCTACTAGCTTAATATGATTATTTCTAGGAAATTAAAATCTTCACAAGGCTTTTTAGGATAATTTAGTAAATTGGTTTCAAACATAACGAGATGGTTAAGTGTTTTTATGGAACAAACCTTTTGCTGTTCCGGTTATAATTAGTGATGGTCACCTAACCACATGATTACCATAGACTTTTTTCCGCAAATACGCGCGCATTGCACCTCGGTCTATAGCTAATATCACCGTTCGCATTTCCCCGTAACGTGGTGTGTAGTTGAACGATCTAGGTATGTAGTCTTTTTAAAATAAATAAATAAATAAATAAACTCTGTGGTATTTACAAAGAAGAATGAACCATTATATACCATGCACGTTGCGCCAGAAGCTTTTGAAATAAGCCTTGCTCCATACCTACTAAAAAGTTGGCATCGTCATCTATCATTTACTACGCCAATGTAAAAGAAAAACATACAAAAATGCTATAGGTTGTATTCTTTTCAAGTTAGACCTATTGGTTTTATAATCGAAGATCCACCCCCACTTGGACCAGCTGGTGACCATCTCTACACTGGTACCTGCTGAAAAAGGGGACAAACCGGGGGCGGACCCAGAATGTCTTTATATAAAGGGGGGTCAATATGGTTGGTGTCATAAGAAACAGTACGCATATTTACCCCTGACTTGTAATCGGTCCACTGTTTGTTCTGACGTGCAGACTACTCCAAAGCGTGTTTTTAGAATAAAACAAATATCAGTCGACTTGTAATTTATTGAAATTTTTTGATCTCTTCAGGAAGCTTTAACAAAATGGCCAAAGAGAGAGGTCAGGAACTCATGGGCGGATCCAGAACATTTTTAGGGGGGGGCTGAGAATCAAAAACAATTATTTTTCAGTACTACAAAAATTACAATGAAATAATCAAAGGGAGAGAAAAACAAAGCACAGTGAGGGAATGGGAGTGCGTTCTCCCCTCCCCTCCCCCTCTTTCTCTCTCCTCCCTTTAAAAAAAAATTAGTTTACGATTTTAGGGGGGATACAGCCCCCTTAGCCCCCCCCCCCCCCCGGATCCGCCAATGGAACTCCTGGACCCCTCCCCTCCCGATCCTCCCCTGAAAAGGATACCGGTAACGTTACGGTGGTTAAAATATTGACCACCAGAGTACACGTGCTCATTATTTAATTGTTACGGTCGAAATCCTAATGTTTCTTAAAGATATGTCGCCCACGTGTTTGACTCAGACCCAAATAATAGAATTTAAAAAGTGGATGAATTTTGAAGGATAATATCATTATTAACTCAATCAAAAAAATATGAAATTCAGATGTCGGAAACTGTATAAAAGCAATATTTAAAGTGCTAGATTCTGAAGGGGGTGGGTTGGATGGAGTATATAATAACCAACACTAACACACTATAAGTAAACTGGGAAAAACTGCCATACCCGCTGACATAGGATCGGGCAAGCTCGATGGTCGAGAGTTTAAGACGTATGCATTAGAAGGCAGGTTTGAATCTGACATACGTCAGTGTAGGGCAAAAATCAAACCATATCAAACAGTGGTAACTTTTTACATTGAAACGAACGAGGGTGATGTATTTTTAAGACGTAAAATAATTGAGTTTGGATTTTTTTACCAAAATGATAACATCTGGACTAAACGATTGTAATGTTTACATTAAGTATGTTTTATGTTAAACTGTGATGTTATCAAACAACCTCAGTGTGCATGAGGCATAAAACAGAATATAAAAAAACTTATTTCGATATTTAAAGGGGCAGTATCGTCACGATCAGAGCAGACTTTCGACAGGGCATGGAATCGATGTTCTAGTTTAAGATGAACACAGTGACTGAAAATTACAGGCTCATTTCTGCAGCAGCAACGGTAATATGACCTTATCACGTGGGGTATTATGACAGTCACTGAGTTAATCTAAAACTAGCATTCCGATTCCATGCCCTGTTTATCGTGACGATTATCGTGAAGACCGAAAATCAATAGGCATGGTCGGTTGAAATGTACTGTCCACTGACGAGAACAATTCGTGTTCCCGTTACTCATTAGTGCGGACTGAGCCGTATGAGCTGAAATTTTCACATACTATAGTTTATACTCATATTTATTTATGTAATTTTTATAAATATAAAAGCACACTATAATCAATCGTTAGAGAAGTATTTAGGAGCTTAATGGGTATAGATAATGAATTTTATAAACAATTATAATTTTATGAAATTTCTACATTTTTCTATATTGATATTCTCAAAGTAATAATAAAACATTCACAAATTTACATGAGTCGGGAGATGATATCTAGCATCTAACATATTGCTGTCCGAAATGCTATCATTTTAGTATAATTATTAACCAAAAATATTTAGCAAATTATGTATTGTCCTAGCCTACAGAGATGTGAATTCCACGTCGAACTGAATACGAACAATCTAAATGGATTTTCATTATTTCTTCGTTAACGAAACAAGGAAATAATGTTAAACTTGTACAGGTTGGTTTTATCTTTTGATTCTAAGAAAAGTATTGATGCATTTACAGATATTAATTTTACCAAAAGTGTGTAGGCCTACAATAGTTTTAAATAGACCCTATGCACCATCTCAAAATTTTCACAATTATAGTCTATGGATTTCCAAGAACAAAATATCAACACAATATAGGTACTCATAAACGGCAGTCTGTGATATAAAGAACGCATTTTTGCTTGTCATAAAATCTATGAAAGAAATTAGATACTATACTCTAAATCTATTACAAAATCGCATAATCTTTGAATACTTACCTGCGAGATGAGACGCATCATTATTGGTGAAATCCAAGAGGTTTTTGATGAGAAATCAAATACTTGGCGTCCTCAGAAATGTGCGGACAAAAACCTATAATCTGTAGTTTATCGCATCTTGATGGGGCCGTTGAATAACGGGTTCATTATAAGATATTTTTAAAGATAAATATTCAAAATCCGACGGTCGGAACAGTCATAAAAATGTGTGGTTATATCTCTCCTACCCCCAAATTTTTTTTGAATAAAATCACTATGCAGACGGAAACACGAACACACCTGGTGAGATGAGTGAGGGTCGATTTATCAGCGAAAATTATGGCTAATTTGGAAGAGGCAATTACACCCAAATTCTGGTTGTCAACTCGAGTTTTTGGAGTCGTTTGCCTTCAGGTGATGCGCCTACGTGTGGTTTGGTGCAAGTGTAAACTTGACTTATTACATATCCGTCGACTGTCTTTTAGTTTACGAACTACAATTGATCGGTTTGTGTTCAATCAATATATTGTTATGGTGAAGAGAAATAACCAAGGGTAGATTGTTAATTTGTAATTATACCGCAAGGGGAGATTATTGTAAATAGGAATTACATGGACATGTCCAGAGGATTGCGGCCAGTTGAGCATTGTGATGTCGCATTGTGACGTCGGTTATATTGTGTTTTATGTAAATAGACACGGTAATTATTTTCCCCGGTTCAGAGCTTAATTTCCTCCCGCAGTTTGGAGAACGGAAATTGGTATTTTCGTGTATAAAATCACCGAACAATGTTATTGATGATGTAAGCCTCTTTATTTCAGTAAAGGTTGATGGCTATTTGACACATCTCTTCTTTTTCGTAGGATGACAATGGAAGTTTAAAAAAATGTATATCTTAATTCAAAGAGAGTAAGCATAATCATAGAAGCAGTTTTGCCAACATTACCAATGCCGTACCTTCCCTTCAATGTATATCTTGATTCAAAGAGAGTAAGCATACTCATAGAAGTAGTTTTGCCAACATTACCAATGCCGTACCTTCCCTTCAATGTATATATTAATTCATAGAGAGTAAGCATACTCGAAGCAGTTTTGCCAACATTACCAATGCCGTACCTTCCCTTTAATGTATATCTTGATTCAAAGAGAGTAAGCATACTCATAGAAGTAGTTTTGCCAACATTACCAATGCTGCACCTTCCCTTCAATGTATATCTTGATTCATAGAGAGTAAGCATACTCGAAGCAGTTTTGCCAACATTACCAATGCCGTACCTTCCCTTTAATGTATATCTTGATTCAAAGAGAGTAAGCATACTCATAGAAGTAGTTTTGCCAACATTACCAATGCCGTACCTTCCCTTCAATGTATATATTAATTCATAGAGAGTAAGCATACTCGAAGCAGTTTTGCCAACATTACCAATGCCGTACCTTCCCTTTAATGTATATCTTGATTCAAAGAGAATAAGCATACTCATAGAAGCAGTTTGGCCAACATTACCAATGTTGTACCTTCGCTTTATTTATACTCATAAAAACAGTGTTGACAACATTACCAATGCTGTACGTTCCCTCAATGTATATCTTGATTCAAAGAGTAGAGTAACTTTCATCCAATACGATCCTGTGGATGAAATGCAACCGAACACTGTACCCTGGGGACCATGAAGAACAAAGATTGATTTATGAGTTGTTGAGTTATTTGTATGGCCAGTTGTCCGCCACGCAGTTATAGAAATTACCTTCATCATGAAAATACCTCGTCCAATTTGCAATTTGTTTAACGTGGATTAATAAAAGTAAATATTGAGTCAATTCAGTAAAGAGATATTGCTTTTTCGGGCTCACAATGACTTTCTACAGTGATCTACCTCTGCAGTGATCCACCATTTTATTACCCGATAACTGTTCATTTCCAAGCAAATGCATTCCATTATTGTAGAGGCATTTGCAATAATTTCTCAAAATTACAATTATCAAAATCATGGACAAAGGAAGTTGGAAATATACATTTAGTACATAAAACTAATCTGTGAAAGTTTCATCCAAATAAGTGCTCACTGTTTTGAAAAAAAGTCGGGAAAATGTCTTTGTACAATTCTCAATTGATGCCGGAGAGCAATTTGTTGTAAACAGTTAGATGAAAACACTCCATACGAAATAAGTACGTTTTACATAATAATAAGCTAATTTGATAATTGGGTACATAATTACCAATGTATACCTTTCCTTCAAGAAGAATAGGACTATCTTTAGAACAAGGTACTGGTAATGTTGCCAAACTCCTTCTTTGAGTATATTTTCTTTGAATCATGATATACATTCAACAACCAACCTGTGAAAGTTTCAGCTTAATAATGATGTCTTTCACGAGAAAATGGTGAAAATTAATTCAGATTATTTAAATTTATTTTAATAAGGAAAGATTACTCTTTCCTAAATCAGAACTGGATATTTCACTTTTCTTATAAGTGACAGCATTTCAGACAAAATTACGTCATGGGATAATATTCATAACATCACCAGCTTTAACCTATTAAAACAAAAGAATAATTACTAATGTTATGTACCATATCTTTAAGTCAGATTGTTTCAAGAAATGTGGGGAAATGGGTCAATTTATATGCAGTCAAACCAGGTATACATATTCTTGATCTAAATAGGCTTATTATAATACATGATCAATGGTGAGACAAGGACAGGTGGTCTTTTGTTGTGAAAAATATATCAAATGAATTTGCACACTAACGATTGGTCATAAAATAAATTATTTATTTCACAATGATTTCAATTCATTTTTATTTACAATATAACTATATGCATAATGAACAAACACAATGCTATAATTAGTGGTCATATGATATTAAACGATTCTAGGTATTCCAGTACATCTGGGTGTAATTATGTCAAAATCATATAATGTCGCTTGCGTCATAAATGTTTTCTAATTGTATTTAATCATCGCTACCAATCACTCAGATAAGACAGTGTAAATTAAATATACACAATCACCCCCTCTTTCACCTAACCGGGATCCACTCCTAACCCTAACCTTCCCAAATCTACATGCTCTTTGCTAAAGTGAAGGATTTTGAAGGATTGAGGTTACATGATACATGCTCTTTGCTAAAGTGAAGGACTTTGGAGGATTGAGGTAATTAGGCATACTTCCCTTTCCATGGTACATGTACATCCATGTTTGTTGTAGTGATTGCAAGGTCAGTGCTTGGGTCAGTGGACACTGTGTATTGCTCCATGCATGCAGAGAGGGTCCCTGGCCATGTATCACAGATTAGAAACACATGGATGATTCAGGTTATGTGTAAGCAAATGGGTCTAGGCACATGTTTGGGGACTAATGATTAGTGGCAGAACTGCCGGTATTTATAAGGAGCCTAGCACGAACCAACTGAAAAGCTGTGCCCGGTGTACCCCCTCCCCCTCCCCCTGTGCACGCTACTGGTGATGGTGGTATTCTCTGCATTTTCATCATTTTGTTTTCTCTTTATATAAGCAATGATTTAAAATTAAAATAACATTTAAACTGAAATGTAAGTTGTATACCTCTACTTTATGGATTATATCAAAATATGCGTATTGGATTTTTCACCCGTGTTTGGCTAAGACGACCCACAAAATAAAATGTATAAAGCGAACCAAGTTTGAAAGATAATATCAAATATCAAGCATAATAAACATTATGAAATTGAAAATTATTAATTAGAAAACTGTTCAGAAATTATTAATCGGAAGACTGCCTGCGTCCTCGGTTCAATTATATACAATACATTGTATGGCCACGTCCGTGCAACCCGAGGATTGAAACGCGGAGTACAACCTTTTATTAATTTAAAGGTTTTTAATTTACGGGTACTAATCCTTGGCGGATTTTTTCGTTCAATGCATCAAATGAAAGCTCATTACCCAGCGGCGTAGCCAGGACTTTTTCAGTGGGGGAGGCACAGGGGGGGCATTGCTTTTCAGTGGGGGATCCAAGGGGGTATGGGTATTTCCCTTTTCTTTTTCTTTTCTGTTTTTTGGGGCACTATGAGGATTTTTCGTGGGGGGGCACCTGGGGGGGGCACCTGGGGGGGGGGGGGGGCGCACTGGAAATTTGTATGGGGCACGTGCCCCTCGTGGCTACGCCGCTGTCATTACCCCCAGAAAAATAGCAATTCGACATTAAAATCTTTAATGTGAATGTTATTGTGGTAAGAACATTGTACACTTTACAGCAGCTTGTCGCCAGGTCATTTAGCAGAGGTGGATCCAGGGTCTCGAAAAAGGTGGAGGAATTAACACTATCAAAAAAAGGTGGGTACACGAACATACGCATGGTAAATTTACACCCACACTGATAAAAGGGGGCGTGTTTTCTCTCCCCCCCCCCGATCCGCCAGTGCCATTTAGAAAATCGCTGGTTAGTGTGCGCTATTATTCTACTTACATTATACTTATAGTGTTAACGGTTACGATGAAAATAAAGTATGTACATGTATTGTGATGTTAACTGCTTTTCTGTTATAATAACTCAATGACTTTTGTTAAAGACTGTTGTGTAACTTAATGACTATTCATAAATGCCCAAGACAGTTGGCTTGTCTGTCATTATTTTTTAATGGTTCGCAGTGCTATGAAAAAAAAAATGAAAAAAAAAGAAAAAAAGACATCGGCTGCTTAGCGGCTCTATGAAATTGGGCCATAGTCATGGCTATATGTCACTGCGTTCAGTAAACAGTGGCCCCCTACCAAACATTTCCTGGGCGGAGATTCGTCAGTTAATCAGTTTGTATGAGTTTTCATGTAATAGTTTTTGTCTAATTTCTATCAGCGTCTCCTGTCCGTGTTTCGATCCCGATGGTTGGATTCGCCATCCATCACAGTACCTATATAAAATGGAGCCACGATGTGCCCTGGACTTAAAAACCTAAACAATATTGTCTGTCAAGACATTTATTGCGCTAAACCCTTGAAAATTGTATTCCATACAAGTCCACGACTGACCAAACCGAGGCTGGAAGAAAAATAGGCTGGGCCTTTTTTAGTACTGGGAATCGGCACTATGATAATTATCTTGCGTTCAAGGAACCAGACAAAGATGGCTGCAGGGTGATGATAAAGGGGTTTATTATACAGTAGGCCTTTGATCGATCCCTTTTTGGCAGTGTACTCCCCTCCCTTCCATTTTCGAGACCCGGGATCCATCCATGCAGTATACCCAATATATTCTCTAAGATTAATGTGCAGTTGACATAGCCTTCATTTCTTTTCCCACTTTTCTCAAAATATGTTCACTCTTTGAATGGAATGTAGAACTGGTTTTCAATCATGCCAGTGTCTTGTCCATCAGACACGTTCATTTCAACTACTGCGTAATCTTCTTCAAGTATACCGCCCGGCCTACCATTGCTGACAGGGGGCGCATTACTAGATCTAGATGCTCCAATCTTCTCAGCTGGATTTATAACATACGCATATGAATATTCATTATCCCCGTCCTTGTTCTCGGGGATATCTGCATACAGGTCAGACTCCTTCCCAGGTAAAGCATTGGTGATCTCTTGGTAAGAATTATTGTTAGACAGGTTCCTATCTGCCATTGATTGGTGAGTTTCCATTCCTGTTTCTTCGATGGTGCTATACGACTGTTGCATGAGTAACTCCTGATATGTATAGGCGTTGGTCCTCTTCGACTGTTTGCTGTTTGCTTGTCTGTCGGTGTCTGCGCTGGTCAGAGTAGGCAGGGGAGAGATTCCTGTTACACTCCCGTGTGAATTAGGGTTTTCTATTTTGTACTTGACGCTATGGGTTTTCACGGGAGGAGTGGGTTTGATGAACCTGATGCATCTGAAATGTAACACCAAAGGATGAGGTTTATCTTATTGTATAACAAGAGGTTGCAATATCTTGCGTAGATGGGATGGCCGAGCGTGCGGTAGACAGCCCCCTCTGCCCGAACACCACCCCTACATGCCCACGACAGACCATGCAATTGTCACCTCGTAATTGAGGGACATAAAAATATTCGCAAATACCACAGTGCGCGCGCGAAAACCGATTCACGTAATGCATGCCGGTCGACAAAACTGACCTTACCTCCCCAGATACTGTCTATCAAAACTCACACACCGGATAATTATTGACGTCAAGTGACTTATGAATTGTTGTTTACCTTTTCCTTGAAACTGCTAGACACATAGTCACAGCGATGAAAAGTAGTCCTACTGACACCACCACGATCGGTCCAATGAAAGATGGGGATGATTCTGAACTATCTGCAATAAAATAATAATAAATAAAAGCATAACATTTGGTGGTTATCATATTTAAAATTATGTTAATTATCAAAAAGCTTACTTGGTGTAAATTTTGTATAAGTATAAATCATCATGAAGACGATCAGAGCATACTGATCGAAACGTCGAGTTGTAACCACCATTCTTTTCAGAACTAATTACTACTCAATTGAGAATTTCACATGGTGTCACCGCAAACAGTCTTTACTTATCCTTTTCACCATGCAAAGCAACAAATATTAATCATTTTAGGGAAAAGGTGATATGTTAAGTCGAGTTTCAATTTCACAGTTAACTTTATTACCTTTCCGAATACATGTACACGTATATTGCACCTTCCCTTTAAGAGTTATAAACATAATTGCATCTCATTCTCGTTCAGACAAGAGTCTGAAGATATCTATTTTGCCTCGGTGATTTCAAAAATGTTATCATTTGTACTTTTCCCCCTATTTTATCAGTACTGTATATTACGGACAGTGGGTAGCTTTATGTAAACGTGTTAATAAAATGTACGAATTCGTACTTTTTTCGTTTGGGGATGGGAAATCCAAAACGGCTGATGTCAGAGAAGAATCTTCTTCCGTGGTGCCTTCAGGTTGACCATTTTCTGGAGTTGACTTTTCTGTTCCTGCCAAGGAAAGCGTTGTCATGGAAACAGTCGTCTGCTCGATTGGTCCCTTTGCTGTCTGCGGTCCTCGTGTTGTTGGCTCGGCTGCAGGCATTAGTGTTTTCGTTGAAACTTGTATCTTTCCCGTTGTTGTTGGCACATGTTTCGTTGTTGTCAGTGGTTTTCTCGTTGTTGTCAGTGGTTTTCTCGTTGTCAGTGGTTTTTCCGTCGTTGTCGGCATCATTTCCGTAGTTGTCATCGGTGTCGTCGAGGTAGGGCTCATTTGTGTAGTCGAAGGTGGCGTTGCTGAAAAGGTTTGTAAAAACGCAACATTTTAATAGATAAAAGTATACGGAATAAAAAACTGTTTTTATTGAATGCGATTATCAAAGTAGTAATTATTCACACGATTCAACCATTACAATTTCACCATACGAATCTTATTTGCACACCGAAAAGATTATTATAGGCCTAACACCAAACTGAGGAAAATTCGATATTTGTAAAAATAAAAATAAAACGACAAAATACTTGGTATTATGTTGATGATCACAGTATCAAATACATTTGAATCATTTTTGACTGAGTAGCAGTATTAAATATTTTGTTTCCAAATAATTTCCATAGTAATCAGACGGTGTCAGATCTTTTTATTTCAACCAACCTGTCTGTAATGCTTCTATACTTATGTACTTACGTGGAGAGAAGATGTCTGTTATTTTTAAATCGTCAACCGCAATGTCACTTTGATATCGTCCACGGACGGCCTCAAAAAAGACCTGGTGAGAAATGTTCATAACAAGAGATATATTTGGAAGGGTTGGTAAGGAAAGCTATTATTCCTTTTTACGTGTTCTGCATGAAAATGTTCAAACTTCAAGGATCTTGAACAAAATGTACAAGATGAACAATTGTTCTCTTGTTATTTTTCTTCTGTCCAAGACTTGCATTCCTACTCAACCAGATTCCATGAACATCCTTCGTTTCTATGGTCCTCGCTTATGGAATGCCATTGACGAAGAAATAAAAAAGTCAACCGTCAGTGGACCGTTTTAAAGCCTCCTTCAAAAGAGTCATTATCTCCCAGTATGTAACATAGCTTTCTTTCCATTAGCTGCTTTGCGAGGTACATCATCACTTGTCCCTTTCCAAACACATTATTTTCATCTCATTATAGTTAATTAAGCGTTTTTGTTGTTTTTGTAAAATATTTTGCTCATAATTTGTACGTCCTCTGTTTGTCCGTTTGTCTTGTCTTTGTCTGTCCATAGGCCGATTTTCTACAAGCCTTGGCTTATCAAATCGGCCTCCATACTGTTTTCTATTCTTTGATTGTTTAAGCCTAAAAATTTAGACTACTCTGTTTATTATATCACTTTCTTTGTGACAGTATGGAAATAAATGTAAACTCAACTTTACAGTGTTGAGTAATACTTCCGCTGTTCAATTTACTAAACAATACGAGGAAGTTGAGATACAGCATGGAATCTTTATAATGAGCCTTGGTAATTTCTGTCAAATTATATATTTGTTCATGTGAATCCGATTGAAATTATAGTATTCTGACCTAATATTTTTCAATGCTGACATTTTCAATCTCCTATCTATGGTGTTCTAAAAAGGACACATGCGACGCGACTACACTTCTAGTGCGACGCGACTACACTTCTAGTGCGACGCGACACACTTCTAGTGCGACGCGACTACACTTCTAGTGCGACGCGACACACTTCTAGTGCGACGCGACAACACTTCTAGTGCGACGCGACTACACTTCTAGTGCAACGCGACACACTTCTAGTGCGACGCGACAACACTTCTAATGCGACGCGACAACACTTGTAGTGCGACGCGTGAATCCTAATGCGACGCTTACACACTCTTCTTGCAATGTGCATGTGTCCTTTTTAGAATACCATACCTATCGGAATCCCTTGAAGAAGAAGAAAAAGAATTAAGCAGAGGAAGGATGTTTTTACATTAATTCGGGAGGAGGGTTGCTCCAAAATTGCCAAATATCGAAATATTCCTTACCCTAAAAGTTGTTTGACAGGAGAACTCCACTTCACCAGTCCATTTCCATCGATTTCCCTGATTACCATATCTGGACCATACAGCAGGGGTATCAGAACCACATACGTACACATTAAGGGAACCCATATCATCGGAACCATAACCATCCCACATGTGATAGTAGAACTCCAGACGACCCCTGCCTGAGGTTAGACGGTACTCTGGGGTGTACAACGTGCTCTTAAGCCCACGTTGAGACCGGGAATTACTCGATGGGGCATATATATACCTTCCTTTTTGAAGAAACGAACATAAAGGAAATAATTATGTGTTGTTGTGTTAATAAATCACTTGTATAGTTTGATTCTTCAAAACCAACGAAAGGTTTTGAGAATAGGAAGGTTGTCCGTAATGAATCGAATGACATTGGATATTAGAAATGGTGAAAGGCCTTTATAAACAAAGCAACACCGCTATATAACGCACACCATCGGTCGAAAATATAAAAGTTTGTTACAGTGAGTCATGGCTGCTAAAAAACTATAGGCCAAAGATCATATTCGGTTTAACCAAATCTCATTATACTCGCATTGGCGCATTGTAGATTTAATATTATGCTAAGTTTCTGGTACCCCTTGCGCCATCTTAGATTTGGACCAGTTTTAGCGACGTTCTACTGCACTGTACAAACATTCAAATTGATGTTCCAAGCAAGGCAATGCTCTAATTTCATATAAACAGCGGCGTAGCCAGGACTTTTTCAGTGGGGGAACAGGTGGGGGAACTGCTTTCTAGTGGGGGCAGGTGAGTGGGGGGCCCAGGGGTATGGGTTTTTTCCCTTTTCTTTTTCTTTTCTTTTTTGGGGGCACTATCGGGACTGTGTAAAACTGATCATTTATGTTTTTCGATATAACCAGTTGTGTTTATAGGGACTTTCAAATATTTAAAAAGAATATTATATAATTTTTTTTTTAACATAGCACATCCGCTCACCATTTGAGTTTCGTAGCGTGTGATCATTGGAAGGACCCGTGTAACTAGTTCCCGCATCACCGCTCTCTGGGAGCCAATTGTATTGAGAAGCTCTGGTTTGTGTTAGTCCACAAGATGTTTCGAAACTGCAAGATAACAATACTAGAAACAAAGAGATGAAATCAAAAATATGAATGATAGATTATGCAGAAGCGAATAAGGTTCAGCTATAAACAGCGGCGTATTCAGGACTTTTTCAGTGGGGGGGGGGGGGGCACAGGGGGCATTGCTTATCAATGGGGGCACCAGGGGTATGGTTATTTTTTGTTTTCTTTTCTTTTTTGGGCACTATCGGGGGGCCCGTGCCCCCAGACGCCCCCCCCCCCGTGGCTACGCCGCTGGCTATAAAGTAATATCACCCTAAAGAATGGTGTTATTTTGTTTAATATAATTTAAAGGGAATGTTTAACATTGGACATGTTGGCAAAACTGCTTCTAAGAGTATGCATACTCTCCTAGAATAATCAAGATAGGCCAATACATTAAACAACCAACCTGTCGAAGGATATTTTATGGCGTTAATAAGAACATATTGAAAATGTATTTGAGTTTGTGGTATTTATCCAAACGTAGACTATAATTATACATTTTAAATAGAAATTATTTAAGTGACAGCACCTCTGACAAAATTATTTATAGGAAGATTGATACCATAATCAGATGTACACTGAGAAAGTTTAACATTCGATTAAGTTTAGTTTATTTTTGCATTGCCAATATGGAATCAACTTTAATGATGTATGCCATTTCCTTTTGGCATAATACTCAGCCGTCATCAAACATTTATCCGTGTATTCCTGTCCTTATTGACTGACCAAATTTCCTTCCGTTTGTGAAGTGATGTCAGAAAGTTGTGACTTTAATTTATACCCTGCTTGACGGAAGTCGTTAAACAAGGACGTATTAATCACAAGTATCCTCTCCATGGTCATTCCGGGGCTATGAAAAATTGTGTTGAATGGGCTAAACTGTAACTTACACAATGTGTTTCTAATTTTTTTTTTATTTCTTCGGCGGATAAAAATGATGGAAGCTCCCGCCTAACGTTGACTAGATTAGGCCCACTTAGTGTTATTTTCCCATCAATATTATCAATTTATTTAATTAAAAAATTAGGCAATACACACACACACAAAATTTTAAAGTAAAAAATAAATCGGACCCTAACCCCTGCCCCTTCTCATTTGGCTAAGCTACTGATAATTTGTATAGAAACGAAGCTTTTTCAACCATAACTTTTGTCAACAAGTATCAATGCACATAAATTCATGTACAAACAGTATTTCTGACTTTCATTTAATTTATTTTGGAAAACCACCCACCAAAGAAAAACATACTTTTGCCCGTTTCAGTTTCATTGGAGCATTATTTACTGGTCATAGAGAAATAACACTGTTTTCATTTCATGGATGTTATGAAATTGTTCCCAATTATAAGGTATACAAACTATAAACTATGTCTAATAAGTAGGCATAAAGTCTGACCCTTTCTTGTTTCGGTTATGATATTAAAAGATAAATTGTTTAGGAAACTCGAGTGGATTGACAATGCCAACACAATCTACTCGAGTTTGTTCTTTTCAATAGCTTTTAATATTATGAGCAGCGTGTATTTCGCAATTTGTTGTCTTTTAAAGTGGCTTTCGACATCAGGGCATAGAATCGCTGTCCTAGTTTAATAAGAAAAACACAGTGACTGAAAATTACTGGCTCATTTATGCAGCAGCAACGGTAATATAACCTTATCATGTGGGGTACCGGGGTATTCTAGCAATCACCGAGTTTATCTAAAACTAGCATTCCGATTCCATGCCCTGTAAGTTGATCGTGACGATACTGTCCCTTTAAAATCTCATTAAATCGGCCAACGTGTGTATGTTTCTAGACACGACAAATTTTAGTGTGAAATTGGTAAGTTTAACCAAGAATGTAACAAATGTCTTAATTGATTTAACAATTATCTTAGTTAGGCCCTAAATAATAATCTTTGCCATTGATATAATTATCTATCAATAACATGCCTACAGGAAACAATAGAGTTCAAAACAACCTTATTGAAGAAAACAAAACATTGCTTGAAAGTGATATTTTTGACTTACCTTCATCTGAGACAACTCCAGTCAATGAATGAACAAAGATAACGATGAATGTAGATGATGCTAGCCCAACTCCGTAGAAACTCATCTCGGCTACCAATGATGGACGTATAACGAAGACGATATTAAAGAAAGCTTCGATAATACGACGTAAGTGATCACTTTAGATGATCCAAAGTGACTGTCAAGCAAAGTAAAAGTTGTTTTTTCCTCGAACGTCAACGAAATAAGGGAGTTGTATCCTACGTACTGTCCAGAGTTAGATACGAAAAAGGCAGATAAGTTCTGTTCATTGAAGTGTATAAACTTTGAGCAAAACTATCAGCAGAAACAAGAGAGTGGTTATCGGTTATTCATACGCAAGTGATTGTTTTGTCAAACCAAAGCATAAACTTTTATAGTATCAGCACGAACTTTTGTTTTTGAATGCTTTGCTTTCAGAAACGAATGGATAGTGGCCAAGTCACGTGTTTAAATTAACGTGTGTGTTAGGGTCAGTGACCAATCGGACCTATCATACGTATATCAATTGAAGCCTGTACAATGATAGGAAATCGTAATACCGAGAGTGGGTCAGCAAGACCTAGTTTTTTTTTTACTTCCACCACTTGTTTTGACTCACGCGGGAAAGCGATAAACCACAAATAACGTCATGCTTATAAAACGCCTTCGCAGCTATGAACACTCTAAAAAATTAAAGTATTGAATCAACATTTTAAAGAGTTCGGTCAGTGACAACTCTTTATAAAGTTGGATTTAACTTTTAAAAGTGTTGAAATAACATTGATAAAGTTAGACTTAACTTGACTCCATGTTAATTCAACACTTTCTTTGAGTTGAATTTAACTTTATAAAGTGTTGTCACTCACCGAACTCTTAAAAGGTTGATTCACCACTTTAGTTTTAAGAGTGAAGCACCGTGACCCATGTCGGTGGTGGTTCAACGGGACAATATTGTAATCATGAATGGTCCAAATTAGCTCATACCTTTTTGTAAGTATCGTTATATGTGCCTAATTCTAAGCACTAATCGAACAACGGCACGGCAGAAACAAAGAAAGCGGCAATTAATGAAAATGTAACCAGTAATTATGATATAACAATAATTTATTATCCAAGCAAAATAAACCTTTAATACTATACAATAAATGAATTAGGTTACTTTTTGCTATTTTTGGGCCCCTCTGGTGACCCACACGAGTGGTCAGATATGCATACACTAGGTGCATATGTCTACGTCGGCTCAATTATGTGTTTTGAAGGACCCCCAACTTGAAAAGGAGATGTTATATATTACTTTTAACAGCAGATTCTAGCAGATTGGGTAAACCTGGAGGGAGAAAAAGGGGCGTGGCTATATTTTTCAGGGGCCCATATCTCAGAAACAACTTGGAGTTGGGAGAAAAAATTTACTGTGTGTTCATTACTTCCATAGAGGTATGTTAAAAAAAAATCAGCAAAATCTCAGTCGGTCACTGACAACCCATAAATAAATACATGTAGGCATAGGCCTATTGTTTATAACTTCCATGGGCCGGCAATAATAATTGGTAGACAGGCAAAGAATGACTGCAATATGTCCCCCATATTTACGTGGGGATCGACAACCCCAACTGTGCTTTCAGTATGTATCGTTAATAATAAATAATGTGAATTTATAAAGCGAACGTTTCCACCAACACAGCGCTCAGCAGTGACGAAGAATGCATGCTGTATATGGTGATATGGCCATGGGCGATGTTTGATCATTCCCACTCGATTGATAATATTTCTGCCCGTTTGCCAAAATTTCGCTGGATCATTGAGGTTGGGATTGAATAATATTTTTTTCTCTTTTTGCAATATACTTTGATTACTTGTTGCTTTGATATGCTTTTTGCAGAGATCGTCGTTCACCAAACCAATGCAGTGACGTTAAGTGGCTAAAATAGGCCTCTGTCAGAACTATAACTATGTCTTATTGGACTAAAACTTTTGGACGACACGATAATCAACACAGGTAACTGCAGATAAGCCTATTACTATAGCGTTAAAGTAAGTGCGAACTAAAAACATACTAAAGAGACGATACATGAACAGCAAACAAATAAATATGAACACTGTTTCAGTGACCTCTCAAATATACTGAGTAAAACATCTCAACTTGAGTAAATACTGATATCTGCTAAATATAAACATATATTTTTACAACCCATCTTTGAACTTATTTTCATCACGTGAGTGCCAACAACCGTGAGTGTCATTAAATAGAGTTGTGATCAAGTCTCTTCTCTTCTCACGACGGACCTAAACCTATACTATGAATTGCCACTAGAGGGGGTATTTCAGGCAATTCTGTTTGTGTTAAATACACACACGTACGACAAGTAGACTTGATAGTCTCAAGTCTAGCCTTTACCAAGCGATTCTTAACTAATTTATTTGTAATTTCACGAAACAAAAGGACATGATTTTCAGCATTTTTTGGTGTAAAGTTGGCAAGGGTATATGGTTTAAATTATCCTGGTAAAACATCTCGCTAAAGTGTTTTTAATTTTTGAGATAAGAAAAACTGCAAATAAATTTCGATCGAAAATTAAAAAGCAGTCGATTGAATTGAATTGTCGACTATGGGTAAGAATACTGCCCTCTGTTGACTACTATTGTAGAAAAGAAAATAATATTAAAATTTGAAAATGAATGTTCGCAGTTTTCTCCCACTGACGTGCGAGCCTATTGGGGTGAAACATTGGTTTGAATGCACAGTAATTGATCATCTTGAGGTACGGATATTCATGATCAGGGTTTCAAAAACGGGGAAAACCGACAATAAAGGGGGCACAAAATTAAAGTTTAAAGGGACAGTATTGTCACGATTAAAGCAGGCTTTCAACAGGGCATGGAATCAGTGTTCTAGTTTAAGTACACAGTGACTGAAATTTACTAGCTTATTTATGCAGCAGCAACGAAAACATAATTTTATCTAAGGGGTATTATTTTCAGTCACTGAGTTAATCTAAACTAGCACTTCGATTCCAGGCTCTGTTGACCGTGACGATCGTGATCATTTTAATAAACGCCAAAATGCCTATCATTAAGACACTGGATGCCTTTCACCGCTAGAGGGCTACGATGCGCACATAGCAGATAAGGATGACAATTAACACAAATGCAGTTATTACGTCTTCAGGTCTGACACAGCAATTCCATTCAACAAGTTTGTCAACACTAGAAAATTGTCATAATAGTTCATGGTATTTTCTGCACCGACCACACATTTTCAAAATCATCAACAAATATTTGAAATACCACTTTGAACAAGTTATGCTGCACTTCATGTCAGAATATACTTTTGGTTGGTCCAATTACATTATTGACATAAATTGGTTTTTAAAGGTGAGGGCCCGGAGATGATGGCGATCCATATGGGAGTTAACTGCTCTCATGCGACCCGAAAAACCTGTACATTTTTCGTAAATATAATTTCTGCTTTAATAAAAAAAAAAATTTGCTGGTAGGCACTGATCTTTTGTATAATACTTTCCAAGCACTTAATCTTTTTTAAAGAGGTTCTTATATATATTTCATTATTAATAATGACATACCAAAGTCTGCCAAAAAGACACACAGGGCTCTTTTACTATAATTACAAAATTTAAGAGAATACCCATTTATTTGTAATGAAGTATAATTGTCTACCAAAAAAAATTAAAAATTAAAACTTTTTTTGGACGTTTCCCATAAGAAACTGTAAGGGTTCTTAAAGTCCCAAATGGCAGAATATGTGGAAAGTAAAATTATAAACCATTGTGATGGATGGAAAGATGGAATGATGCAGTGGAAACAGGGAAGCAAAAAAAACAATGGAAGATAACACTAAACAAGACAAAACATAACAAAGGAAACGAAAACAATTGACCAAAATAAAATAAATCAACGAAACATGGCACAAATAAATATGTCTGGTCATAACTTATTTACATTTTAATATTTTACATAGTCATACAAATGTTACACAGGAATAGATTAAAAACAAAATAAAATGCAACTTGAATATTTAGACTAACGAGTTCATTCCCAATCATATTTGATGTCAAAATGCGGATGGCTTTTTAATTTATCAGATTGGTTTTCCAGTTGCTCTTATCAAAATGAATTTAGGTGTCACTATTTCATCATGTGACTGAACATTTCAACAACAACAAAAAACCTTGTTTTGGCAACATTTTTAGTTTTGCATTTACTTTCTTTGATTACAGAAAAACATTTAAAAAGAAGGCAAAGAACACAAATACCAGTACATTTCCATTTGACAAATACTAGTTCATTATTCATATGTTCCACAAGGTGACCATACTTGACCTATTGTCATTAAAACCTCTTCTATAGAGTCATCCAATAATTGTGTCTATATTTATTTTTCTGTGTACAAATAAAGCTTAGGATAGAGTAGCTGCATTTCCTTTAAAATGTCACATGTCATGACTTACTACAGTACACTGAAATCAGTACTGCATTGTAAGTTAATTCTTTTGCATTTGTAGCTTTCCAATGGCAGCTTTAAGATGTTAAATTCAATTGATGGGTATGTCCAAAACAACAGAAAGACTCATTCAAGTTTAACATTAATTAAAACCAAATATATGCAAGATGACATAATTAATTTGCTTGTTGTACGTAGTTCATAGTTCCACTGCCTCCCATTAGTATACAATTGTTGATTTTTTACTTTTCCATTGGGACACTTTTTCCTTGACATCTGTCGTAGTCATGGTTACACTTTGATAGTCATGTTTTTCACAGCACAGCCATTTTTTATATCCCATCAGTGAGCATGCACAACTGTATGACATAACCATCACTGATCTATTTATATTACAGCTGCTCCGCTTAAAGTCCAATAGGATGAGAAAACCAAGATTATGAATAGATATATTTCTTGCATCAATTTTTAAGAAACTATCCTTTATTAGTGGAGCACTTAGTTCCTATGCCATCACCAAATGGATTTGTATTATTTTATCATCTGATACGCAACTAAGACTCAGTCAGTATAGAGATTTTTCGGGAGCATCAAAGCTTGTAACATTCATGTTTGAAATGCTTCTTTCGGGAGCACAGTGTATGTGATCATTTAGTGTTCTCATACTGGAACAGCAACTGTTCCAATGTGGGAACAACTGATGTTCCCAGCGTGTCCTCATTAATAGAATGTTCCAAATGGAACATTCCTTTTGGGAACACAATGTATTTCCAAATGGAACATCTGTTTCCAGTGAGAAGTGTTCCGAATGCCAACCGATTTATGAAAGCCGACCCTGTACTTTAGGTGACAAAACTTGTGTATTTCAGACAGGGATTATTACATAAAAATATATTTTAAACAAAATCTGCCCACCCTGCAGTGACTTGTGCTCTGAGAATAGAATGATACTAGGCAGACACAAGCAGGCTACTGTTTTTAAGTAAAATGTCATTATGTACATCAGTGCGAATGAGAATAACAAATTGTATATGAAGATTAACCAGAGGAGAAGTCGGTTCAATGAGATAAATAGTGAATAAATTTCAGAGTTTGAGACAACAATTACCTTAGATTTCTATGTGAAAATTTATGAAATTCCCAAACATAAATGTGCATTGGAAGTATTATTGTATATTTGTGAAAATGCATAAATCTTATCAAAAGATTTTTTTCCATTAATTTGGACATTGTTTTGAAAAAATTGTTTTACAAAATTCACTATTTCTACTAACCAAAAAAAGGCCTTCAAAAGTTTTTTTGTACACATTTCTGGATCCTCATTGAGTATGAATGAACATAATGACCTTTTACAAAAATGGTACAGGGTACATGGATTAAATTAAGTTAAACGGCAATAATGAATCTTTGGTAAAATCTTTCTTCTCCTCAACTTATCATAAAGATAACTGCTTTGGACAATTTCTTACCACTGTCAGCCTCCTCTGCATTGTCCCCACTGCTTGACTGTTGTGTATCACACTGTCTATTACTCTCTCCTTCACTGGTTCTGTCACTTGGTGTGTTTTCATTGTCTTCGTCGCAATCGTTGACCTCCGAGTCAGATTCCATCCCCTTTCCATCTATGACATTCTTTAAGCACCGACCAAAATCAATATGAAGTTAGTTTTTGCTTACATTAGATATTTGTTTTGGATGTTATTTATGTTCCTTTAAAGGGACAATATCGTCACGATCAACAGGGCATGGAATCGGAGTGTTAGTTTTTGATTATCTCAGTGACTGAAAATAATACCCCAAATGACAAGGTCATAAACCGTTGCTGCTGCATAAATAAGCCAGTAATTTTCAGTCACTGTGTTCATCTTAAACTAGGACACCGATTCCATGCCCTGTTGAAAGTCTGCTCTGATCATGCGATATTGCCCCTTTAATGTTAAAGCCTCTTTACACAGTTTTGATAATCTTAAAAAACAAATATCAGAGTAGTTTTACATCAAATTATTTCCCAATTGAATTTATGTCCTCCAGGGACAACATTAAATTGAAAATGACAAATCTTAAGGGTACTCACTTGCAAGACGGAGGCAAGATACTCGGCCTGGTCAGCCATCTCCTTCAATCTGCCGTTCTCTGTTCTTAATTCACCTATCGTCTCATGGAGCTGATGTGAAGACAACAAAGAATGGAATAACATGCATGCAGCATTTCATGATAAATGTTGAGAGCCAAACATACCCCTTATAGAACAGTACATACCATGTATCGAATACATGTTAACTTGAACCAATGTTTTTGTGTTGAAATGCAAATAGACCTTGATCCTTCAAAATTGCTAAAGTTATTCCAGTTTTTAAGAAAGGTGATCCCTGTTTACTTAACAATTACAGACCAATTTCTATTTTAAGTTCCTTTTCCAAAATTCTTGAACGTATAATTTATATTCGTACTTCTAAGTTTTTAGAAAAACATAAGGTTTTATCTGGTTCTCAGTATGGGTTTAGGGAGAAACACTCTACCTCTCATGCTGTTTTACAATTGATGGATACTATTATTACTGGTCATGAACAGTCGTCTCATACATTGGGAATTTTTCTGGACCTCTCCAAGGCTTTCGACACAATTGACCATGATATTCTTTTGGTTAAACTTTCCTTTTATGGAATCAGAGGTGTTGCCTTGGAGTGGTTCAGGAATTATCTTACAAACCGTAATCAATTTGTGTATTTTAATGACAACCAGTCCTCTTCTAAAGATCTTGTGTATGGTGTTCCACAGGGATCTCTATTGGGACCACTCCTTTTTTCTATTTATATTAATGATTTTGATAAATCATCTAGGGTCTTGTCATTTATTTTATTTGCAGATGATTCAAACTTATTTTATACTCATAGAAATTTGTTCACTCTGGTCAACACAGTTGATTCAGAACTCATTGGTGTTTCTAAATGGATCAAAGCCAACAAATTATCTCTTAACATTGAAAAAACTTGTTTCATGTTATTTAGCAACTCAGTCACCTCACTTCCGTCTGATATTGTTTTTGATAATTTATCGATTAATCAAACCAACTGTATCAAATTCTTGGGTCTATTTATTGATGCAAAATTATCATGGAACGATCATGTGAATTATTTATGTAAATTATTTTCCAGAAATATAGGTATTATTAACAAATTGAAATATTTTTTTCCTTCTAAAATTCTTTATAATATTTATAACGCCTTAATTCTGCCGTATATCTCCTATGGTATTCTTGCTTGGGGCAACACAAGTACTTGTCTCTTGAACAGAATTCTTGTTTTACAAAAAAAGGCCTTGCGTATTATTGACCGTGTAGATTTTAGAGCTCATTCTGATCCATTATTCTTTAACCATAATACTCTTAAAGTTAATGATATTTATGCTCTTCAGCTTGGAATCTTTATGCATCAACTCTTTGCTCATGATTTACCCAGTTCTTTTGAACGTATGTTTAATTCTAATTCCGCTATTCATCAACATCACACCAGACAGTCCAGGGACTTTCATATCCCATACACACGCACTGCTCAAGCAAATAAATTCATTGTCTACCAGGGCCCCAAATTCTGGAATTCGTTAAGTATTAGTCTTAGAAGTTTTGGTAGTCGGCCTTTATTTAAGAAAAAGCTTAAGAGTCAGCTCATGGAAAAATACTCTTAGTAATGATTAATCTTATATACTCTTATTTGGTGTATACATGTATATTTTTTCAAATGATGCCCATGTAGGTTTTGCTCCTTATATTGTACTTGATTTGTCTCTGTCTTGTCCTGTCTGTGTTGGTCCTCTGTCGTTGCAATGTGTAACTTAAAGTTTATTTCATGTGTAGCTGGAAGGTACTACTGTAATTACTATTTACCTGGATTTTCTTTTCCTACACATTATGGGCGTCTCTACTCGACAAGCTTGCTTTTTGGCGACGCCCACCGCTTAATCTTCTGTTCACTTAATTATTGTTATAACTTTTCTGTTCATATTGATTAAGTGGAAATAAATATGAATGAATGAATGAATGAATGAATGAATGCTGCGGCTATCTTTGTCAGGATCCTTGTATACGCAAGTAAGATTATAGGGCCAACTCTCAATGCATGAAAAGGAACCAGACTATTTTCCCTTCCAGCCTTGGTTTGGTTACATGGACTTGTATTGAAGACAAACAAGATGTCTCACACACACCCAACTTACATGTACTGTGATCTTTACTATGACTTCAGTGTTAAGGAACAAGACAGCTTGAGTGGATACTGAGAATTGAATTTACCCAAGACACAGCTATCTTGTTTTTCTTCCATGCAAATCCATGTGACAAATCCAAGGCTGGAAGGAAAACAGATTGGTCCTTTTATGTTTTAAGAAACAACACTATAATTGTACTTGTGAACAGAGAATCTGACAAAGATGGCCGCCCGCAGTGTGATAAACATCTATTGTATAGTAACCTGTTGGTTTTCTTTGAGTGTATCCTCTAGTGCTACCCTTCTCTCCTCGGCTATGTCTTTCCAGTAACTCTCTGGAGCAGGCTCTTGTACCATTAGCTCCCATGCCTCCTCCTCAGCTGTCTTAGGTTTCTGTTTAGACATAGAACATATACATTCAAGTCTAAATTCTGATTTAAGGGGTCAATTGGCCGATGCCACGGCCCTGTAAAAACTGACAAAATCGACATACCTGTATACTTTTATTAAACTAACCAAAACAAATGCTTTTCTAGCCCGTCAGAGATGACAGTCACATTATGTGTCTATTTTACAGCAAGCATGCACACAGCCACTCAACAGATCTGAAAATAAGGTTAACCCTAACTCCCTAGCTATTTTGGCTAAGAACATTCCTCAATCTCCCAAAATTCAACACCATGCACAAACACTAGCACTCAACTGTTGAACTTTGGGACACCCGGCCCAATGCAAAGTATCCCTGTCTGGGCTATACAGTACCGAGTCCATCAAAATCCAACAAACCATGCTGTTGGAGTTTGAATGGTTTGGGGTGGTTAGGATTAATAAGGGATTTTGATTATTAGTTTGATTATTTTAAGATAAAAAACAGACAAAACATGGAAATCTGTAGAAGATGTTGATGCGTGACAAAGTTGGGAAATTTTGAGACGGCAAATAATCTGTTTTGTTTCTTTTATTTTGTGCCATGATTTAGCAACCAGAATTTATGCGATTTACGCATAGTACATATAACACATCAACTTCAATTCATGTCAATAATTATTTCTACATAAAAGTAAAATCAGGAATTAGTGGAGGCATACTCCTAATTCTTATGATAAATTACCTCAATCTCTGTCCCACTCTCAGAGCTTGATTTGGGATCTTCATAGATTGGAAATTGCAGACCATTCCTTTCATGTTTCGACACTTTGCTTGGTTTGTCTATAACATCAGAGTTGTGTTTCCTCTTGGATGTCTTTGGCTGTGGAAAAAAGTCACCAGAAATTAATTAATCATTATGCGTCAAATCATCAGGTCATTGATTTTGTGGAATGACTTGTTTGAAAGTAATTTTACATCAAATAAAAGATTAAGGTAAAATCAGGTTTCACACAAAATATGCATATTTAATACAAGGGACTCTCAATTATAATATAATAATATGCATTTATATAGTGCCAAATCCATATGAAATGCTCCCAGGAGCATTACAGGGAAATAAATATTAAAGTGACACAAGTACAAAAATTAATTATTACAACAAATAAAATAAATAGCAGTAAACCATAGCAATAACCAGAGACAAAAGCACATAAGAAATAATAAACTTAACCAATTAACCCCAACTCCCTAGGCCATTTGCTTACACATAACCAAAATCCTTCAATAGTAAAGCAAGCATATGACATGTATGCACACATGTGTTTCTAATCTGTGATACAACTATGCCTAATAACCTCAATCCTCCAAAATCCTTCACTTTAGCAAAGAGCATGTAACATCAATCCTTCAAAATCCTTCACTTTAGCAAAGAGGACTTGAGGATTTGGAAAGGTTACCGTTAAAGAATGATTACATAAATTTACAACAAACAACCAAACAAATGTACCTTATTTGTAGTGTCTACTAGTTTCTTCTTGCACACCGCTGGCTGTATGACTTGTAGAGTCTTCCTCTGTCCACTACATAGAACTGGTGATGAGCCAAGAGTAGTCTGAAAAAGATTTACAGGTTGTTTTAAACTAAACCAAAAGGATAAATCCTTTCCATATCTAATTTCTTACGGTTGTTATGTAAGTGAAGTACTTTGCTTTAACGCAGATGGTATGACCGAGATTTTAAATGGGCGAGGCTTAGGTCAATAGACAAGATTGGTCTATAAGCCTATTCAGAATTGCCGCACACATGAACATTGACTTGGGTGATTATCTTAGTGTTGAAAAAATTAGTTCCCTTGTGTACAAGGTTAAGCACAGGGGCAAGTTTTTGGGTGATAATTTGCAAGTTTTTTTTAATGTATAACAAAATTATGGATAATTTTTCTTTGAAATTGATTCGATATAATAAAAGTATTCTGTTTATGATCTTTGTATACACCCTCGTATGGGTACTATACTAATCTTTTCCACACCGTGAGGTAGTCACACAAATCAATGCACATGGCAATTAGACTTATAACTCTTCACCTGATGACTCTGTTTGAATGATTTAGCTTTGATAGATTTTCTGGGCCGGCCACCTGGCATTGGAGTGAACATCTTGTTACTGCCGTTCATTGTACTCATACAACCATCCATGCTCTCGATTCTTGCTCTGTCAGACATTGCCAATTGGAAGAAGAAGGAAAAAATTAAGAATATGTCAATTTGCTTTGAATGCTGAATCAAACTAACATTAACCCCAAACTCACTTTTTAGCCCCATGCCTGTATTTAAACGTGTTTTTTTTTGCTATTTTACCAGCAATTTCCCGATTTTATTTTTATTTTTTCATTGGGTTGAGGCTAAAAGTTAAGTCAGAATAATGGTTAATGTAAAGGCCTACGGACAGAATGTCATATCCGACCGCCGCTTTTTCTCATTCAATATAACCAATAATGTAATCTTACCTACCTAGTAAGGTGGAGAACATATGGATGATGATGGGCATACTTCAAATTATTCCAGGATATTTATTTCATGAAAAATCAGGCATTTTTGGTATACGATGACTTCATCAGTCATGTCAGTCTGATCTTGTCAACTCCCCCATAAGTGACCAACACAGTCATTGTACATGCGCAGTGGCAACTATAAATAGGATCAGTAAGACTAATTGCGGTGACACCATGTGGAATCTCAATTGAGTAGTAATTAGTTCTGAAAAGAACTGGAGGTTGAGATTCCACATGGTGTCACTGCAATTAGTCTTACTTATCATCCTCACCATGCAAAGCTACAAGTTTTATAAATAGGATCCTTCTATTTTCTGAAGGGGAGGATTTTTTTAGAAGGGAAATCAAGTCCGAAAACCATCATTAAAAAAAGTGGATTTTAAAGATAGTTTTCGCTTTCTGTACCCCCAAAAATCGATGGATAAATTGTTTAACTGGTTAGTGATTGTAAATAAAATCCCCAAAACCTTTAAAAAGTGGCGGTCGGATACAACATTCTTTCCAGGCCTACTACTACTACTAATAATAATAATAATGTGTGGATTTATATAGCGCACGTATCCACCAACTAAGTGGTGCTCAAGGCGCATTATATTATTATCCCTGCTCATAAGGCTCATAAATCATTCCTGAAACCATCTCAGCTCCCTGGGGAGTATACAGCTCAATAAACCTTGTCACGGTAATATGCGCCATGTTTTTGACGGGGCAAAATTGTTTATTTCGAACATTCGTTGCTGTCTGCGACCCAGCGCTCGAACTTCACGCACGCGTCTGGAATGTACGTGAAGTTCGAGCGCTGGGTCGCAGACGGCAACGAGTGTTCGAAATAAACAATTTTGCCCCGTCAAAAACATGGCGCATATTACCGTGAAAGGGTTTATTGCTGCCATTTCTAGCGCATATAGAGCAAACCAACTCTGCCTTCACAGGTACCCATTTAACCCCTGGGTGGAGAGAAGCAATTATGATTAAGTGTCTTGCTCAAGGACACAAGTGTCACGGCCGTGATTCGAACCCACATTATGTTGCTAACACCAGAACTTGAATCCGGGAAGCTAGACCGCTCGGCCACGACACCCCATTAGGTTTGTGCAAAATTTGTGTCATTTTCTGCTAAGGCAAAAAAAAGGTCTCTGGTGTCTGGTCCCTGAGTACATCTCCTCAGACATGCGCATTGGCATTTTTATTATTTTTATTTTGAATTTTTTTTACTATGAAACAATGTCCAATTGCAGGCAAAATTGCTGGATTGCTTGGATTGGAATTATGCCGTGCTGTGTTTTAAACAACCTTTTCACATAGGGGTATGAATGGGCTCCAATAACCGTGTAACGTTAAACAAACAAAACATTAAGCCTACCAAAAAAATAATAAAAATTAGGCCTAAAAATGTGTCACCACACGGATTTTGATTGAAGCCGACCAGGCAAGGACCATAAATAAAATAGAAGACTTTTCTGGGGGCCTAATTATAACGTTAGTATCAGCTTGATGTTAACATTTTGTCATTTACAAAATTAATTCTGTCCCATTTTGCCTTAGAAAAAGAGCCGGCTATGTTCGAAACGTAGGGGCAATATAGGCATTTGAATATTATACGGGGCGAGTTGACTCGAACTCCGCATTCGCCGACATTGTGCAGCGGCTTTGCACATCCATGACCATGACGTCGACACTCATGTCAGTGGCAGTGCGTGAGAGTGCAAGCACAAAAAATGTTTCTAATGTTTGAAGATTATGGGGTAAAATCACTCAAATTATGTTCATATGAGTTCTGAGAATACGTACCTTTAAATTATTATTAATTGTATTGCTAAAACAGTTGAACAATTGCTGATTTTGAGTCAAAAACACCGAGTGACGAAAATGTGCGAATTTAAATTTCCCGGGATGGATGGAACCGGCCATACAATGGAATGCATGCAAGTACGGCGACCTTCCTTATGCATAATTATAATAAGATGTCACAAACTGAATATCGCCCTCTATCAGAGGCTAGAGAAGGTCACTCATTGGTTCATGTATGCGCGCTGTGCGTATACGCACGCACAGCGCGCATACATGAACCAATGAGTGACCTTCTCTAGTATCTGATAGAGGGCGATCTTCCGTTTGCGACGTCATATCATAATATGCATAAGTCTATATAGACAAAAGGCGTCTTTTTATTGGTCCGCAAGATTCTGGTCGAAGTATTTTTAAAATATTCTTGAAAAATTTAATGTATTTTTTTTTATACCATCAAACAAAACATATGTTTAATTAAAATTTGGTAATTTAATGTTTTTATAGATACATATTAGGAATTACTGAGAAGAATTGTGAAATATGTCAAATTTATAATTGTCCAATCATGTTACCTATCTGATAATGTCAAAATCAAAATTAGGAACAAGAAATGTCGTCTGCTGAAGTGCGCCATCTAGCGTCAGGATGTGGACAGGTTGTTTGACACAACGAGATTTGCACTCCGAGAAGAAGGTACATCATACTATACGTATTTCGCTTTATTTTACATTATTTATCAACAAAACAGTGGATAAATGTGTGTATTTTTATGTTCTGATGTAGAAAATATATCGTAACCTCATGTCTTATGTTGTTTTAAGTGCATAAATCGTCCTTTTATAGTTTGTAAGCAGGAATTTAACGTTACACAGTTTAGTTCGCACACTCCTTGACTCAGTCATTCGAGTCACTGTCACCGTCACTGACTGTGTACGTGTAAATCATTATCACAATATCAGTGCCATTAATCCTTTATTTGGTAACATTCCAGACCCAAGTTTTTTCATTATTATGTTATATGATCTTTACATCTAGCCTTGACATGCTGTGTTCTTAAGTTTCTCTTTCATATATTTTCATAATAGGTTCCTACTAAAAAGCGGCAAGGACGGATTCGCAGTGTCAAGGCCCAAGCCCCAAGCAAGGGTGGATTCGGCATCAAGGCCTACTCCTCAAGGCGTCAAGGTTTTTTTTCTATGACCACGGGTAAAAATAGTGGACAACAACATGTGAAATAGGGCTAAATATCTAGAGGAAGCGTTAATGTGATATACAAATATTTTTTTGGAATTTCTAAAAGTCTTTTTACCATGAAAAAATGTATATTTAAACTTGACAAACGTTAACATTTTACCATGAAAATCCCTTTTTTAAGTTTGACAAATGTTAACATTTTATGGTGGCCATTTTCCTCTTCCCTGTTCAAGCATGCACATGGGACTGTACCATTTCTGCGCATGACCGAACTGGGATAATGCAAAATGGCCGCCGTAAAATGTTAACATTTGTCATGTTTAAATATACATATTTTCATGGTAAAAAAACTTTTAGAAATTCCAAAAAATCATTTGTATATTACATTAACACTTCCTCTAGATATTTAGCCCTATTTCGCATGTTATTTTTACTCCTTGTGGTCGTAGAAAAACCCTTGATGCCTTGAGATGTAGGCCCTGATGCCGAATCCAGTTTTTGACGCCGCAAATCCATCCTTGACACTTTTTAGTAGGACCGTCATAATACATGTGTATTTCTTTGTGCTATTTTATATTTATACTTTTACGTTAATAATTATACACACCTTGTTTTATCGTACTTTGATTGGATATTGAATGTAACTGGTTAGTTTTTGTTCTGTTTAGTGTTAGGTGGACTGTATTAGTAATTAACCCTAACCTTCCCAAATCCTCCGAAATCCTCTTTGCTAAAGTGAAGGATTTTGAAGGATTGAGGTTACATGCTACATGCTCTTTGCTGAAGTGAAGGATTTTGGAGGATTGAGGTTATTAGGCATACTTGCCTTTCCATGGTACATGTACATCCATGTTTGTTGTAGTGATTGCAAGGTCAGTGATTGGGTCAGTGGACACTGTTTATTGCTCCATGCATGCAGGGATGGTCCCTGGCCATGTACATGTATCACATATTAGAAACACATGTGTGCATACATGTCATGTGCTTGCTTTACTACTGAAGGATTTTGGAGGATTCAGGTTATGTGTAAGCAAATGGGCCTAGGGAGTTAGGGTTGATGTGATTAAATACTCACTAAGATGTTTTAACACAATTTATTACAGGTCCTCAGTTGTAGTGACGGTTCGGTTTGCATTCTAGGACTGATGAATAAGAAGTGAGTTAGCTTGGCTCCAATAACGATGGCCGGAGCTGAGGCAGATGCTGCCCTGCTGCTATTGGAAGGTGTGAACTCTGCAGCCGAAGAAAGCAATGGCAACTTCTATGATCATGTCTTTCTGATGAGAAACAACTTCACGGAGCAAGAGGAATCAGAGATAGCAGAGCAAGAGTTTGACCGGCAAGATGATCTCACCCTAATGCTAGCTGAGGGTCAGGACAACCCCCCCACCATTGGTCATTCAGAAGACGCAAACTTCAAAACATTGGAGGAAAAATGCATGAATATCCATGAACATGCCATCGAGACGATCAAAAAGAACTTCCCAGAGCAAGATCAATCATTGACCCCGAATGAAAGTAATCTTCAAAACTCGAACAATACAGAGAATGGTGATACATCACCCAGCATCGACATTTTTATCAATAATGTTGTATGCACGTTCAGTGTGCAGTGCCATTTGAACTTGAAAAGGATTGGAATGGATGGCATAAATGTCGAATATAGGAAAGAATATGGGGTAAGGAGATATTTGGTTTCAATAATTCTGGATTCTGGCCTCTCAAACATTTTTTGAGGGAAGGAATGCAATGTACCACTGCTTTTTGTGCACTTTTATATCTGCATGCTTCTTGTATGTATGCACATGCTTCAAGCTTCTTACAAGAAACAGGATGTGCACAAATTCATTGCTCAAAAATTACCCTAAATAGTGCTTTTAAAGTTGGTAATATCTTGATCAGACTTCATGTTTAGAGAGGAAAGTGGCAGCAGTTTAGTTTAGCCTATCCCATTTTAACGTTTAGTTATTGTTGCGTTTGAGAGTCCATAATCTGTTGATCTTCATCAACAAGGACTACAATAAGTTACCTACATTTTTGTAAACAATTCAAACATTTTGCCTAATCTATCCAACACACCCATTGAATTATGTTGTGTCAAATGTGGATGGAAAATGAGTAATTTTAAGTTTTGACCAGATGTTTCCTTGGAGACTTGTGTTGTGCTTGCACATGTAAGTAATCTACATTTTGCAGCTATTTTTGTTTATTCTGTGCAGAAAGTCAATATGAGATTTCGAAACCCATCGGCAACATGCACAATATGGTCCTCAGGAAAGGTGTCAATCACAGGCAATAACAGGTAAACTTCAACATTTCTTCACCCCCACTGACCCCCCCCCCCCCCTCATTGTGTGTTACTTCTTTGTCGATACTTAATTTTGTTGATTGCCCATATTGCATGGTAGTTGTAGTGCAAAACATTGTTCAAGGTCTGGTTCAATAATTTATTTATTTCTACAGTGAAGACAATGCGAGAAAGACGGCAAGGAGGTGTGCGAGGGCGCTACAGAAACTCGGCTTCAGGGTGCGATATAGCAAGTTCCAGGTTGTCAATGTCCTAGGAACATGTGCCATGCCGTTTGGCATCAGGATTGGACCATTTTCAGCCAACCACCCACAAGCTGCAAGGTTAGTAGGGACATAGTTAACCTTTATCAGCTTGAGACAAATTAACCCTAACCTTCCCAAATCCTCCAAAATCCTCTTTGCTAAAGTGAAGGATTTTGAAGGATTGAAGTTACATGCTACATGCTTTGCTAAAGTGAAGGATTTTGGAGGATTGAGGTTATTATGCATACTTGCCTTTCCATGGTACATGTACATCCATGTTTGTTGTAGTGATTGCAAGGTCAGTGCTTGGGTCAGTGGACACTGTTTATTTCTCTATGCATGCAGGGAGGGTCCCTGGCCATGTACATGTATCACAGATTAGAAACACATGTGTGCATACATGTCATGTGCTTGCTTTACTACTGAAGGATTTTGGAGGATTCAGGTTATGTGTAAGCAAATGGGCCTAGGGAGTTAGGGTTAATGGCCCTGCTTGTGTTTTTACCATTTCGTCTATTTTGATGATTTTTTTGTTTTTAATATTTAATATAAAGAAAATAAGTTTATTATTTATGTATTTTTTTATATTGATATTAAATAATCTTTAATATTTTAATTCCAATATTTTTTTATAAATTGTAATTATTGATAACTTTTCTGTGCTCAGCATATTTGTGTTTTTAACATCTCAGTGAATTTGGTACATGTTCAGCATTACACACAAATATTGTTTTTGTGCCACTGTACTGGTTTCATGAATATTTTCACAAAATTATTAGCCAAAAAGTGTTAATATGTGAATATTGTACATGAAATATTGTACATACAATTGTATTATTTTCTTCCCAACATTCCCCCTTTTTGTCTGTTATTGTCCTCCCTTTGTCTTGTCCCTGTTGTCTGTTTTATGTTAAGGCACACTCCTACAAGCTTTTTGATTATTGTGCCTCCATTCTGATACATTTCTCTATGCTTCAAATATTTTTTTCTCATTCATGTACATTCATTGCTTCATATTTTATGTTTGTTTATGTATATATTTATATATATGTATTTAATTTATTATTTGTTTAAAGCTGACATTGACAAGCTTTCTCTTTAAAAAAAATTCTTATACACTGTATTGTACATGTTATAAATCTGTCCATTTATAATGTATTTGGAGGATGGAAGTAAATGTAATATTGAACTTGAAATAAGTTTGTTTTCTTTTCTTTTCTCACAGCTACGAGCCAGAGTTACATCCAGCAGTTACATACAGACTCAAATCACCTCGAGCTACCCTCAAAATCTTCTCCACAGGAAGTATAACTGTTACAGGTACAAGCAATTTGTCCACTTATAATCTGTTTATTATAAACTTGCTCATTATTAATGTCCTATAACTGCCTCTATGTTCAACAAAACCTTCCTAACAATCAGTGCAAGAATTAAAATGACCCATTCAGGCCACTCCAAGCCATTAGCTGTTGCCAGTGGCCTCTTATGGTTACCCTTCTGTGCACTGTCACACCACTGAGATTACAGGGTAAAGTGGTCTCCCATTGATACATTGCAGGCCATACTAATATGTTCAAACATTTACAGTGGCCTTGGGTGACACACAGTTGATTTTGTAAGATTACTTGGAAAGGACAGCAGGCTTGTATGTACTAAAGGTTGGTGAAGAACATATTGAAAATTTAGTAGATCGGAGTGGCCTCCATCTGTAGTAGGGTTTTTAATTTTCAAAATGTTCTTAAATGCTTGGGCCAAAAAAAAACCTCTCCAGTTTCTGGTCGTAGGTCGGCTTCAGAATCAGTGTGGTGACATTTTTTTTATTTTATTTTTTTTGGTAATTTTTTGCCAACCAGTTAAATATGTGACACATGTATACGCAGTCATTGGAACCAGACCAAATTTCCTATACACAAAGTATAGTGACATCATTTCATAGCTAAAAAAAACAAAACAAAAAACTAAAAATGCTAATGTCTGCGTGTCTGGGGCAATGCGGGCGGAGACCAAAAACCAGAGACTTTTTTGGGGGGCCTTATATCAGACAAAATTTATTCTTCAATGCTTTTTGTTTGAATTTCAGCTCCCTGTGTTGAAAATATTTCCCTGGCCATTCAGCATATCTACCCGCTAGTGGAGACTCATGCGACAGAATTACGGGAGGATGTCATCATGAAACGGAAGATGAAGGGATTGAAGAAACCAAAAAGAAGGAAGGTTGAAGAAAGTGAGGATGATGATGGTGATGAAGAATATACTGATTCTGAAGACGACGGTGATTCAGATGATGATTTGTGACAAATCAAACTCTGAAATACTGACAAAATCATCAAGGACAGAAATTTAATGATGAAAAAACTACAAGAGCATGATTTATGATTTCACAAGTAGTGAAGAATCTCAAATAACTAAATTTGGCCGTAAACCATACTCGGAATTATAAACAATGCAAACATCAAAGACAATAGATACTTTTGATGACAAAAAGGGTTAAAGAACAATGCTTTTGTGACATGATTTCACAAAATATTCACAGCACAACTATCTTTCATTTATCCTTTAAAAAGATGGAGTTATCGTGGAGTAGGATGAGCAATTTGATAATGAAGAGATATACATGTACTTTGTATATGAGGAGGATTTTTCCAATTACACAAATGCCAACTTGGATGCATTGAAACAGCACAATTGACCTGTTAACCAGTTCGCGTCGGAGGCCGTGTATACACGCAATTTTTTGTTGCACCACGGATCGGAGAGCGTCTATACACGCCATAGGAAACTCCGGAATATTTGTATGCATGCTCGGTTCAGCCATGCGTGTACGGTGACATGCTCGGAAAACGTGGCCACGCGCTGTGGAAGCTTCCATTAACGTGTGTGTGGGAAAAAGAAACCCGCCACAGGGGCCCAGAAAAACTTTTTTATTCCCGACGCGAACTGGTTAATGTTTGTGACTTAGCCACATCCCTTGCACAACTTGTACATACCCACATGGGACACATTTTATACAATGTTGGTTTATATGTACACAGCATTTACATGAATAAGCACATGCAGTTATCTTAAATTTGTAAGATTGAGATGATTATTGTGGTGTAATAGGCGATATGATTGACTATCATTAATTCACCTTATTCAGTTCATGAGTTAGGCATCTTATGTCTTATTCCCTGAATACAAGCATTTGTGTACCTGTACATTCTCATTATAGTAACCTGCTTAATTGTGTCTGTCTGAAGGGGCAACCTCGCTCTCAGATGTCATTGAATGGAAATGTAAATTAACAGAGATGCAATTTTGCTGTGATTGGATGCAGAAAGTTTGATTTATATTTCTTGACTTGGCTTTTTTTGACTTCTATTTAATTTTTTTTGATACATTTTGGGCAAATGAGAATGCCTAAATACATATTTTTGTCCATCCGTTTAAGGTATGACCTGTCACCTGTTGAGTACAAGGCACAGGCATTTCCTGAAATTTTGGAGTTTGGGTACGACATGAAACAGGAATCGCGATTCCATATTTCATGCACAAAATATCTGTTGAAAAGCTTTCTTGTTAAGTCAAGTCCAAAGTGTGTATACAATACGTAAAGACTTGATTCTTTAGAAACTGCAATCTCATTACACAGCTACTTGATTATATTAAAAAAAGTGGAATCGCCGGTCAGATTCTCACTTTGGAATGCCCAAAGCTCCTGTTGAGGGCGCACTTGAGGCAAGGAGCAAAGTGTTGAGTTTAAAGGGACAATGTCGTCACAATCAACAGGGCATGGACACAAATTGCTAGTTTTAGATTAACTCAGTGACTGGAAATAATGCCCCACATGATGAGGTCATATTACCATTGCTGTTGCATAAATGAGCCAGTAATATTCAGTCACTGTGTTCATCAACTAGGACACCGATTCCATGCCCTGTTGAATGTCTGCTCTGACTGTGACGATATTGTCCCTGTAAGCAGTTGATATGATCTTAAGTGCTTGGAGCACTGCTGCATACAACATACACTGCAGACTTTCATCAGTGTAATGGCCACAATTTTAGGTGATCAAAGAGGGCTACTGGTAGCTTATTCTGTAACAAGCAGTTGAAGACTGGAAACTAGACAGCCCTAACCATCACCAGTGGATCATTTCCAGTTCCAGGCTATTTTGAAAATAGGCCTAAACCTATATATGCAGTGTATATAGGCTTTGGCTGGTAGTCTGTATGTCAGCTTGACAAAAGTTACCCGCCAACCATAAAGACTTCATATGTTGTAGGTGATGCCGGCATATAATGTACCCAAAGCCAATTGCCAAGAATTATTTATAAGTACTTTTTGTATTGATTTTGTTATCGATTTTGGAAGATTTTGTCATTGTTTTTAATTTATTTTAATTAAAAAAAAAAAAAAAAACGTCTTAAAAAATAATACAATTAAAAACAAATTTAAGAAAATGTTAATGTTAACTGCCAATTTACTCAGAGGTGTGAGATAATATGCGAGTTAAGCGATGAAATGTGAACTTTTGTTTTCAACTAGATAAAGGCTATATCCTGCTGGAATTCAGTATAAAATAGTGGATTCAGTATGTATGTACATACAGGAACACCAGCAGTTTTGACGGCATTTCATGCAATTTCCCTGGCAGTGTCTTAACTGAATTGGAACCCATAAAGCGAACATGCATAACATTGGACATATTCTTGGTCAAGGCTGGCCACTGGCTAGATAGCACAAGTCCAAGAAATATATTAATATTATGCAAATATGCCTTGATTACACTGTGCTAGCAAGGATATGTGCCCTTTAGAAAAACAAACTTGTTAAAATTTTATATACAAAAACAGAAGGTTAACACCAGTGTGAATTTTACAGAAATTTTACAAAATTTTGCTCTTGATAGCCATTACAATTTAGTAGAATTTTTCGCTATAAGCCTTTTCCTATATAGTTAAACATGCGCATTTTTCAGACAAATTTTGTGGGCGTTGTAACATCATTATATCATAATGCTGAATTTCATGATGTAATCTAAATTGGTTAACTAATAACATTGCTATTTATTTACAGATGTTTATACTAGTTGCATGGTTATGAAGTGTTACTTGTAGAGATTAGTGGAGGGTATTCTTTAATGGCCTCTGAACATGTATATATTATTGGAAATGACATTGTGGTCCTGAAATAATAAAAGGAAATCTAAACAATTCACATTTCTATATTTACTTGTTGCTCAAAACTCTTTGTGGCTACACGTATGATAAAATACACGTCTTTGCATACATGCTTCGAGAAAACTTTTGGCTTATTTCATTGTGTCGTTAAATAATTAAAATGCATTCACATTTATGTCTTCAGATGACACAAATTTATTTTGAAAATTATTTCACTTTTTACTGGGCTTAAACTCTTTCTCCAGAATTAATTGTTTTCATTATTGTAAACAAGGTCAAATGTGGAAATTAATAGTTTGTTTATCTTTGGACTATCGAAGAGAGTAAGGTATCAAAATAAAGGTTATGATTCGTATTGGTCAATTGTGCAATCTGAAGTCAAAACAAGACACGTTGTCAGGTGATGACGTTCAAGCCTTTTAAAAGGCTTGCCATCCAGAAAGAGTTAAAGGGGAGGTACAACATTGGTCATGTTGTCAATATTATATTCTTAATCTCTTTGAATCAAGATGTATATTAAACAACCAACCTAGGAAAATTTCAAATCAATGCACAGATTTAAGTTATGAGAAAATTGTAAAAAACATTCAACGTTTTTACCGATAAAAGTTGCCGTCTGAAAATGTGCATTTTTGTACATTTTTCAGGATGATCGATATATTTGATACTAAGTTATTTCAGATAAAATTTTTGTAATCGGGTAACTACTAATATTGTATCTTCCCTTAAAGGGACAATATCGTCATGATCCGAGCAGAATTTCAACAGGGCATGGAATTGGTGTTCAACTTTTAAATAAACTTGGTGAATGAAAATTCCAACAAGCATGTGTTGGCCTTGATAACATGGTACAATAAGATCATATTACCATGGCTGATGCATATACACTGTATACCACTCAAAACAATTTAGGGAACACCGGAATAATCTCAGTTAAAGCAAGAACATTTATTTCAGATAAACACAATGTTTCACAGAATTGATGAGAAACAACTGCACAATGAAACAGATGATAAAGGATGCATGTTGTAGTGATTACACATTTCATGACATGACTACTGAAAGAGAGAGGGGGTTGCAAATGAAAATCCTGGTTCATGGAACATTTCAAACCTATTTGATGTTAAAAATCCGGTGTTCCCTAAATTGTTTTGAGTAGTATATATAATTATTTATTCATCAGCCATGGTAATCTTATCGCATCATGTTATCTAGACCAGCACACACTCATGAGGTATTATTTTCAGTGACTGCGTTCACCTAAAACACAGGACACCCATTCCATGCCCTGTCGAAACTACGCTTTGATTGTGACGATACTGTCCCTTTAAATAACCAAATAACAAAATGTAACCTTAACCACACAAACTTTTTAACACATCAATTTATTAGTTGACTACATAGAGCTGAATACAATGTCACATCAATATGAAAGATTAACAATACCAATGTTATATCTACCTTTTAAGAATGTAATCTTACCACTAGGGCTGTGCCAAATAACCGAATATTCGATCGATGGTTCAAATATCTGGTTTGTTTTTTCCAGTTAGAATATTTGAAGGAAAAAATGTTTGTGTTGAATTTTTAAAATCATTATCTTCTCTCCCCCAATCATCCTCTCGTCTACATTTGGTCGCCTAGCAAGTCCATCCTAGTCCGGGTGACATTATGTTTAGTACATTTGTTGGCCCCACCATATCGTGACTGCTCTCACGTGGCGCAGTTTACAATCAGCGGCCTTCGAATATTCGATCGAAATAAAAATCTGAATATCCGGTTACCAAATTATTCAAAAACGCACAGCCCTACTTACCACCAACATAACCGATAATAGAGGTTACATGTGATTGAATGTAACTTCCAAGTAAAGTCTCCAACTCCATCTAATGAACAAGTCTTGAGCCAAGACGTTTAATAGTTAACCTCACTTTACACTGTACCCCCACACTTAAAGAGTGTGGACAGATTTCAGTCACAGACATCTTGATACAAGACTAAGCATAACGTGGATCCAGGATCTCAAAAAAGAGGGGCGGGCCACACTGCCAAAAAAGGGGGGAATTAAAAAACGTAAATTTACATGGATGGCACATCCCTCCCCTCCCGATCCATCAGTACACGCCCTAGTTTTGTAACGGCAAACGGAAAGGGTCCAACATTGTTGCAACACATACAAATTACATACATGAAAAACAGCGAAAATAAGCACCACTCATCAATGATAATGCTGAATATTTTTGGCATATTAAGCAATAAAAATAAGCACCAACATAGTTTTGGTTTTAAATGTCACTGAAATATTTAATCTTATAACCTACCAAAAATGTGCCTATATTTGCACTAGATCCTAAGTTGGATAGCTTAAAAGCTTACCTCTAAAGATATTGTGAAAAAACAAAAATGCTTTTTAGAAAAAATTACTATTTCACATATCACAAAAATATTCAGGAAAAAATTTGTCTGTACATGTTGGAATAAGATTATTTGGTAATACATGAACTTGGTCCACTCAATTAGTACTGGTTAAAAAAAACACAACTCAAGACAAATGTTTTGTTTAAAACCCAAAACAATAAATTACAGCACTTAAAATATAAATGAAATTCAACAGTTGAATATTATTTCCATGGACGTTAAGTCTTTATCAATATTTACATATAACTTAGGCTTTGTTTTTTTAAAAGTACAAATTAAAAAACCTTTTTGTCTTAACTTATACTTATTTGAAAGTATTTCAGTAGTACAAGTCATCAAATAATTAAGTACGGAATACTTGAGAATTTAAGAATGAGAAATTTGAATCTATTTAACAGCACAGCATCTTAAAACTATATTTTTTAAATTTACAAGAATCAAAACTTGAGGTTTTAAAGCACAAAATGTATGGGTTTTTGGCATCTTTGATTTTTTTTACTACGTTCATGGCTCCATGCCACTCAAACGTCTAATATCTACAAAACCTGTTTCCACTTGCTAACACTTTACATTTTCTATTTTCTATACACAAGTTATAATCTAGTGTTGGTCTTATTATTTAAATATTGGTTTTGGTTAGCTGGTTAGCCAATTTATAAACAGTTAGTGCAGTTTCAGTGGGTTAACCAGTTAACCGTTCAAACACTAGTCACAATTCTTCTGTGACATTCTTTATACCACAAGAGGGCGACAAATATTACAGAGCAGATTATTCCTAATATTATGAACCAATAAAACTGGTCCATTTATGCTTTTATTTACTCTGAATCTAAATTGAATAATTTTTGGATTCTAACAGCAGTTTGTGGTATAAATAAGCAAATTTGAACATTTCATTTGAATAATGTCTGGTACACTGACTCAACTCGGTGGCAAGTGCATATATGAATATGAATTTCCCAGACTTGGCACATTATTGCTATACCATGTGGTTTAGGGCAAGCTAGTAACCTAAGAGAAGTCCAGTACCTATACACAGTTTACAATGAATGTGTACTCATGGCACCAGGTACCAGACTTTCCTGAGCTAGAGGTAACTTGCCCTGAATCATAGTTATAGTAACATTGTGTTAACCTTTGCATAGTTTGATTTGTTAAGGTTCTGAAAGATAAAAGTACTTGACAGCAATCTTAGTGCTTTTGTTTTGGAATGCATCTACACTGTACAGTTATATGTTATACAGGCGTACTGGACAACAACTATTTTTAATTTTTACCTTAACCCTAACAACCCCAAATCCATCGAATTCCTACAAGGGGAACTTTTTTGGAAATATTCAGCACTGTTGGAAACTGGTACTTTCACCTCTTCAAATGGGGCAAACTTACTACCTGGCAAGAAGTACAGGCCATACATGTAAGTGCTGAATATGAAAGATCAACGAAAATGCATGGTGCATTTTGAAGATAAGGGCATATGTTTCCAAAAGTGCACTGATGGATTTTGGAGGATTCAGGAAGGTTCCTAGCCAGAATGCTTAGGGTGTTAGGGTTAAACAATGACACCTCATGAACAAATCAAGTTCTTCTTGTTACCTTCCAATGTGTCAGCAATCACCTGATCCACCAAAACCAGTTTGAACCAGCACAATCTGGTTTAAACCATGAGATGCATCCTGACCTTTTGCAAGAAGCTCACATCCAGAAAGTAACTTCTTTCTTTGACTTCCAACTGTTGTTAATGTTATTTAAGTCAACCACTTGACACGAAACACTAGATTCTGGATTCTGGGAAAAAGAAAGAAAAACGAATCATATCAGATGTGGATTTTAGTCTCGTAGAGTTGAAGAAAAGATTATAAAACCAATCAATAACATTTTGTTATTCTTTTACGTATATACTTGGGGAAGATTTAGCGATTTAGCGAAGCAAATACTGACTGGTACCCAGGCCTCTCAGTGCCTAATCTACAAAATATAGGCTTTTATAGGTTATTTCCTGTGATTATGCAGTGTTAAGTAACAAGTTTTTGGTAAATTGCCTACCTTCTGAGTAGTTTTTGTAACAAAGTACATTACCCCATACCCTGTCTGACAGAAAATCTAAGAGCAGTACACATGTTACAGTTGGCTACTATTTTGGCTTCATCTATTTATACTTAGGAAGTAATTTTTCTTCAAACCCATGAGGATTTTATGAGGAAGTTAAAAATGCGTTGCAGGAGATTAAAAATATAGGTTTTTTGGGGGGAAATAAAGGTTTTTATAGGTTTTACTTAGAGGCCTGCAGGCCTGACACATTTTGTTATTCTTTAACATATAAACGTGGGGAAGATTTACCGATACGTAAGAGAAGCAAATGCCGACTGGTACCCCTCCTCACTGGCTCCTTTGCCTTCTCTTTATAATGTTTGCAAGTGTGACGTAATTCCAACATAAACCATGCCTACTTCGATCGGGCTGGTTCCAACGATCATCACATGCCCATTGACCTCTCTTTTCTTTAGGGATTTATTCAAGAAATAAGAATGCTTAGGACTTGCATTTAACCGTGTGTGTCAAAATCTTATTAACAAACTTAAATACTGCCTCAAGAGTCGCTTTTGAATGTTAAAGTCAAGGAATTTAGATTAAATTACACATGGTGTAATTTGGTTAAACACTATTAAGTTTTGACCAATTACAAATCAATCTAGTTTTAATGCTTTGTCAATGTGCAAACCTACCTCACCAAAGGAATGTGACTTGGTGAAACGACTGGCTAGCTTCGATCTCTGATTGACGAGATCTGGTGATACTCCATCTGAACTTCGTCTGTTAAATTTGTTAAAATTGTAAAATTTCATTATTTTTTGTCAAGCTGCACAAAAGCGCCCCCTACAGGTCATGCATGCAACAAATAATGCAAGGTCTGCACTAGACTAGTCCCCTGTCTGCACTAGACTAGTCCCCTGTCTTTATCCTCAAGCAGGGTGGATATGTGCGCGCTAAAAATCTTTATTATTATTATTATTATTATTAAGAATAAAGACAGGCTCCTGGCGTACCATTCAAGGGATTTCATTGGATATATTGTGTTGAAGATCTGACGTCACGCTTCGAGGATCGTGCGCTAGCTACCAACTAAGGTCAAAGTTGAATGTCGGGGAAAACATGGCAGCCGCACGGCCAGTATCTGGCATAATTTACAAACCTCAAAGTATGTCGTCAGATCTTCAGGCTAGGTCTGCACGTACTGAATTCCACAAATGTTAAACTAAGTTTCTACATTTCTGACTTACCTCCGTAATGTCACTTGGTCGTGTCCACTCTGTGGGCATTCATTTAAATCTGGAGCACTCCCACCTAAGTAGAATTAAATTTTTTTTTAAATATTATAGTAATAATATTTATAGTAATAACAAAAATAAGGCAATTAGGTTTAGGTAATAATCTCTTCTTGGAAGAAGTGATGTGGTTTTCAGAAGAACAGGTAGTGATATAGAGGATAGAGATTCCGTGTATAATCGTAACGTCTCTAAATATATTACATGACTATTCAATCTATTAAGACAAACATTGGATGTTTGACATTATGTCCGAGTCCAAGTCACAAGTCATACAAGTCTGGGCCCTGGTCTCCCTTTGGTCTAGAGGACAAAGCCCCCTGAATCTCCTGGATGTAAAATTTTGGAGGACTCTCCACATCCCAACAAACAAGAAACTAGAGGTTTGAACACAATACAGGTTACTTCTTTCTTTCCTTGGTGGCTACTTCTCTTCTTTCAAGAAAAGTTTGAGGCAAAGGGAGACTTGTAAAAAAAATTGTGAAATCAGGAAAAATTCTGAGAAACTTGCCTCTAGAACATTACTCCTCAATAGAATGACATAGAAAGTGCCTCAGTCTGATTCTTATAGGCTTGTGTGCAATTGTAATTTTTTCTTGAATTTGAAAGACTACTGGAACTTAATCCACTTTGTTAACTCACCCGTTGTGGGATCCGACTTGCTACATCCTTCGATGGATCCTTTTTTCAATCTGTGACTGGATTTCTTCTCCTTCTCACTGTCTGTCTCACTTCCCTTTCCCCTCCCAGTGCGTCTACCCTTACGGCTAGGGCTATGTGAGGCACTGCGACGCTTCAAGCCAGATGGTTTCTTGCGTCTTTTTGTAGGTTCTGAGCTGTATGTGCAAAAAGAATCACTTTTCAAAACTCATTTTCTCATATAAATTTATATTAAACTCATATGGCTCATCTTGTAGTGAGTCAAGTATCTATTATCCCCTCCGTGCAAGTCCTGCTGAGGGCGCCCTTTATGTAAGTAGTAGCTGAGTCATGTAACATCCTTGTTGAGCGTAAGTTATTGACACCATTTACATTCATGTATTAATAGTTAAAAGAGAAGATTTTTCACTGAATATAAAGTACAGCATTTACAGGCTGAAGTTTTGCACACATAGAATGCCCTAGGCTCAGATACTGGATGCATGTTCAACACTAGAGGGCTACAAAGAACAGGGCCCAAGTTCATGGCACTGCTTACCACAGAATTCTGCGCTTACGGCGCCATAAAAAGCATGTGATTCTATGCGCCATATAAGCGCAGATTTCCGCAGTAAGCAGTGCCATGAAATTGGGCCCAGATAGGTCTTAACTCCTAAATACAATTTCAGTAGAAGATCATTATGTGCATTCATTCTTCATGAAAAAATTACTGTAATTTTTTTTAACAAGGCACCCGTCTATTTTGGACAAGAGCCTCATTTTGATTCTGATAGACTTGTGTAGTAGAAAATCAAGATGTTATGCTGCATTCCAACATTCAACTGATGTTTGATCTGGTTAGTTTATACCTTGGTGAATCTCGCTGGTTCATTGATTTAATGGTGATGTCATTGTTGGTTGGCAACTCGCTATTGGTTACCGGTCGAAAGAACATCTTCTGGTTATTGGGGACTTTCAAACTAGGTGCCTAAATAATGGAGTAAATAATCGAAAATCATAATCAGGATAAATTGAATTAATTGAACATTTCGGAATGACCGCATAAAATATTACAATGGTTACAATCGTCTTCCAAATAACAGATTGTATGTTTGCCCGATTTGTGAGGCCTCTCTTAGCCACCATACTTTGTGTATGGGAAATTTGGGAAGGTTCCAATAACCGTGTGTACATGTATCACATATTTCACTGGTTGGGGGAAAAAAACAATTCTAAAAACACATAAATAAATTTTAAAAATGCGTCACATCGTTTTTGAAGCTGCCCTATGACCAGAAACCAGAGACTTTTGGCCTTACAAAATGAAATGCATCTGTAGTGAAATTCAACAGTTCCATGCAACATGAACACAAATAACATTAAGTTTTAACAATACAACCATGCAATGGTTTAACAAAACAGGTATGGAATAATAACAATAAAGCAACATAAAATACAAATTCATATCCTAAACAATCTGTTAAATTAAATATATTCTATATTAACACCTAACATTTAAAAAAAAGAGAAGGGAAACTGAATTTTACAGCATGCCAAAAAGATGAGACAAAATGCAGAGCAAATAGCAACTGATGCCCCTTGTCAAAAAAGATACAATTCTGCAAGAATTCTACAAAATTGGTTGCTAAGGATTTTCTTTCAGCAGATATGGTCAAAGTTGACATGTCAGAGGAAGCATTTGTAAGAAGAGAGAGACAATGACCTGTTGTTTTTGACAAGGGGCACTAAATGAAAAAACATGTAAACAATGCGTTTCTTACACTAAACCTGATATACTGCCAGCATTCAAACAAGGATGAAACAAAATCAGAAGCAAAGTAATAAAAAATAATTGTATTAACCCTAACCCTCCCAAATCCTACAAAATCCTCTTTGCTAAAGTGAAGGATTTTGGATGATTGAGGTTATTAGGCATACTTGCCTTTCCATGGTACATGTACATCCATGTTTGTTGTAGTGATTGCAAGGTCAGTGTTTGGGTCAGTGGACACTGTTTATTGCTCCATGCATGCAGGGAGGGTCCCTGGCCATGTACATGTATCACAGATTAAACACACGTGTGCATACATGTCATCATGTGCTTGCTTTACTACTGAAGGATTTTGGAGGATTCAGGTTATGTGTAAGCAAATGGGCCTAGGGAGTTAGGGTTAATAGCAAAATTAACTGCATGTTTCTTGTCAATAAATACTTTTTTGCAGACATCCGAATGGATTGAATTTCAGTTTAAATATTATATCTGATTGTGAATTTCAAACTGTATCCAAATATGTTTCTCAAAATGTATGTTTTCAAGTTGAATGTTTTATTTGAATTGTGTTGTTTTATTACTTATTATAAACTATTCATGCTTACCAATGTTGGTATATGCATTGTGGCACGGCCATTAGCGTCAGACTGATCATTAATTGGCTTACCAGCCACGGGAGGGGTACCAGTGGGCAAGGGGGAAGGCAGCGAGGAAAGAGAAACCTGCATGCACAGACCAAGCAAGGTTAATATAGACTGTTAATGGAGCACCCTCTATCATTACATGCAGTACTACAGGTGTACTGCCATTGATATTGCACCTAAGATGTCCTTTAAATAAAAGGTACAACATTGGTAATGTTGGCCAAACTGCTTCTATGAGTATGCTTACTCTCTTTGAATCAAGATATACATTGAAGGGAAGGTACAGCATTGGTAATGTTGGCCAAACTGCTTCTACGAGTACGCTTACTCTCTTTGAATCAAGATATACATTGAATGGAAGGTACAACATTGGTAATGTTGGCCAAACTGCTTCTATGAGTATGCTTACTCTCTTTGAATCAAGATATACATTGAAGGGAAGGTACAGCATTGGTAATGTTGGCCAAACTGCTTCTATGAGTATGCTAACTCTCTTTGAATCAAGATTACATTGAAGGGAAGGTACAGCATTGGTAATGTTGTCAAAACTGCTTCTATCATGAGTATGCTTACTCTCTTTGAATCAAGATATACATTGAAGGGAAGGTATACAGCATTGGTAATGTTGGCCAAATTGCTTCTATGAGTATGCTACTCTCTTTGAATCAAGATATGCATTGAAGGGAAGGTACAACATTGGTAATGTTGGCAGAACTGCTTCTATGAGTATGCTACTCTCTTTGAATCAAGATATGCATTGAAGGGAAGGTACAGCATTGGTAATGTTGTCAAAACTGCTTCTATGAGTATGCTAACTCTCTTTGAATCAAGATTACATTGAAGGGAAGGTACAGCATTGGTAATGTTGTCAAAACTGCTTCTATCATGAGTATGCTTACTCTCTTTGAATCAAGATATACATTGAAGGGAAGGTATACAGCATTGGTAATGTTGGCCAAACTGCTTCTATGAGTATGCTTACTCTCTTTGAATCAAGATATACATTGAATGGAACGTACAACATTGGTAATGTTGGCAAAACTGCTTCTATGAGTATGCTTAATAAATAACCAATGTTGTACTTTTCCTTTTTAAAGAAAATCGTTTTGAGTTAAATAAAATCAAATCTGTTGATTATTTGACAGTTTTTCCCAGTCTTACACATATATCAACAAGGATTTTAAACTAGAGTGGGAGAATTGCATACTCACATACGACCCTTTTAAAACACCCCTTGTCTGGTTCATCATGGACTCTTCCAACGCTTTTATCATCACGTTGCTTAGCAACTCCTGTACAACGTTGGACGTGACTGCAACCTTTTCGCTTGGCTTATGATGCTTGCCGACACGCCCGTCAGGGAGAGCAACGCCATGTTTGATGGGCAGAGGGGGCACACCCTGCATAACAGGGTTCGTCACTCCATGTACGTGGGGGTGTGTCACTCCATGTAGTATTGCATTCAGGGACTGTTGGCTCGTCTTGTGGGATTTTAGACTATTTGACATAGCAATGGCTACCGGTAGACTGTTTGTGTGCTGGGATGTGTTGGCGTTGCTTGGGACGGCTTGTCTGCCATGGTTTGTGACGGGATATGACCTGAGGGCAGTGCTACCAAAGGCTGGGACAGAGGCTGATGTCAACTTTGACCCGGGCATCTGATGTTGAAGGTGCTTCTTCCTTTCAAGGGTCGTCTTTGTTTCTACAAATTAAGAAAAGACACAAGCAAATTAGCTACTACAATTCGAAGCTTTGCTCTTTTGAGATAAAAAAAATTTGTTGATTCTGAGAAGTATACTATTAGCCGGCAATACCTTTGGGTATCTTTTGGACGCCCAGTTTGCTATATGGACACTCTTGTTTTATTTGTAAAACACATGCAGAAGTATTGGAAATTAAAGATTTGGACACCCAGTTTTTTCAAAGAATAACAAATTTGTACGCCCTATTTTTAAATCCTGGTTTATACACTGCAGAGAAGAACAGGTGATTCAGCAATTCAATAATTCCATCATATGCTTTGATTGACTTCAGGGGAAAACAGCACAATGCAGGCACCTGCTCAACCTCACAATCACATTATTCATGTCACCTTTCTGGGTCACATTTAATGGTGTTTGAAACTTGTTTTCATTAACGGTACACACTGGTACATTCGTTAAACTGTAGCCCTTGTAAAGACCTTCAAATGCCAGTTATTAAAAATGACAGATAGTAGGGCTGCAGTTACCATGGCTATGTGAGGCCAATTACGCATATACCATTTTTGTGAAGTATGCACAAGTTGTGTTCAGACATACACAACAAATATTTTATAACACAAGCTGTGAAGATTTTAAAGGGACAGTATTATCACGATCATAGCAGAGTTTTAACAGTTTTAAACGGTGTCCTAGTTTAAGATGAACACAGTGACTGAAAATTACTGGCTCATTTATGCAGCAGCAATGGTAATATGACCTTATTATGACCTCATCATGTTGGGTATTATTATCAGTCACTGAGTTAATCTAAAACTAGCACTCTGATTCCATGCCCTGTTGATTGTGACGATTCTGTCCCTTTAAGTCACAGACAAAGTCATGTATTTGTTAACGGTCCTTTAGAAGCACTGCTGGGAACATTAACTAACCTCGTATTGGCCCAAGATGTCGTGTTGTGGTTTTCTTTGTGGCTGCTGTGGTTGTTGTGGATACAGAGGATGTTATTGAATTGCTCTGATTACTTTGAACACTAGAGGGTGCTTGACTCGTTGCTGGGTCACTCCATGAAAACCGTGATTTGTTTTGAAATGTGTTCGCTGTGGCGACAATACTGGATAGAGAAAAATAACCAATCTTTATATACCTGTTAATTAGAATTCTGCAAAAACATTACAATATTCTACTCAGCAAAATTACAATTCTGCATTCATAGTTGTTTAGTGGTGATGAAAATATGCAAGGAATAAAAGTCAAACTTTCATACCTATTCCCCAATATGCCCAAATTGTTTTTGCTTGCAAAATTTCAAAATAAGTAAACCATTTTTCTCAAGAACCAAATGAAACAAGCAATTTAACATGACAACAAACCTTGATGTTTTTGAAGCTACCCTTTGCATTTTCTTAGGGAGCGAGGGCGCTCCACGCACACTACGGAGATAGCGCTGTACCCAAGCACGTACTCCCATCACATTGCCGTACTCGGTGGATGCAAGTCTGGACCAGGGGTTAGTATTGGTCAGATCTAGCGCTGCCACGGCAACTGCTCTTCCGACCTTAAAAGAAACAGAACAACAAATTGTAGAATGTATAACAGTATATGGGGGATAATTTATACTGCAGTCATTCATCATGATGGTCTGAATGGTCCCTAACACCCAAGACAATTCTTCAACTTACCTCTTCAAAGTGCACAGGGTTGTATTTTGGTGGGAATCCAGCAAGCGGTGGCGGGGTTGCCCTTCCGTCGTCCATTGTAGCTGGCGAAAGGGAATTGACGAAACGACCAGAGTTGTAATTGCACTCCAAAGTGTAACTAAGAATGGGAAAACAGACAAGGTTACGATAATTACAACAGTTTATAAGTGAAAAAGATCGCTGTTGGTAACCTCAAGCTCTGGAAGGTCTATACCTTTGTGTCATACATGTATAGCTATTGTACTTTTTTAAGGTTATATGTAAGAGCTTTCCCCGAATCACATGGTATAGCAACAGTGTGTACAGTCCGGGAAATTCAAATTTAAATATGTACTTGCCATTGACTTAGGTCAATGTACCAGACATTATTCAAATGAAACTCACAAAAAGTAATGCTTCATATTTAGTTAGTGTTGGATTTGGCAAAATGCCATTGGAATATTTAGTTATGTTGGAATATTTAGTTAATTTAGTTATGTGGGGGAAATTGCACAAGTTGTTGGTGTAACAATTATTTCAGTGAAGACTACAAGAAGGTCTTGAAAAGAAATGTAAGGAACCTTCTGAAATATAAAAAAAAAATTCTAATGACTCTCTTAAGACCATGCGAGCCCCGACTAGTTACTATAATACCTGTGTAATATTCCTGTTGCCTTGTAGATAGCAACACGCCCACTACCTTCCTTAGACATGCCATCTCTTTTATCCTTAGTGTACATGTTTTTCTCTGTGAAGTTACAACCATCGAAGTCAAAGTGACCAGAGTTCATAGAAATTAGCTTAGGAAAGAGAAGATTATCAATATGACGTTCTTCGTCATCGAAAAAGTTTCCATACATGAAGCATCCACGCTTGGACGCATGGCCGTGGAGATCCACATACATTGCTATACCGCTTTCTTTCGGTGAAATGTTCTGAGCGTTTTCATCAGTCATGAGGCTGGGATTGGAATTCTCTTTAGAAGCTGCAGAGGAGGAAACTCTTTGGGTTATGCCGTCGTCATCTTCCTCCCCGCCTGAATCACCATCAATTGAACTTTCTTTGGCATTGGAAGACCTTTGTAATTGGTGCTCTCTATTTGAACCGAGGTTACTCTCTGATGTTGTATTCCTATAGTCCATGGCATTTGAATCTGACAATTCAATAATCGTGTCATCAGTTCTTTTGTCATCCAGTGCTACATGCTCAGAGCCTTCGTGGATCAGAACAATTGCATTTGGTTCATGTTGCGCCGAGACAACTCTAGAGGGAGCAATAACACTACCTTCTCCATCTCCTTTTCCCTTCCTCTCAGGAACAGGTTTCAAGTCTGTCTTTTTCAGGTTGTGGGTTGCCTCCCTGCCCTGAGAAACAACTCTTGAGTTGATGTGATGGTGAATTATCAAACTCTTTGCAGCATATATCGTTGGGTGAATGCTAAAATCTGGGTTGAGGTACACGCGGTTTAAGTTCACTCCTCTCTGGTCTGTCCTATAGTGACCCCTCTGTACACCGTCTGGGTTTAAGAGGGGGATAAGCTTAAACACATACTGCTTCCGTAGCTGGATGGCACGAGAGTCCTTAAGACGTAAAATGAATTCCAAGAAACCGTTGAAGACAAAACTTGCAGGTGTCTCTCCGGGGTGAACTCGACTTGTAAGTACAAATACCTAAATAAAAAAAAAGATAAAGTTGATTCAAAGTATCTTTAAATTATTTTCTAAAAAAGAAGTTGTTGCAAATTAGTAGTAATTGACCAATAAATTTTAAACTAAGATGCAAGAAATTATATTCATTGCAACATGATCTGTTCATGTCAAAAAACTAAAAACAATTTTGGTGAAAGACTAGGGGTCTGTCTTGTATAAGAACTAGAAAAAGGAATTCAACCAAAGCTCACCCGTTTGCCTTTAAATTTGTGAGCGCGGGGAACTTCGCCCTCAGGAAACAGTTTGGGTAGTCGGGGTTCTCGTTCAGTTGTCATACCGTGACATGAGGTGATAGTCATAAGGTCAACACGGAGTCTATCCAGTGAATAGCAGAGAAGCTCTCGATGGTAGTAGATGGAATTAACTGGACTGGGGAGAAAAAATAAATAAAAAATTACTTACAAAAGTTATGTTAGGGTGGAGCAGATTAGAGCCTTGCATTCATTTCTGTGCAAATAACAAACTGACTAAAGTAGGATTTGAACCTAAAACCTCTGGATTACCAGAATGGTGCTCTGCATGATACATGCTACCATTTTCTGTCACTTTAAAATCAGTTGACTTCAGGTCAAATGGTTGTACTACGCATTGGTATGCATACTGTAGATCTTTAGATGCAATACACCTGAAATTGAACATTCCTTCATCGTAATTTCTTCATGTTTCTTAAGGCTTACGAGCTACGTCAGTGCTATTTTTGAAGAATCCTAGCCCTAACTCCCTAGGCCCATTTGCTTACACATAACCTGAATCCTCCAAAATCCCTTATTCAGTAGTAAAGCAAGCACATGACATGTATGCACACATGTGTTTCTAATCTGTGATACATGTACATGTATATGGCCAGGGACCTTCCCTGCTTGCATGGAGCAATAAACAGTGTCCACTGACCCAAGCACTGACCTTGCAATCACTACAACAAACATGGAAGTACATGTACCATGGAAAGGCAAGTATAATCCTTCAAAATCCTTTACTTTAGAAAAAAGGATTTTGGAGGATTTGGGAAGGTTAGGGTATAATAATAATAATACAAATAATATCTGTAAAGCTATGCTTTATTTAAACATTATTTTTGATTTCTTATTTTACCTGGGGATACCTTTCAGTGAAACACTGTTTTTCAAAGGTTCCCCCAGGATAAAACGACACAATATATAAATACAAATGTACAGTGCATACATTAAAGCCCATCGTGTGTTACCCAAAGCCTACAAAATACAAAAGACATACCTTGATGGTGTGAGAGTTTGGCACTGTGCAAACTGGGTGTCTAACTCGTCTAGTTTCTGCTGACACTCGGTGTAGGAATAAGGATAACAGAATGCAAAATAGACTGAAGAGAAACGATACTCGAAGCGATAATTGAATGTCAGAATAAACTGACCATCAATGGTCTGCAATGAGTAAAAAACAAGTAAGAATGTCATCAAGTTTTATAATAAGCACAAAATATCTGCTAAGCAGTGTGAAGCAGGCAACCAGCTAAAACTTAGTCTATAACATTTGCTTGAAACTTTGGCTGGTAACCAATAAAATCTGCTAAGCATACATTTCTGCTCAGCAAATCAGTGGTAAATCCTGGTAAACTCCATGCACATTGTAGCCCTCTAGTGATGAATATGCAGCCTTTCTCCGAGGCTAGGGCATTGGCCAATGTCAGAGTGCCATATACATGTAGAAACAAATGAAATTAAATAAGTGTAGCCCTGCCCCCAGACTAATCTGAATCAATTATTCAAATACTAGCCCCTCCCCTTTCATTATATTTCTGAAATTCACCTCATAAGTTGGCCTGTCTCTTATTCGTTCCCAGTTTGGTTTCTGTGGCATAACACGAACTACAGGCGCCATCCCCTGATTGAAGAGCTTCCCTTGCTTATTCATATTCATGATGTTGATTTTGACCAGCTTGTTCATTGGACAGCCCTTGATGGCAAAATGGAACCATGACCTGTCAAAAATGAATATATGAATAATTTATCAGAAATCATCATTGAAATTTCAATAACACATAACTAAACCAGGCCAAACAACTTATGCACACATCAGGGCAGATCAAGGATCTTGAAAAGGGGGAGGGGCATACCGTCAAAAAAAGGGGCACATTAAAAAAATGTATGGTTAGTTTATAATAATAATAATAATAATGTGTGGATTTATATAGCGCACGTATCCACCAACTAAGTGGTGCTCAAGGCGCATTATATTATTATCCCTGCTCATAAGGCTCATAAGGCTCATAAATCATTCCTGAAACCATCTCAGCTCCCTGGGGAGTATACAGCTCAATTGCTGCCATTTCTAGCGCATATAGAGCAAACCAACTCTGCCTTCACAGGTACCCATTTAACCCCTGGGTGGAGAGAAGCAATTATGATTAAGTGTCTTGCTCAAGGACACAAGTGTCACGGCCGTGATTCGAACCCACATTCTGTTGCTAACACCAGAACTTGAATCCGGCAAGCTAGACCGCTCGGCCACGACACCTCACATGTGCATGGTGATAAAGAAGAGGTGCTCCCCCCTGAATCTGACAATAGCACACATATGCTGACAGGAAGTTATACATCAAGTGACTCATTTAAACTAAGCGCATTTATGTTTTGTTTTTAACTTCTAATCTGACAAGTAACATGGTAGTGGGGCTGTCAAACTTAAAGCCTGGCGGACGTGGATAGTTAAAAGTTGAAATCAAGTTGCCATTAACCCACAAAATCTTTACAATTTTAAAGAGTGACAAAAGAACCTTTCCTAGACAGGTACTAGTTAGGAGTCATTTGACCCATAAATAACATGTAGCCAGAGATCATGTAAAGTTAACGATAAAAAACATTGATAAAATTCTTGCGTTGGGTGATATTAGGCAGTTTCATGAAAATTTGAAGTTGCTTCAATGCTTTTAAATGTCATATCACTGGATAGAACAAAAAATTAGAAAGAAAATGAGGGGTCAATGGTCATGATAGGTTAACCCTATGCAAAGTTATGAATTTTTGTTGATTTAAATATTTGGTAATTTTTAAGATCCAGTTTCATTTGAAAAGTTGTGACCGAATTTGCCTGCAATGTATCCTTGTAGTACTAACAAAGTCTGTTTTGCGCAAGTTGCACTGTTTTTGTGCCAACGTTACAGTTGGCATGGACTGATCAATTAAGATAATCACGATGTGTAGTATCCATTTATCGACACTAGAACTGACTACCCGTAGACTACCCTTTATATTAGAATTTTACCATGAAAGTTCGGCGGGTCACAACTTCGACAGAAAAAAAGGATATGAAAAATAGCGCCACCATCGGCGGTTTGCGTGAATCTGCCTAGTGATATACAATTGATTTGATTTTGCCTTACACAAACATATGCATATGTAGCACTTCATACTTAGTGCTTTCCGAGTGTCTGTGAAAAACTCACAGGGGACTTGGGTGGGATTGGAACTCCTTGACCTCCTGCTTACTAGTGCAGACATCTTAACCTTTCAACCACCAAACAAAGTCTAAATCAAGCACCCTTTAAGTTTGATACACTGATTAGTAAATACCATGGCAATGCAATCTCCCTTATATCCAAAGATTTTGAAACAGGGCGTCCAAATATGTTTTTTCTCAGAAAATCAGGGTGACTGAATGTTGAACTTTTTGTTTAATATTTTTATATGTACACATAGATTACACAGTGTATATAAACACGGGTGTTTGTTTATTGCTGGCTGATGCGATGCTACGCTCCCCCCCCCCCCCCCCACATAAAATCTATTTCTACCTGTTGCCATTTTCAAATTCTGTCCCGCCACAGTCTGGCTTGGTCCACACATTGAACTCATAGTCCGGTACGGCACATGTATCTCCAACCCGTCGTGTGCTAGGGTCATCATCTTCGTCGTTGGGCACTCGCTCAACTTGTGCCAAGTTGCCGGAATCGAACTTTGAAGTGAAGAGGAGACCTCCACTCCGGTACTCCATGGTGGAGGCAGGAGGCAGAAGATCTAAGAGGAGTTTAGTTTTGTGTTGCCACTAGCAACCAGATGGTGATTAGACTCACATCTTTCTCTGAAAAGTGAAAGCAATATTAATTGTATTGCCCATGAATTTAGGAATTTTTGGGCAATCACTAATGTTAGTATCACCATACACCATGGAGGTAAAGTTAGATTCTACCTCCATGGTATCCCATAACCCCATAAGGTTTATCGCAAATAGCACCTGCAAGGAATCATGGGATGTCTGTGGGCGCAACAGCACCACAAAAAAATAAATTGTTGACGTCACACAAGCCGCTCCAAACATATGCCCCAAATTGTATCCCAGTATGCTTTGCTGCAGTTGCTTTCGCGCTATTTGTGATAAGGCCTAGCCCTAAGCCTAGTTATGCAAATAAAAAAACAACGTCGATAGTGATTCGATGACGATGATACTTGATACTAAATTACCAATGCTGTGCATGCACTGGCTGACTGATGATGGCTGACATCACGTAATATTTTAAAACCAGACTAAATTAGTGCACAAAACCGTCCATGGAGGTACAGGCAGAAAAATAAACGTCTGATCGCTGAACGTTTAGTACTAAACTATGGCTATCCTATGCCACTAGGCACTACACAATAAATCACTAGTATTAGTGTAACCATGGAGGAAGAAAACTTCTTTCTCCATGGTGTAACGTTACGTTAGCATGCCATGGTTAGTCTGTACATTTCTGTGCCTGGAATTAATTACTCACTGCACAATTCTACTGCAATTTCCGATCGTATATATCTAATAAAAACATGCATTAACCTACCTCGAGCTTAAACTCACAATCTTTATGGTCATGAAGTTTTTAAATATTTCCTAATTCGCATTCTTATATTTTTTGCAAGATATAGACGATGACACTTCCACTGATAACCACAACTCAGTGATGAAAACAAACTGTTAGCAACTGTCACATGACTATATTGATGCTCGATGATTGGTCGATGCTGGTAGCCGACGTTTCTTCAATCAACAACGTCCCCAGGGTTTACGTCATTCTTACTATTAGACCCTGGTGAATGAAATTCCGCTTTCTGATAAGTTACTTCAAAGACTACGCGAAATTAATTTGAATTTTATTTCGAGGAAACAAAGCATAAATCACAACATGTATCGTAAATACCTCAGTTTGAATTTTAAAAAAATAATAAGTTCGAAGTTTTTGGTTTCAAGGTTTGTGTTACTATCGGGGGTTCAAAATGGGCACGAAGAAAATAGTTGACAAAATTAATATTAAGCCAAAAAATGTCTCCGCACGCCGCGTCGCCTCAATTCTCAGAGCCGCGCGTCGGCATTTTTAATTTTCTTTTTTTTGTGCTATGAAACGATGTCCAATTGCATCCAAAATTGCTGGATCGATTGGACATCTGACGTTTTAAACGTTTGCCCGATTTGTGAGGCCTCTCTTAGCCACCATACTTTGTATAGGCCTATGGAAAATTTGGTCCTCGCGTATATATGTATCACGTACTGGGCAGCGCTGGGAATTGGGGGGAAAAAAAACACTGAAAAAAAACCCCCAAACCCCCCCCCCCCCCAAAAACAAAACCCGGAGACTTTTTCTCCCCAAAGCCTTAGCGGTAGATAGGCAAAATTCCTCATGATCTTTGTGTTCTGAGTAGCTTTTGTTTAGAGTTGAATGTTATTGGTGGCAGTTCGATAACCTCCCCTCCCTCCATAATAAATATTGGAGGGACTTTCCCCTGGCACCCTTTTTTGGGATTATTGATAAACACCAATCTGTGGGCGGATATTAAATGTGATTTAAAACGATAGCAAGTCTGCACTACAATGATGTCAAACGATCATGTACAATTTTAAATTGTTAAAATGTTAGTCATCAATAAATAACCATTTTAACACGTCAAATATCGCGAGATTAGGGATGTGCGCGCGAGATTTTGTACACAAAATTGAAATCCTGCGATGCTAAAAATGCGATATCAAAGTAACTAATTTGTTAATCCTTAATATTTTACGTTCAGAAATGGGTAGTTTTAGGAAGGTTTGACTTCCCCTAAAAATATAGAATTTTAAATTGTTAAAATTTTAGTCATCAATAAATAACCATTTTAACACGTCAAATATCGCGAGATCAGGGTTGTGCGCGCGAGATTTCATCCCCCCCAATTCCCAGCGCTGCCCAGATAGGTCCCCATTGCCAGTGCCAGTCACAAATTTAGTCATCCATAAATAACCAACTTTAAGATGTCAAAATCGTGAGTCAGTGATGATGTGCGCACGTGATTTGACATCCACTCCCCACCCCATGTCCAGCATACAGCAGCTGCTGTACCTAGCCTGAAGATCTGACGTCACGCTTTGAGCTAGAGGCGCGTGATCCTTGATATAGGATATAGACAGGGACCAGTCTACAGCTATACCATGCACTGGTCTCTGTTACTAGTGTTAGTATTACGTGTGTGTGCGAGGGTATTTTGAGTTTAGTTTATGTTAATTGCCCACGGTCTCGGGGAAAATACGCTAGCCGACGTTTCTAAGTTCGAAGTTTTTGGTTTCAGGTTTTGTGTTATTAGGCCAAAAAAAAAAAAATTGTTGAGTTGCCCTCCAGTGAAAATATTTGAAGGGGTCGGTCGGTCGGGATTTTTTTTCTTCTTTTTTTTTTCCCCTTTTCCTTGACTGTCATTTTAAGATTGAAATGCATTGGAACTGAAACCACATACCATGTTTTTCATTTGTATACCTATCAGCAAGGAATTTTGCTTCAGAATAAAAGTATCCCAAGCATTTTTGTTGTACTTTTCGCTGTGATTGACACAGCAAATTCATATTGCGTGCAATGCTCAATATGCAACATGTGAGTGGCCATTCGATTTGAAAACGTGTAGATCGAGTCGCAATCGTTGACACACATACAGTGCGGGGATCCAGTGCACAACGTGTGAGGGCCATTCGATTGGAAAACGTGTAGATTTGGGTCGCAATCGTTGGCACACAGTGTGTGCGAAGGCAGTGCACCATGTGAGGGCCGGGGCCATTCGATTTGAAAACATGTAGATTGAGTCTTGGGTACCGGTAAATTTACCGGTAAAAAAAGTGGAAAATTTCACAAATCAAACGTATTATGTTTTATACAAAAAAATTGGTAAGTTTCATTAATAAATAGGCCTATGAATGACGGGAAAAAAAAAAAAAAAAAAAAACCCGACCCGAGATTTCAGCACTTTTGGGTCGGTCGGTGGAAGGCAACTCAACATCTTTTTTTTGTGGCCTTATCAGGGGTTCAAAATGTGCATGAAGAAAATAGTTGACTAAATTAACAATAAGCCTATAGATAGATAGGCAAACTATCTGTGTGTTCTGAGTACTTTTGTTTAGAGTTAAATGTTATTGGAGTCAGTGCGATAACCTCTCCCTCCCTCCGTAATAATTATTGGAGGGACTTTTCCCCCGGCCCCGCCCTTTTTTTGATTATTGGTAAACACCAATCTGTGGGCGGTCATCAAATGTGACTTAAAACGATAGCCCCGCCTACACTAGTTTACCCTTCGACATTATCAATATCAATAAATTGGCAAAGAGGTTAGAGGTCGGTCCACCATCGGCGGGAATTTGCAGGGGCCGTAGCGGGGGGCAGGGGGGGGGGAGTGGGGGTGACACCCCAATAATTTTTCTCAGTCGGCAAATGAAGCATCAAAGGTACTAGAACAAGGGTTGGTCAGAATAAATTTGTAGTCGGCAAACATTGAGCTAAGGATTTGCCGACTGCAAATGTGTCGTGTTTCTATGCACTGAACATTTGCCGAGTTGTTTGTTTGTTATAAGTCGTGTATATGTGAGGTGTCGTGGCCGAGCGGTCTAGCTTACCGGATTCAAGTTCTGGTGTTAGCAACAGAATGTGGGTTCGAATCACAGCCGTGACACTTGTGTCCTTGAGCAAGACACTTAATCATAATTGCTTCTCTCCACCCAGGGGTTAAATGGGTACCTGTGAAGGCAGAGTTGGTTTGCTTTATATGCGCTAGAAATGGCAGCAATTGAGCTGTATACTCCCCAGGGAGCTGAGATGGTTTCAGGAATGATTTATGAGCCTTATGAGCAGGGATAATAATATAATGCGCCTTGAGCACCACTTAGTTGGTGGATACGTGCGCTATATAAATCCACACATTATTATTATTATTATTATAAACTGCGGTTTCGGGTGGAAGTTGTCCATAAAATTGTCCAATATCATTGACCTGGGGTCCTTGACTTCCAACTTTGAGTATTTTGGACACAATAGGCCCTGAAAAGTGGCCCTAATTTGCTTCCAGACGTATATGGTCTTTCTAAGTGCTTGCCAGAGTGGGCGTTTTCACTTTCGTGTTTTTTTTAATTGTTTTTAATTGATCACCTCCATGAGCGCCTTTAGTTACATCACCCAAAGATCAACCTCTGACCCATTTCGATATAAGGCACCACAAACACAGACGAGGGTCAAACACTATTTATAATTATAAATATTTATATTATAAATATCTGAAAACGTCATAACTATACAAAACGCAAACATCTAGTATTTGTTAAAAGAAAACTATTATGTACATATTTTTAATATATTTTTGTGCACAGGGAAATCCTATACTGGGGCGTAATAGCAATGGGGCGTTTCTGCGATGGGGCGGGCGTAATTTTGAAGGGGAGTTTTGTCAGAGGCGGTCAGGTGCGTTGTGGTGATGGGGCGTAACGACGACTGGATGCCGGTCAAGATCGATCTACGTGTTTGCAAAATATCACTGGTCTACATCGTATTGGCTATTCTATAACACACATACCAAGTACCAGTACGATACGTGGGATAGGTTGTGCCAGTACTGATGAAAGTAATGTCGTCCACGACGCAAAAATAAGGCATAAAAATAAAATAATTTCCTTGGAATTCTAAATGTGTGTCGAATATTTAATAGTTTTTTTCAATAAGTGTGCAAGTCTCTGAGATGGTTGATATTCGGCAGGGCAGAGACATGTTTCTTCGGCGAGCTCTGGAGAAAATTCTCAACGACAAAGAAACCAAGAAATCCTACAATTCACAGCTGAGAAAGGCATGTCAAGTTGCCTTAGGTGAGTGCACCAGTGTCGTGAAAAATTTATTATGCGACTGAAAGAAAATAATAGGCCATGAGAATGAAAGTCATAGATTTGCGTCCACCGCCCGCATGTCCCGAAAGCTACCGCCTAAATTTTTCATTATTTTCCAAAAAAATCATTATTTGCACAAAAAAGGTAGGCTATTTTCACCAAACAAATTTAGTTCCAAATCATCCACATCAGTAAAACGAAGTTTTTACCAAATTTCCACCAGTAGGCCCTATGTGCGCTTTAATCATTAGCACATGTTCTCTTACAGTCTTAGTCCTGCATACGTCGTTCACAAAAAAGGTCGCATCGCGCTAAACTGTATGGTAAACTCCGTCCGATCCGCACCTGCAACTGTACCGCCTTCACATGCACAACACGTTTGCTGTTGAGGCTTTGTATCTTATGCCCGTGTGTGCGGCCCGCACGTATAATGATGCACGTACGTACTCAGGCGACCATACGTACGGCGACATGCACGTGCACAGGAATAGCCATAGGCCTAATAGATCATATCATAAATTTATTTAGCTGTTTACCTCTGTACCTACATACAATTAGTGATATGATCGACTAAACAACGACTGCAGATATAAGACATTGCCAGCGAGGGGGGGTTGATTGGGTCGCTAGTCCCTATGTTCAATCTCCTCTCCCAATAAAGATGTGCAAAACAATAAAATAGTCTTAATGACCAAAATTCTCCTTGTTACTCCTCTTTTACCCTTCACCCTTGCATCTCTCTCTCGCAGGTAGAAAGCATGTACATAAAGTGATTAAGAATACGTCAAATTAGAAGAAACATCTTGTGATTGCGCTGTTAGTGTTATTAATGATCAATGGAAATAATGAATAATGAAAATAAGCCTCATGTGTTTTCGAAATTTCCCGGATGCAAATCTATGACTTTCATTCTCTTGGCCATAATTAGACAGCCACAAATGCAACAGTACAAATATTTGCATGTTTTTAATAAAACCAAATAACTAACTTGCGTTATGGTATGTTTTGTAATATGATGAGTGCAATAAGTTAACATTAAACATTATCCCCATTACTGAATACTGAGTACTAGTAGGCGTACAGGTAATAATAATAATAATAATGTGTGGATTTATATAGCGCACGTATCCACCAACTAAGTGGTGCTCAAGGCGCATTATATTATTATCCCTGCTCATAAGGCTCATAAGGCTCATAAATCATTCCTGAAACCATCTCAGCTCCCTGGGGAGTATACAACTCAATTGCTGCCATTTCTAGCGCATATAGAGCAAACCAACTCTGCCTTCACAGGTACCCATTTAACCCCTGGGTGGAGAGAAGCAATTATGATTAAGTGTCTTGCTCATGGGCCTACCTGTACTAGGCTACAGGAATGCAGGGCCAAATTTTCAACACCTTTTTTCCCTTTTTCGGAATTTTACCTAGGAACCGCAGTTGTGTATTTTTAAGTCAGATTACGTAAATTTATAAGAAGTAACCTTCGTTGTGGCCCTGCATTCTATAGTTGTACCCCATAATGTTGTCATATTAAAGCCTAAACATAAAAATGTACATTTATCACCAAAAACTCAACCCCCCATTAACTTTGTAAACAAACTCGTATTCAGAGGTACTCATTTTGTCCACACTGGAGTGTCGTGGCCGAGCGGTCTAGCTTACCGGACTCAAGTTCTGGTGTTAGCAGCAGAATGTGGGTTCGAATCCCGGCCGTGACACTTGTGTCCTTGAGCAAGACACTTAACCATAATTGCTTCTCTCCACCCAGGGGTTAAATGGGTACCTGTGAGGGCAGAGTTGGTTGATTAGCCCTATATGCGCTGTAATGGCAGGAATTGAGCTGTATACTCCCCAGGGAGTTGAGATGGTTTCAGGAATGATTTATGAGCCTTATGAGCAGGGGTAATAATATAATGCGCCTTGAGCACTACTCAGTTGGTGGATACGTGAGCTATATAAGTCCACACATTATTATTATTATTATTATTATTACACGCACTTGTCAATGCACATGCGTGCGGCAATTCCGAACATATTTTTAAATGGACTTTCAAAATGCAGTTATTCACGAGCAAATTCACCATAAACGGAAAGAATGTCGTATCCGACCGCCACTTTTTAAGGGTTTTGGGAATTTTTGTGCAACCATTAACAAGTTAAAATATGATTCTATCGATTTTTGGGGGTACAGAAAGCGAAAGCTATCTTTAAAATTCACTTTTATGACAGTTTTCAGACTTTATTTCCCTTCTAGAAAAACCTTCCCCTTCAGAAAATAGAAGTATCCTATTATAGTTACCACTGCGCATGTACAGTGATCAGACTGACACGAGATCAGAGATCAGACTGACATGACTGAGGAAGTCATCGTATACCAAAAATGCCTGATTTTTCATGAAATAAATATCCTGGAATAATTTGAAGTATATGTCCATCATCATCATCCATATATGTTTTCCACCTTACTGGGTAGGTAAGATTACATTATTGGATATATTGAATGAGAAAAAGTGGCGGTCGGATACGACATTCTACCCCCATAAACATCCATGGCTGTACAGTTAAACTTAAATGATAAGACCAAGAGTTACTTTGTTAACTAGCGTTAGGGGCACAGATGTGGTACCCTTACATGTCGATGATCTAAGTTTAACCAGGGAACGATTTCGTTCAAAAATTGTGCATGGCAACAATATTTAGGCGGACATATTTGTGTGTGTATGTAATACTAGTTACGGATAGAAAGTCTTGAATTTTGTGTAGCAAATTGTGAATTTTGTTTAGCAATTTTCTATGCAATACAAGCGAAATGGTGCACTGTTAACCCTCTCTTGCAGCAAAGCATTGGGCTGATAATAATCCTGTAAACTTATTGGGGAATATACAGTTTTGAACAACCTTGGCACTACAGAGGTTTGTCAAACACAATATAAATAAAATTATAAATGCATTTTATAAGCTTAATCTATGTATGTTTTCATTGAGGATGAACTTTGTATCAACAAAGTACTTTGGTGTTTAGATGCCAATTGCCAGCCAAGCTCTTGAAACATATTGAAAGGTTCCATAATGTACTTATGTATGTCAGTTTGAATATTGGTTTATGCACTTGTTGATAGTAGTTGTCAATTAGACACGCATGACTGAAACAAAAGTCAACTTTAAATATTTACTTTCTGCATGGCAAAAATATCTGTTAATAATTAATCTAAAAATAAGTGGTTATTCTGTCTTTTTCTTTGCAGAAGAAATAAATCAAAAGTACAGTGACAAAGGGTAAGTTTCCAAAATGTATATTTAAAGGGAAGGTAATGTACGTTAATATTTGGTAATGTATGTTCACTTCAACCTTCTTGTTTAAAAAAAATGTATCTTAAAACTAACATGTGAAATTGCATCATAATGGGTGCACACGGTTTTTAAAAAAGCACAAAAAACTGTTACATATCCGGCAACATTTTTAAATTCTTCATAACAATACATATCTAAGATGAAAGCACTTCAAACAAAAATATTTCCAAGGATGATTGGCAAGTGTACCAATTTAACACCAAGTAAGTTTTTAGAAAAATATTTCTCTTGATATTAATTTGATAAGTTGTACCTTCATTTTAACCCTAACTCCCTCGCTATTTTGGGTAAGAACCTTCCTCAATCCACCAAAATCAACACCATGCAGTAACACTACCACCAAACTGTTGGACTTAGCTGGAATTGAGACACCCGGCCCCATGTAAAGTATCCCTGTCTGGGCTATACAGTATTGAGTCCATCAAAATCCGACAAACCCTGCTGTTGGAGTTTGAATGGTTTTGGGTGGATAGGGTTAAGCTGTACAAATGTTTAGGATTTTAGTAAATTTTCAAGTCAATAGTGAAAATAATTGTTAGTGTGAAAGCCTTTCAAAAATTTTCGGAAAAGGTGAGGGAGTTCTAGATCAACAACTTTTTACATAATGTAAATGTAAAATTGATTTTTGTGAAACTTGTTTTACTGTTGCAGAGAACAGCAGCAAAATGCATCAGGGGCGTTACCACTCCCCAAGACCCAAGTCAACTTCATTGCAGCGGACCGGTACTTTCTGCCATTTGAGCTGGCCTGCCAGTCCAAAGCACCGAGGATTGTTAACACGGCTTTAGATTGCTTACAGGTATAACAAAGGGTCAAATTCATAACTGCTAAGCATACAACTTTGCTGAGGTTCACAGCTAAATTTTGCTAAGCAGATAAATTTACTAAGTAATATTTTGTGCATAGCAGCTTGATAAAATTGAGCCTGATCTTTACAATGTATTAGGACTCATTAATTTTGCCAGTGTTCTTTCCAAGGGTTTTTCTGGTCGTCTCTTATCATATTGTCGCCGTCTTTGTATGGTATCCTGACTGCCAATCAAAAATCACAGTTTATTAAGCACCAAACTGCCAATAAAAAACAGTTTGATAAGGCACCAGTCTATAACCAAGATGGAATTTGCGTGAAAAAAGTTTTTTGAATCACCGTCTTGTAGAAGACAATTTTAAGGGAATTTGGTTAAAGGGACAATATCGTCACGATCAACAGGGCATGGAATCAGAGTGCTAGTTTTAGATTAACTCAGTGACTGAAAATAATACCCCAAATGATAAGGTCATATTACGGTTGCTGCTGCATAAATTAACCAATAATTTTCAGTCGTTGTTTTCATCTTAAACTAGGACACCGATTCCATGCCCTGTTGAAAGTCTGCTCTGATTATGATGATATTGTGCCTTTAACCAGTTCGCACCGGGAATAAAAAAGTTTTTCCGAACCCCGTGGCGGGTTTATTTTTACCGCACAAACACGACCAATTGTGCTCACCAGAGCGTGACCGGGGAGACCGCGTCTTCCACCGTATGCTTATGGCTCGTTGCCACGTCGACCGGGAATCTATACAAATATTCCCGAGAATCCTGTGGCGTGTTTAGACGTTCTCCGATCCGCTGTCCAAAAAAAAATTGCGTGTATACACGGCCTCCGACGCGAACTGGTTAATGGTATTCCATCATGCATGATGAATAGTATTAGAAAATTCATATTGGGGGATAAAATTAACTGATGACTATTGAGCTTTGTGGATAGATTTGCATATATATATATATAGAGTAAAATGACATACAAATATTACATGTTAGCCCTGCTTACTCTCACAATATAAATTGGGTAAAAGTCTTTTGGACCTTGCTGCCTTCAGCAGTGAAGACACAAACCCATTGTTCATGCTGTTTGATTTTGTTGCAATCATTGTGTTCGGGTTGTCCGGGTTGGCAGGGTTATTCAATTAAGTGGAACTGCCCCTGTAATCAAATTAAGGCAAACATATAGGTGTGTTTTCTGAATAGATTGAACAAAAATAGGGTAGGTCTGTGGATAAATTAAGTTTTTTTACCCGTAATTTTCTTTTGACAAAAATACTATGGTGGGTTAACATGGCAGATTTTGGTTTTGGGCACATGATACATGTAGATATAATTTCAATTTAGTTTGATAGATGTTCAGGTATATTATTACATTTCAATCACAACAATACATACATAGCCAGTACAGTTGAACACATGCTCTCATGTCAACCCTCAATCTGGTGCTGGGATGGTTAACAACCGAAACTGCACTAACCGTTTATAAATTTGCTAAATTTGCTACAATTTTGAAAGAATTTGCCACATTTGTTATGAAACAATCATTGGAGGAAGTTTATTGATGCTTTTTGATTGAAAATGTATACACATTGTTCCATTTGCCAAAAACATGTATGACATAAAACACAATAAAGGGGGCCACTTTGCATCCGTCACGTTAGCAGTTTTTCCAATGGTTGTTATTTATTTTTAAGTACCTGAAACCAAGCAAAAAGTGTTTCAACATGTGAATGGACATGCAGGCTTATACTAGAACTAATTTGAGTTGATTTATTTTATTTATTTTATTTTAAATTTATTTTTTTACCCTCAAATTTCCATAAAAATTGGATGGAAAAAGTTACCTCACTTTTCCGTCCATTTGTTGATGGAAATTTTAGGCTAATTAAAAAAAATAATAGTAATAATCAACTCAAATTATCTTTAGGATAAGCATGCATGTCTATTCAAATGTTGAAATTCTTTTTGGGTGGTTGCAGATATTTAAAAAAAATTACAACCATAAGAAAAACTGCTAACGTGACGGTAGGAAAGTGGCCCCCTTATTGTGTTTTATGTCGTATGTAGTTTGTGTGGCTGTCGGGTGCCGACTTGCAGTTAACCAGTTAACAGACCGTGAAAGTTTAGGTTAAACGGTTGGCAAACTAACCGGTAACTCCTGGCACTACGTCAATCATTTAAATTATCAGTGGACTTGAATTACCTAGAAATAGATTACAATATTGTGTAGACAGTTTGTATTGTGTAAGTCTGTACCTGATGATGGATCACGTTATTGCATTGTTTGCTATAAGTGCATTTATAAGGCCAAATAAATTAAAAAAACATGTTTAGCGTCCTGCCTTTTTGAAAAAAGGAAGGAGGGCTTTTTTTTTTTTTTTTTTTTCTTTTTTAAATGGCCGCCCGACACATTTTTAAAGACAACCGGCCGGGCTATTTTTCAAGATGGCTGCCAGCTTTTTTCAAAATGGCCGCCACTTAGACTCAGGAAATGACATATTGGCTTCTTATGGGCAAGATGCAACAGAAAATGAGACCAAAATAATGCCACTATGCAGAACCGAACATCTCTTCTGCGCAATTGCACCATATGATGTCACTTTAGCCTCTGTGATGTCGCATTTATGGGAAGTGAATAAGTTTTTTAGTGACACATAAAGACAAAACAATAAAAGTAGCAAATGAAACAATTTTCATATCTAATCTAATGGGGCGATTGCATGAATAGTCTCAAATCCAGCCGTTTTTATTTATATCACTGTAGACGTGCCGCAGAAAAACTGCATGCGGATGTACTATAAATTTTAAAGCGACTGTAAAAATGGTAATACGTTTTACACGTACGCTGGTTTCCGTGTTCTCTTTGTCTTTCAACACTTTTCTATTTGCTAGTCCTGAGTTCCTAGACGTAGAGAACCAGTTAATATTTCACACGGGGCGAACTGACACGCGTATGATAATCGACAACTTTATACACGGTGTGCTAAAGTTTAAAAAAATACGATCTTATTTATTTTAAAATTTATTTTTTTCGTCTGAGATTGTTAAAATGTATCCTTTTTTTTCGTAAAAAAAAAAAAAAAAAAAAAAAAAAAGGAGGCGGCCTCTAAAAAGGAAGCGGGCGGGGACGCTAAACATGTTTATTTTTTTTATTTGGCCTAATGTATATGAAAAAATCCATTAGCCCATCCGTGTCTGTTGTTTCCATTTACTTGTTAGTACATAATGCATCTTGTATTGGCTTAATTCAAGTGTGAATATTCCTACCTGCATGTACAATGTACATGTTGTTATACCACAAAGGAACAACTCTGTGCAATTATCCAGCATGTGTTGACAATAGTGTATTTACGTTGGTTAATTGTCAGTGCATTAAAAAGGCATTACTGTACACCTTTGATGACTTAATTATAAAATTACTGAATAATAATCTAATGATGTGAAGTAAGGGATGGTATTTGCTGTCAAACATCCCTTAAAATATTCCGTCTCGGGTGCTATAATTTTGACAAATTAAAGAAATAATTTTCAAAATTAATTTGTGTCATCCTTAGCCAGATATTCCACATTGGATAGAATACGAACATGTCGAACAATCTGAACACAATTTCATTTTTTCCCCATTAACCCTAACCCTCCAGGGTATTTTGGCTAGAAACCCTGCCAGACGCATCAGATTGCATCGTTTGTCAAAGTGACTTGGCTGCCCAATGCAGCAAGATCCATCTGGTCACAAATCTCAAGGCCGAACTGCCTCAGAGTCTGTAGTCACCAAACGCAGCAGGATACAACTCTGGCATTGTTCAATGGGACCAGCTTTCAATAGCCTCAGACTTGGCTGCTTATGCACTGGTGTTGACAGCTGAATGCATCAAAGTGCACCAGACTTTTCCACCTGATGCACTGTGCTGCGTCTGGCAGGGTTAGGGTTAAAGAAATAAGCTGAAACTTTCATATGTTTTTATACATATACATGTATCTTGATTCTTATAAGGTATGGATGTGTTAATCCTAGCCACCCCAAACCCATCAAACTCCAACAGCTAGTTGTGTTTGATGGACTCGGTCTCCAGTATTGTATAGCCTATGCACGATGTTAGATTTTGGTGGATTCAGGAAGGTTCTTAGCCAAAACCATTAGGGTTAAAAGACATTTACCCAAAGGCTATTCTGGCTTTATAAAAAACAACAAAAACAATCCACACCCTTGTACAGCATTGGTTATTACAAAATAAATCAAGTTTTGTGATGTCTTTCTATCTGAAGTGCTATCATTTAAGTGAAATTAGGCAAAACTTATTTTGAATCAAAAAATCAAACTTCCAGATGGAAATCCCTTGACAAAATCTACATTGACTAATGATGAGTATGAGACTTGTAAATTAACCATTGCACGTTTTCCTCAGAAATATGTGACCAGTCTTCAAATGATATTGCTTGATATTGCTTTGGAAAAATTATGCTACACAAAATTCAAGAATTTCTATTCAAAATTAGCTTTACATTACATACACACAGTATTTTTGCCTAAAATGTTTCCTTCTTGTGAACATTGAGGGCAACCTTTATACAAACAGGGCTTTTAGAATATCATTGGTTACTGTACCTTTTGATTACATTTACATTATATTGTACCACTAGAGGGCAATGGTGTACACAATACTGATACAGTAGTCACTTATACTACGGAACATCTATTGTAACTTTCAGAAACTGATAGCCTATGGCCATCTAACCGGCGATGGACCAGACAGCACCATGCCAGGCAAGAAGCTCATAGACCGCATCATAGAGACGATATGCGGTTGCTTCATCGGTACCCAGACAGATGAGGGAGTACAACTCCAAATCATCAAGGTACAGTATAGTCTCTAGGGATTAATAACAGAGCTGCCAACTCTTCCGGATTCTGCGGAAGACTTAGATGTTGATTTATTTACTTAAAATATAAGGAGGCCTCCTTGGCACCAAAAGGAGAGGCCTCCTTGCATATATTTTAAGTAAGTAAATTACCGTCAAATACGGAAGTCTTCTGCAGAATCCGGAAGAGTTGGCAGCTCTGTCATAATAGAGTTGCTGTGAGGCCACCAAAACAAGTTTCTGGTCTGTGGCCTCAGACCTGCACGTCGGCAGTTTTAATTTTCTTTTTTTGGTATGAAACGATGTCCAATTGCAGCCAACATTGCTGGATTGATTGGAATTCTGCCAGGCTGTGGTTTAAATGACTTTTCCACACAGCGGTATGAACGTTTGCCTGATTTGTGAAGCCTCTTTTAGCCACCATACTTTGTATATGGGAAATTTGGTCCCCGCGTATACAATGTATCACGTATTTCCATGTTGGCCAAAAAAAAAAAGATTGCCGGGGAAAAAAAGGCGCATTACCACACCGATTTTGAAGCTGACCAGAAACCAGAGACTTTTTTTGACCTAGGATTTATATTTATATATATAATTATATTTTTTTTATGAAGCCAAAATAATAATAATTGTAAATATCTCTGAATAGCAGCTCATGAAATATTACAGCTCGTTGGACAAAATTATTTCTAGGAAAAATTGATAACATCATCAGCTCTGATCTAATACACTAAAGAGAGTTTTTACATTAAAATACAATAGCATGCTTAGTCTTGGTTCAAAACTGTGTTTGTATGTTAATGATACACGATCCCACGGTGATACACAAACGCTACAATAATGAACCGCTACCACACACACAAACTGCTATGAAACACAGTCTTGCACATAAACAATAACAGACTGCCGTGAACAGTGAACACGGCAGTCCGTTGTTGTTTATGCGCGTGCGCACCAAAAATGTGGGCTGCGCTAGCATTTCAAATTGCGTAGTGGTTTCCTCCTGTTTTCGGGGGGAGATTATACGAAGTTCCCAAGACTGTGTTTGATAGCGGTTCCTGTGTGGTAGCGGTTCGTGATTGTAGCGTTCGTGTAGCGCTGTCGGATTGTTTATCAAAAACATACAAACACAGTTTTGAACCAAGACTATAGAATGCCTATACCCTCTATTCCTGATATTCAGTCAGTATAATATAAAGATAAGTGACTGCAATCTTAACAGGCATGTAACCAGAGTATTAGGCAGTAATATATCTGGGTGTCGTTTAGATGCCTAAAATTGACACCCTTTTTTGATCTGTGATACACATTATTTAACATTTGCACACCCTGTCTTCCAACGAATACCCAATTTGGACACCCTGTCTTTCAACGAATATCCAATTTGGACACCCTATCTTTCAACGAATACCCAATTTGGACACCCTATCTTTCAACGAATACCCAATTTGGACACCCTATCTTTCAATGAATACGCAATTTGGACACCCTATCTTTCAACGAATACCCAATTTGGACACCCTATCTTTCAACGAATACCCAATTTGGACGCCTTGTCTTTCAACAAATACCCAATTTGAATACCATGTCTTTCAACGAATACCCAAATTGGACACCCTATCTTTCAACGAATACCCAATTTGGACACCTTGTCTTTCAATGAATACCCAATTTGGACACCCTGTCTTTCAACGAATATCCAATTTGGACACCCTATCTTTCAACGAATACCCAATTTGGACACCCTATCTTTCAACGAATACCCAATTTGGACACCCTATCTTTCAATGAATACGCAATTTGGACACCCTATCTTTCAACGAATACCCAATTTGGACACCCTATCTTTCAACGAATACCCAATTTGGACGCCTTGTCTTTCAACAAATACCCAATTTGAATACCATGTCTTTCAACGAATACCCAAATTGGACACCCTATCTTTCAACGAATACCCAATTTGGACACCTTGTCTTTCAATGAATACCCAATTTGGACACCTTGTCTTTTAACAAATACCCAATTTGGACACCTTGTCTTTCAACAAATACCCAAATTGGACACCTTATTAGCATATCCTGGCTTAAACATGAACACTTCACGTAATGTTAGCCATGGTATATTTAATTACCTATTCTAAAACTATACCTTATCTTTTCGGTCCAATATCACCACTGTATAAAATCCCCTTGTGTTCTTTGTTACCCTCCTAGGCACTCCTCACAGCTGTAACCTCCCCTACCTGTGAGGTACATGAGGGTACCCTCCTTCAGGTGTTACGGACATGTTATAATATCTACCTTGCCAGTAAGAACCTCGTCAATCAGACCACAGCCAAGGCGACCCTCACACAGATGCTAAATGTCATCTTTAATCGCATGGAAATGCAGGCGGTAAGGACCACTGACTAACCCTAACCCTCCCAAATCCTCCAAAATCCTCTTTGCTAAATTAAATGATTTTGAAGGATTGAGGTTACATGCTGCATGCTATTTGTTAAAGTGAAGGATTTTGGAGGATTGAGGTTATTAGGCATACTTGCCTTTCCATGGTACATGTACATCCATGTTTGTTGTAGTGATTGCAAGGTCAGTGCTTGGCTCAGTGGACACTGTTTATTGCTCCATGCATGCAGGGAGGGTCCCTGGCCATGTACATGTATCATAGATTAGAAACACATGTGTGCATACATGTCATGTGCTTGCTTTACTACTGAAGGATTTTGGAGGATTCAGGTTATGTGTAAGCAAATGGGCCTAGGGAGTTAGGGTTAATTAAGTAATAAAATGTTGAGTATGAGTACAGTTGAGTATGAGTACAGTAATTGCTTAGCACTATCAAATATATGTACATTGGTGTCCCGTCCCCCCCCAACAAAGAAAGGGCATTTAACAAAGGAATAGTGTTATTGAACCATTCTTTCAGCTGATCTTTGACCAGAAACTTATTTGTTTATATATTAACACTAACCACCCCAAATCCTGCAAAAACCTCTAAGGGGCACTTTTTGGGAAAAATTCAGCACTGTTGGAAACTGGTACTTTCACCTCTTCAAATGGGGCAAAATTACTACCTGGCAAGAAGTACAGGCCATAAGTGCTGAATATGAAAGATTAACGAAAGTGCACGGTGCATTTTGAAGATAAGGGCATGTTTCCAAAAGTGCACTGATGGATTTTGGAGGATTCAGAAAGGTTCCTAGCCAGAATACCCAGGGGGATTAGGGTTAACAATTTGTATTTTTGTATTTTGTGGATTTTTTTGGTGGAGGGGGAGGGCTAAACTACAGTGCTTTCATCTATTTGTTACTATGTTTGAGCTTTGTGTTATTATGTATGTATGTAAATAGAATGGTACCTTGTATTATGTGTTTGTAGGTTGCTGATGCTAAGATCAAAGCTGAGGGAGAGGCAGAAGCCAGACGACAAAGCAAGGACTCTGGATCATTACAGGAAGAAACAGAGAAGGTGCAAGTGGTTACAGTAAATGTGGACAGCACCGATGGTAGAACCAAGATGATAGATGATACTGTGATACCTGGTACGTACCAAAAACCAGAAAAAAATAGTAATAAACAAATGATTGTTTCACTTAAACCTTACTTTGTGAAAAGTTCATAATGATGTCAGCCATCCCTTGAAATCTTTCCATGTTATTTTTTATCATTTTAGTAAAATTAGCCAAATTATTTTAAAAGGAGTACAAAGTAAGTTTTTGCTGAAAATTTTTTTGATTTGGGTGTTTTTGGGGTTAAATCTAGGAATTCCTTATTCTGAACCGAGTAGTGGAAATCATCTTGAAAACACACAGAGCAGTCCGCTAGACTCAAATGGTATGTTGTGCAGTTCCTTAAACAGTTTTAGTAATTTTCTAAATTTCATAAATTAAAATACTTTCAGAATTTGTTTGTGATTGCAGTATTCATATAAATGGCCCAGTTCATACTTCATAAATGCACAACTGAAGCACAATTTATGTCATCAGGCATGGTAAGCAACAGGGGTATGTGTGTTGTCGACTAAAGTTGCCAATGGTAGTGAAAGGGTTAACTGATATTGTACCCCAATTTAAAACCCTACTGGTTTCTGCATCTGCAATTGTTATAGTTACACTCAAACTGATCACAATATTATCATGTCTTAATAAATCTGTCTCAAATCTATTAATAGCTATTTCATATTTACAGAGGAAAATGTCCAAGACATTGTTTCCTCAATCTTAGACAGCATCATCACGGACATCGCTGATGAAATCAAAGATGACGATTCTCCAAAGCTACAGCCAGACACAGCACCGTCACCAACACCACCAATCACCAATTCAGCCCCACCGCCTGCTTCTAATTCGACAGGTCCTAGCCCCACTCCTGTCCCCCCAACTGTCACGACCTTACCCCCTATCGGTGAGGACAATGACATGGAGACAGAGGAACCGTTCTCTCATATTCTTCAGAAGGATGCTTTCTTGGTGTTTCGCTCGCTCTGTAAGCTTTCAATGAAGCCATTACCCGATGGACCTGCTGACCCAAAGTAAGTACCGATTTAATAACTTCATTTTTAATTTTTTTAAATTTTTTATTATATTTTTTTGCCCAAAGCAATGATTTCTCTGCACGTGTGTGTTTATGGAGAGATATCCACAGGCAACTTAGTGCTTACTACGATTTAATAATTGGAGCTGCTAAGCAGAAAACTGCTTACCAGAAAAATTTGCTGAGCGGATTTCTTTGGTTTCCAGTCAAACTTTCACACAAAATGTATGGCTGGTAGTCTGTTTTACATTGCTTAGCAAAAATATTTGCTTAGCAAAATTCTCTGCTTAGCAGCTCTGTGAAATTGGCTCCTGGTCCAACAAGCTTGCCTGTTTAGAGTTGGCCAGCCTGGATGGCTAGATCCAAAGGTAGCAGCTGTAACTACAATTTGCTTTAAACAATTTCCAAAGCTGAATTGGTCCGAGCAAACATCCTCCTTTAGCTCTTATGCATTTATTACTATTGGAACAGTAATAATGACCTCATTATTGGTATAACAAGAATGAACAATATTGACCTATTGATTTGTAATACCAATGCAAAAGTATTGAAATTTGGGCATCCTGTTTTTCAATGAATATGGATGCCCTGTTTACAAATTCTAACAATTATCCTCAAAAATTACTTGTTAACCCTAACCCCCCCCCTAGGCATTTTTGCTAGGAACCATCCCAAACCTGCCAAATCCATCAACACGCAGTAAAAAGGTATCCCAATTGTTGGACTTGAATGGGATTGGTACAGTAGTAAATGCAAAGCATCCATGACTGGGCTATACACGACTGGGCTATACACAGTCCTGAATCCAACAAAGCGCTGGGCTATACTGTGGAGTAGAGAATCCATCAAAATCAGGCAAAATCAGGGTATGGATTTTAGAGGTTTTGGGGTAGTTGGGATTAATCAAAATACCAAGCCTTCCATTTATAATGTTGTTTTTATTTGCCAGGTCTCATGAGCTTCGTTCCAAGGTTCTTTCTCTGCACCTTCTCCTGTCTGTACTCCAGAACGCTGGCCCAGTGTTCCGTACCAACGATATGTTTATCACTGCTATCAAGCAGTACCTATGTGTAGCGCTGTCCAAGAATGGCGTGTCTGCTGTACCTGAGGTCTTTGAGCTATCACTAGCCATCTTCCTGACGCTACTCAGTCTCTTCAAGACTCACCTCAAAATGCAGATAGAGGTAAGTTGTTGGTGTGATGTAACCATATAATGAAGTTGAGGTCAAAGGTAATAGGTCAAAGGGAACTGAATCTGGGTATAGAAAGGTCATTTAGTAAATATGTAGTAGTACGTTATTCACAGTGTCTACACCACAAGTGGTCTAAACTTTGTTTTAGACCTTGACTTAAAACTCCTGTCTTTAAGCCTCCTAACACCTGCTGATCAAAATGTCAAGTCAAGTTGTCAAAACCACTGTTTCTTCTCAGATCTAACACATTTTACATCCCAAAAATGATTTTCCTTGATGCTAACAGAAACCTCCTGAGAATAACACCACTGGGTATAACTTCTTCACCTTTTCAAATTGTCTGTTCTCCTTGTTCTCTCAGGTTTTCTTCAAGGAAATTTTCCTGAACATTCTTGAGTCGGCCACAAGTTCTTTTGAGCAGAAGTGGATGGTAGTTCAAGCTCTGACTAGGATATGTGCAGGTAAGGACACAGAATAGACTGTATGAATGTGTATTTAAGATCACAGTGGTGAACAACAAGGGGAGTACCACTTCACCAACATGACCATCCTTACTTGACCTAATCCATGTTTTACCTCAGGGGGATTTGAACCCTGATCTCTGTGGTAGAAGACTACACTTGCATTACCTCTCTGGCATGAACATATTCATATGTCAACTTGAGAGGGATTTGAACACAAGTCACTGAGGTGAAAAGCAATCAAACTACCACATCTCCAACCTCAATAACTAACCTGACCTAACTTGACAGAAAAGGATTTGAAACTTCACAAAATTCACAAGTGGAAAACAAGACAAGCACCACAAAACCAACTGCCCAAATTCTTATTTTCTCATCCACAATCTACAAGACATAAATAAATTGTTATATTTTGTATACTTTTTTTCTTGCAGACGCTCAGTGTGTTGTAGACATCTACTTGAACTATGACTGTGACCTGTCCAGTGCTAACATCTTTGAGCGTCTAGTTGGCGACCTGTCCAAGATTGCCCAGGGTCGTCATGCCATGGAGCTTGGTGCCACACCACAGCAGGAGAAACGCATGCGTATAAAGGGACTCCACTGTTTGGTTTCAATTCTTAAGTGTATGGTAGAATGGAGCAAAGACCTCTACATCAATCCAAACATCCAGACAAACTTAAGTGAGACACAAGAATTTGAAAAAACAAAAATTCATGATTTTATTTTACATGAAAAAATAGTACATTTGATTTGATTTTTGCTCTTCATTGATATATCTATGAAGCATTGTATAATCAATGCTTTCCAAGTGGGAAAAAAACTACACAGGTGATTCGGGCAGGACTCTAACCTATGACCTCCTGCGTAATAGTGCAGACTTCTTAATATCGTGACCAGCAAGCTTGCCCAATGATGACAGGCTGCAGACACTTGGAAAGTATACAGTGTTTCATAGATGTGTGTCAGTGTAGCTCTTAGATCCTTCAAAAGACTGCAGGGTTTGTCTTGTGCACTTGCTTTATTGAAATTCGCTGGAAATAAGGAGCAATTTTACAAATGATCACTCTGGTTTTCCTGACAGGTCAAGAGAAACCAGTTGGGGGTGACCAAGCTGATGCGGACAGCGGTCAAGGCACAATGACCAGCTCTGGAAGTCAGGGGTCACTCAACTCCACCCACTCCTACTCGACATCCAACTTTCTACAAACACAGACGGCACCCATGGATAGTCCAGAACAGTTTGAGAGTCAAAAACAACAGAAGGAAATCATTGAACAAGGAATTGAAATGTGAGTTTGATTTTTGTTATACTATGGTTAAGTTGTATTAATCCTGGTTAATTGGTAATCCTCAATACAACTGGGAGATTAGGCCAAAAAAAGTCTCTGGTTTCTGGTCATTGGTCGGCTTCAAAATCGGTGCGGTGATGCACTTAATTTTTTTTTTCAGCCATCTTTTTTTTTTTTTGCCAACAGGGAAATACGTGATACATGTATACGCGGGGACCAAATTTCCCATATACAAAGTATGGTGGCTAAGAGAGGCCTCACAAATCGGGCAAACGTTCATACCCCTATGTGAAAAAGTTGTTTAAAGCACAGCATGGCAGAATTCCAATCGATCCAGCAATTTTGGCTGCAATTAGACATCGTTTCATAGCAAAAAAAAAAGAAATTTAAAAATCCTACACGTGGTTCATTAATCAAGTAGTTATCACAAAAACTTAAAAGTAAATTTTCTTTCAAATTTTGCATTATTTATCATGATTAAACATACAAATTTAGACACTCCTCACTTCTCAAACTTTATGCTGTAACAAAAAATTTATTTAAATTTCCTGAGAAATGTTTGCTTCCCTGATAGGTTCAACAAAAAGGCCATGAAGGGAATCATCTTCCTTCAGGAACATGGCATTCTGGGAAAGAGACCGGAGGACATTGCGGAGTTCTTCCACAAAGATGATCGGCTAAATACAACTGTCCTAGGAGACTATATGGGAGAAAATGATAAGTAAGTTATGAAAACTGTAGTCTGTTTGCTTGCTGCCCTCTTGTGTTTGTTTAGAGCAATGGTTTTAATGATTATAGCCTGAAGATCTGACGTCACACTTTGAGCTAGAGGCATGTGAATTATGCCAGATCCTGGCCGTGCAGCCGCTATAATTCCCCGATGTTCAACTTTGACCTTGGTTAGTAGGTAGTACACGCAAGCCTCAAAGCGTGACATCAGATCTTCAGCACAACGTATCCAATGAAACCCCTTGAGTGGTACGCCTGGAGCCTGTCTATATTGTTTATATAGGATAAAGACAGGGGACCAGTCTAAGTTTGGTTTTGCTCAAGAAAACCACAAGATGGCAGCATACATCGGGACCACAATTGTAATCATGAGAACATTGTTCTAACCAACCACAAGATGGCAGCATACATAGAGACATGATAATTATTTTAATCATGAAGCCATTGCTCTAACCAACCACAAGAGGGCAGCATACACAGAGACATGATTATTTTAATCATGAAGCCATTGCTCTAACCAACCACAAGAGGGCAGCATACATGGGACCACAATTGTAATCGTGAGAGCCATTGCTCTAACCAATCACAAGAGGGCAGCATACATGGGGACACAATTTTGTAATCATGAAAGCCATTGCCCTAACCAACCACAAGAGGGCAGCATACACGGGGACCACAATTGTAATCATGAGAGCCATTGCTCTAACCAATCACAAGAGGGCAGCATACATAGAGATACAATGTAATCATGAGAGCCATTGCTCTAACCAACCACAAGAGGGCAGCATACATGGGAACAATTTTGTAATCATGAGAGCCATTGCTCTAACCAACCACAAGAGGGCAGCATACATAGAGATACAATTTTGTAATGAAGCCATTGCTCTAACCAACCACAAGAGGGCAGCATACATGGGACCACAATTGTAATCATGAGAGCCATTGCTCTAACCAACCACAAGAGGGCAGCATACATGGGGACCACAATCGTAATCATGAGAGCCATTGCTCTAACCAACCACAAGAGGGCAGCATACATGGGACCACAATTGTTATCATGAGAGCCATTGCTCTAACCAACCACAAGAGGGCAGCAAGCAAAGGGACCACAGTTTGGTTTAGACTGGTTCCCTGTCGTTAACCTCTCAAGGATATAGATAGGCTCCGGGCGTACCATTCAAAGGGTTTCATTGGATACATTGTGCCAAATATCTATGTAATGCTTTGATGCTCACGCGCGAATGAATGCTGCACTACGAACATGCGTACTTCTGCCATCCAAATATCGCTGGAGATATTGCATGTGGATGCCCATCATCACGCGCAAGGTCAAAGTTGAATCTCGTGGAAAATAAAATGGCACCGCAGCCGGTATCTGGCATAATTCACAAGCCTCAAAGCGTGACTTCAGATCTTTAGGCTAAGTTTGGTTTTGCTTAAGAAAACCACAAGAGGGCAGCATACAAATTTAGAGCCATTGCTCTAAATAACCACAAGAGGGCAGCATACATGGGGACCACAATTTTGTAATCATGGAACCATTGCTCTGAACAACCACAAGAGGGCAGCAAGCAAAGGGACCATAGTTTGGTAGGTTTGTTTTTCTCAAGAAAACCACAAGAGGGCAGCATACTTGGGACCACAATTATTTTGTAATCATTATAGACTAAACCAAATTGTGGTATCTTTGCTTGCTGCCCTCTTGTGGTTATTTAGAGCAATGTTTTTTCACAACTGCAACATTGTATGCATTGTCCCAAACACAAAGAACGAAAAAACAGTACTTGGACAAACCTTAAAATAATTATTTTGTGGCAATTTGTGCTATTAATAACTTGGCATAGAACACCACATGTAGTTTTGCCGGTTGTTATTGCTAGCAAATGAGTGATGTAACTTTACAAATCCATAGTGAAAGCTCATGCCATATGCTAAATGTTTTTGCTAACCAGTAAAATAGTTTAGCAGATTTGTTCTGTAGTTGGCAGAAAAATGTGCTCATAATAAGAAGCTCTTTGAAATTGACCCATGTTGGAATGTATTTGTTTAGCGATCAAATCACACAGGTTCAAGTGTATCCAAAGTTTCACACTCTTTCATTTCCTAAATCAATATTTTCTTCAGACTCAACAAAGAAGTGATGTATGCCTACGTGGACCAGATGGACTTTATGGATAAGGACTTTGTCTCAGCCCTCAGGGCATTCCTCCAGGGCTTTCGTCTCCCCGGTGAGGCTCAGAAGATCGATCGAATGATGGAGAAGTTTGCCAGTCGATATGTAGAGACAAACACCAAGCAGACGGTTTTTGCCAGCGCTGACGTAGCATATGTACTGGCCTACTCAATCATTCTACTGACTACAGACTTACATAGCTCACAGGTAAATTACAGCTATGCAGGGCTTAGATTTGAATAGTTATTATTTGTAATTATAAAGGTTTTTTATTTTATTTACTGTCAGTCACCCTAAACAAGGTCAATAGCCACTAGAGTGTAAGGGGTTACATATGCGATATGTCATCCACCAATAGCCACTAGAGTGTAAGGGGTTACATAATGCGATATGTCATCCACCAATAGCCACTAGAGTGTAAGGGGTTACATATGCAATGTCATCCACCAATAGCCACTAGAGTGTAAGGGGTTACATATGCGATATGTCATCCACCAATAGCCACTAGAATGTAAGGGGTTACATATGCGATATGTCATCCACCAATAGCCACTAGAGTGTAAGGGGTTACATAATGCGATATGTCATCCACCAATAGCCACTAGAGTGTAAGGGGTTACATATGCAATGTCATCCACCAATAGCCACTAGAGTGTAAGGGGTTACATATGCGATATGTCATCCACCAATAGCCACTAGAGTGTAAGGGGTTACATATGTGATATGTCATCCACCATCATTTAAGCAAGATTACATTTGTTGATGTTTTTCTTAAACTTAAACAGATCGTAAGTTGGTGGAAAGCAATCAGCTGGAAGAGCGTTCCATTGTAATGCTGTTCTAGGGAAGAAGCTTTCCAAATGGAACTTACTCTTCATTTTGGGGAGTCGAAGATAGTGAGGGTGTTCACCTGCTTGTTTAGCAGCTTGTTGCTGTAAAAATAGCACTTATTCCAATACATCTATCCAGTTATAGCCATAGTCGCCTCTCTCTCTCTCTCTTAGTACCTCAGTCACACACCTATATAACAGCGAACCGTGTATTTCCAATACTTCTATCCAGTTATAGCCATAGTCTCCTCTCTCTCTTAGTACCTCAGTCACACACCTATATAACAGCGAACCGTGTATTTCCAATACTTCTATCCAGTTATAGCCATAGTCTCCTCTCTCCCTTAGTACCTCAGTCACACACCTATATAACAACGAACCGTGTATTTCCAATACTTCTATCCAGTTATAGCCATAGTCTCCTCTCTCCCTTAGTACCTCAGTCACACACCTATATAACAGCGAACCGTGTATTTCCAATACTTCTATCCAGTTATAGCCATAGTCTCCTCTCTCCCTTAGTACCTCAGTCACACACCTATATAACAGCAAAGCATGTAATTGTCATAGTAACACTTGTGTGCTTGGCCAAATTTACTTACATGAAGTGTGCCAGAAACAATGAATTTGGCTTTACATGATATAAAAATTTATGGCTTTGCATGGTTAGAGTATTGATATCGTTTTCGGTTGCGGTAACACCATGTGTTTATCTCAACTATCGCGAAGCTGAGGTACAGGTTCTGAAAAGAACCTTATCGCACAGCTCATTCCTAAGTGAGATTATGGCTCAGGGGAGAACCAATATCGGGCAACTCCTTTCTCAACTATCACAAAGTGAGAATGTGGTTCATGGGAGAACCATGGGAACATCTCGGGGTCTTCACGTTGAGATACTAGTTGTGCGATAAGGTTCTTTTCAGAACCTGTTACCTCACTCAGCGATAGTTGAGAGAAACACATGGTGTTACTGCAAACTGAAATGATAGCCTTTCATGATGTTGCATTTTATAAATGGACGCAAAAAGAAGTTCTCAAAGAAGCAGTCCATTTTGTTTCTAAGTTCATGAAAATAAAACGTATTGTTTTGTTTTCATCTTCTGACCTTTATCCTTTGACCTCTTCAAGGTCAAACACAAGATATCCAAGGAGGACTATATCAGGATGAATCGAGGAATCAACGATAGTAAAGATCTCCCCCCGGAATATCTATCTAAGATCTATGATGAGATTGCCGGTAATGAGATCAAGATGAAACCATCAACAAGCAACAAGACAATACCAACAAGTAGGTGGAGACAATATCGTTGTGTGCCCGGAAGAAGGTCGTAAGGCTCTATGGAAGAAGGTCGCAAGGCTCTACGACCTTCCGGGCACACAAAGTAAAACTTTTTGTCCCAGCAGAAGGTCGTAAGCAATAAAATGGCTCCATTTGAAAAAAAGTAGGGCGTAACTGTTAGAAATTTGTTGCTAGAATTACTCCCAAGACATGTTTTCCCATTCCCATGCAGAACTTTCCTACAATGACTTATAAATGGCAGAAAAACGACCAAAGTTTCACACGCAATTGAGAATTTCACATGGTGTCACTGCCAATAGTCTTTAGCCCTTATCTACGTTTTTTGAAATATTTCCAAATATTTGTTGGTGTTTACTATAGACGTGACCAGCGAGAAGCAGAGGAAGTTGTTATATAACATGGAGATGGAAGCAATTGCTAACACATCTAAGGTTCTTATGGAGAGTGTTAGTCATGTACAGACAAGCTTCACTAGTGCTACCCATCATGAACATGTCAGACCAATGTTCAAAGTAAGTCCACTGTCGTTAGATTGAGTATATGTCGTTGTTTATTCAATCCATATATTTTTTAAAGGGACAATATTGTCAGGATCAACAGGGCATGGAATCGGAGGACTGGTTTTAGATTAACTCAGTGACTGAAATTAATACCCAACATGATAAGGTCATATTACCGTTGCTGCTGCATAAATGAGCCAGTAATATTCAGTCACTGTGTTCATCTTAAACTAGGACACCGATTCCATACCCTGTTGAAAGTCTGCTCTGATCATGATGATATTGTCCCTTTTAAGCTTCTGAGGAGTAAATAAGGTGCATCAGCCAAAACAAATAATAAATAAAAACATAAATAATTACATGGTGTACCCGAAAGAACTCTAAAATAACATCTATCTCCACCATACAAAGCATTTTAAACTGGACTGTGGTATTCCGCAGGGGTCCTATCTAGGTCCTTTGTTGTATACCATATACGCTTCAAGACTGTTTGACATCGTGGAAAGCCATCTCCCAGACATCCATTGCTACGCGGACGACACGCAGTTATATATTTCGTTTAAACCGGACAGCTCTACTTCACAAGAGGATGCTATTTCGATGATGCAGGACTGTGTGCGGGATATTCGAACATGGATGTACCATGACAAGATTTTACTGAATGACGACAAGACCGAGTTTCTCATCTTGGGTACCCGACAACAACTAGCAAAAGTAAACTCCTGTGAACTTAATATAGGGAACTCTTGTGTCGAATCGTCTCACGCTGTAAAAAATCTTGGTTGTTGGTTTGATGAGAGATTCACTATGGATACCCATGTCAACAAAGTCTGCAGTGCTGCCTTCTACCATCTTCATAACATTAGATCCATTCGAAAGTATCTGTCTCGTGAATCTGCAGAGACCCTCGTACATGCATTTGTTACGAGTCGTTTAGATTATTGCAACAGTTTATTATATGGTCTGCCAAATTCTCAGTTGGCTAAAGTCCAAAGAGTCCAAAACGCTGCAGCTAGACTGATATTTAATATTCCGAAATTTAATAGAATTATGCCCGTTTTGCGTGAGCTACACTGGCTCCCAGTTAAGTTTAGAATACAATTTAAGATATTAGTTATTACATTTAAGGCTATTCATAATATCGCTCCAAATTATATATACAAACTAGTAACTGTTAAGAAGAAGTCAAAATATAACCTTAGGGGTGATAATAACACCAAACTGGAACTCCCAAAGACCAAACTATTAAGTACTTTAGGAGATAGGGCTTTTGCAGCTGCAGCCCCAAGTCTTTGGAACGTCTTACCATTAGAAATTGCAAAGGAGAACAATTTCTCAGTTTTTAAAAGAAAGCTGAAGACTTATCTTGTTAAACTCGCTTTTTAAGGATCAATGATCATTTTTAAGATAGTTTCTTATAATGTTTTTAACTTAGTCGTATTTTAATTTACATGTCAGTTTTTTAGCAGTATTTTAGTTTAATTAGATTTTATTTATTTTTTTTTTTTTTAGCAGTACTTTAACTTAATTAGATTTTTAAATATCATTAATTCTAGTAATTTAATTATATACGGTATATGCTAATTCTGTAATGCGCCCTTGATCATCCACATGGGAAGGGCGCAATATAAATTTCAATTATTATTATTATTATTATTATTAAAGCCTCAAATTCTTCATCAGCCAAGTTATTGTGCATTGCATTTGTCAGACATGATATTTTTTTCAATTCAAATCTGACAGATTACAGGTATATTATTTTAGAATTAGTCATTTTTGAATGAAACCAAACTATGTCTACCCTGGCAAATACTCATTTATACCCTTGGGTGGTGAGAAACAAATGAGGTAACTGATCTTGCTCAAGGTCACAAGCACCATGATCCTGGCCAGGATTCGAACCCACATTCTGAAGACTCAAAATAGAAACCCTGAATGCTACATTTGTAATAGATATTCAAAGCAGGAATGACAAAGTATAACCAAATGTTAACCAGATATTTCAACTACTGCATTTCATTGTGACTAGGTTGCATGGACTCCATTCCTGGCTGCCTACAGCGTCGGCTTACAAGATTGTGATGATCCAGAGATTGCTACACACTGCCTGGATGGTATCCGCTGTGCAATCCGTATCGCCTGTATCTTCCGGTTAGAGATGGAGAGAGATGCATATGTCCAGGCACTGTCTCGGTTCACATTACTGACGGCTAACTCCTCCATCACGGAGATGAAGACCAAGAATATTGATACTATTAAGACGTTAATCACCGTGGCTCATACTGACGGGAACTATCTTGGGAAGGCTTGGCTAGAGGTGAGTTATCTGGTTGTCATAGAAACCTTTCTTAAGATGCCATCTTCATGACCATCTTTGGTATGGATTTATGCTTCAGCAAGCCTTTACATTTTTTACTAAAATGAAAGTACCTGAGACAGAAATATTTTAATACCATTGATGCCATCATCAACTTGACACCAAGGAAGTTTCTCGTAAAACAGTAATCGTTTATGTTCAAGAATACCAATAGTGTATAGAGGCTTAAAAAGTCAATTTCTTTATTTTTATGACAAAAGTCATTGCTTTGGCGCCCTCTTGTGCCAAAGCACAAGAGCTATTATAGACTGATCCCCTGTCTTTATCCTATCAAGGATAGAGACAGGCTCCGGGCGTACCATTCAAGGGATTTCATTGGATACGATGTGCGGAAGATTGTCTAGCTTTGACTCTGAGGCTTGCATGCTAGCTACCAACCAAGGTCAAAGTTGAATCTCCAGGGAAAAAACATGGTAGCTGTGCACGTGTGGCCGTTATCTGGCATAACTCACGAGGCTCAAATTGGACATCAGGCTAGAGATATTACTTACTGTGTACATTGCGTGTGAAACTAAGCCTGTATGTTTACCTTCCTTGTATAGATTCTCAAGTGTATATCTCAGCTGGAGTTAGCTCAACTCATCGGCACCGGAGTTAAGAGGAAATTCCTGGCTGGTACTAGCAACGCATCAGGTCAGAGAAGCTCTGGACATCACAACGACCTCTTAGAATCAGGAGATGGTCAGTTTTATTTAACAACTGTCAGTCAAAATTCGACCAATCAGTTTTTAAAGAGAAGCGTATTGCGCAGAAGGTTTGCGTATATTTCATGTGATTTAGTTGGGCAAGCTTACTCAGCACCTGTATTTCTTGTACATTTTTATACACACACCTAGCTTTGAAGGAATAAGCATGTATGGGAGCAGGCTAGGCAAAAGGCCTGTTGAATACCCCCCAAAACAAATTACTTTTCAAGCATTGGATTGAATTCAGTTTTTAAATTTGTTGAGAAATTTCTCCAGTATTATAATTTCTTTTAAATTCGAATGAGCAAATAAATTAACTGACTTTGGAATACGCTCTACCCATTTGCGATTATCACTCGTACATTGTTATCTCAATATCAAGTTTATGTTTCTAAATAATAATTTGGTTTCTTGTTTCCAATGTTAAGTACCAGTTGTTTACACCCTCTTAGTAATTCTAGATTCTCTTTTTGTGTCTGCCAGTTGCCCGCGTTGCTAACATGGATCAGAAGAAAATGGCCAGCCTACAGGAAGCTATGGGAGAGACGTCATCACAAGGCATTGTGGTCGCCGTTGATAGAATATTCACTGGTTCCACACGGTTGGATGGTGATGCTATAGGTAAAATTAACACAATATTGCCTATTGCTGGATACCATTTATAGACACATTGAAACTTTTATATTATTAGCCACCCAGGTACCCCTTCAATGCAGGACAGCCTCTGGTGGTGCCTATCTGTTCCCTGCATGACCTATAGAGGGAGCTGCTTAGCAGAAAATATTGCTTTGCAAATTTATCTGCTAAGCCAAATTGGGCTGATTACCAGTTAGAAGCAAATATGTGATGCGATCTGGGAAAACCCGTCGGATGTCGGCAAACTTGTTTTGAAGATAATGGCAAAATAGTCCCCCAATTTTTGTTGTTGACAATTTGAGTTTTTTAACTGTTAATATCCAAATGATCATTCTTGAAAATATTAAATAAAAATTCCATTGTTTTAGATGTAAAAACATATGATGATAGATAATTAAAAAGCCATCTTTGTTTTTCGTTTCCGCCATTGTTTTTTAAGGACAACGGTGGCTATAACTTCCCGAGAGCATAACTCAAGTTATAGACAACCTAGAATCATGAATAAAACAGTTTTGAAAACAGCACAGTGTCCTCGTTAATTTGATGTATATAACACAAAAATGACAAATTTCACCATGTGAAGGGTTTTCCCAGATCACATCACATATACAATTTGGCTGGTAACCTAATTTTGCTAATCACAAGTAACACCCAACACAAGAATTTCACCAACCTATAAATACCGTGGCACCTGCTGCTATATAGGATTCTAGCCGGCCAATCGTCATCGGGTAAGCTCGGTGGTCGAGAGGTTAAGACGTCTGCACTAGTAAGCAGGAGGTTGTGGGTTCGAATTCCGCCCGAGTCACCTGTGTTTTTTTTTTTCACAGACACTCGGAAAGCACTGAGTATACAGTGCTATACACATGTCGGTGTAGGGTAAAAATTGAATCAATCACAAATATGACTGGTACCTAGCTAATGTGGACATTTACACATTTTTGATGGCACAAGATATTTCTGCTGCCAATTTATCAATTTTGGCCGGTTGTCTGCTTTATATCCTCAGTAAATGTTTCTGCCTTGCTGCTCTTTGAAATTGGACCTTGAACACGATGGGACCTGTGTAATTTGAGTGTCCATATTACCCAGGTTTACCTGTACGCTGTATAAACCTGCACATTGTCGGCACCTGTCTAATGTGGACACATCGTCTGTCTTGTTTTTACAGGTGACTTTGTTCAAGCTTTGTGTCAAGTCTCCATTGAGGAACTCCAAGCGACTAGTACCTGTCGAATGTTCAGCTTGACTAAAATCGTTGAGATCTCCTACTACAACATGGGTCGTGTGCGTGTTCAATGGTCTCGTATCTGGAGTATACTTGGAGATCATTTTAATAAGGTGGGTAGCTATGTTAATAAAAACTTTTATACATACAGTAATCAGGGCAGGAAATGTTGCCGTGTATGTAGGATCAATTACATCAACTACTGGTAAAAATACAACATTTTTGCAAAAAAACACCAGATTGAGTAAATTTTTCTTTGTTCATTCAGGCAAGATGATTACTCTGAGCATTTGATTCTGTCATCAATATTATACCAAGAATTTACATCAATATTGAAAGTTAAATTTTCCATCTTTGTGACAGGTTGGGTGTAACCCTAAAGAAGATGTAGCTTTCTTTGCCATTGACTCACTCCGACAGCTGTCAATGAAGTTCTTGGAGAAAGGAGAACTTCCAAACTTCAAGTTCCAGAAGGAGTTCTTGCGACCGTTTGAGTACATCATGAAGAAAAACAAGTTAGTTATGCTCACTTTATTTTGATTGATTGATTGTAGTTGGCTGGCTGGATTGTTGGCTGTTGGTTGGTGAGGTGGCTTGCTGGCTGGCTGGTGAACTTGCTGGCTGGCTGGTGGGTTGAGCTGGCTGGTTGGTTGATTATCTGGCTGGCTAATTTGATATGTTGGTTGCTGGCTAGCTGGTTGGCTTGTTGTTTGGCTGACCAATTGGCTGGCTGGCTGGCCGGCCGGCTGGCTGGCTGGCTGGTTGGTTGGTTGGTTTGTTTGTTTGGTAATGTTGGTTTAATACCAATTTGTATTTTCTAGGAAATTTTCCTATGCTGTCATTTGTTATTTTTACAGTATAATTTCTCTATAATTGATAAATCATGTGTGCCTTTGCATAGATTCTGTTTTAAAATCAAAACACAAATTCAGAATGTGATTGTTTCTATGTTTGTTGTTTACACAGATCACCAACCATTAGAGACATGGTTGTACGATGTATTGCACAGATGGTGAATTCACAGTCTGCCAATATCCGTTCTGGTTGGAAGAATGTTTTCTCTGTCTTCCATCTGGCTGCATCCGATCATGAAGAGAGTATAGTTGAGCTAGCCTTCCAGACAACTGGAATCATCGTCAGTAAGTATTCATGGAGATATTCTTGAATGTTTCTGTCCATAATTCAAATTGTGCTGGGCTCCACGTAGTCTTGGTTCAAAACTGTGTTTGTATGTTAATGATACGCGATCAACGGCGCTACATGAACGCTGCAATCACGAACCGCTACCACACACACGAACTGCTATCAAATACAGTCTTGGGAACTTTGTATAATCTCCTCCCGAAAACGGGAGGAAACTTCTATGCATGCTTCAATTTGACAACAATGGACTCCCGTGTTCACTGATCGACAACTTCACGGCAGTTCGTTGTTGTTTATGCGCATGCGCACCAAAAATGTGGGCTGTGCTAGCATTTCAAATTGCCGCATGCGTAGTGGTTTCCCCTCGTTTTCGGGGGGAGATTATACAAAGTTCTCAAGACTGTGTTTGATAGCGGTTTGTGTGTGGTAGTGGTTCGTGATTGTAGCGCCGTGGAATCGTGTATCATAAACATACAAACACAGTTTTGAACCAAGACTAGGCTTCACGTAAAGATAGGTTTCAATAGACCTATCCTGTCTGTCAATCAAACCACACCATTGACGACTGCTGCTATCTCGGTCAAGGTTTTGAATATTCAGTAGGTTTTATAGACTGGAGGTGTGGGTGGCATGATCTAGCATGGCTTAGGATGGGAATAGCATGGCTTAGGATGGGAATAGCATGGCTTAGGATGGGAATAGCATGGCTTAGGATGGGAACAGTTTCAGTTAACAAATGTGAAACCTTTTAATCCTTTTACTCCTTAGTAATTTTTACTCTGTTTTTAATTTTAGAAATTATTTTTGTTTTTTCCCACTTATCCCTGCAGCCATTGTCTTTGAGAAGTATTTCAGTGCAATACTGGATTCATTCCAAGATGCCGTCAAGTGTCTGTCAGAGTTTGCCTGTAATGCAGCATTCCCTGATACAAGCATGGAGGCTATTAGACTCATACGTAGCTGTGCCAAGTATGTCATGGAAAAACCACAGGTAAGTCAGGGTACCAGATTTGTATTATATTTTATGAGGTTTTTATTGTATATAAGTAATTGGTTTGTTAACGTAGAAAGTCATATTGGTTAGGAAAAAAAGTCTCCGGTTTCTGGTCTCCATGCATCGCGTCGGCATTTTTAAATGTCTTGTTTTTTGCTATGAAACGATGTCCACTTACAGCCAAAATTGCTGGATTGATTGGAATTCTGCTGTCCTGTGCTTTAAGTGACTTTTTCACATAGGGGTATGAACGTTTGCCCGATTTGTGAGGCCTGCCTTAGCCACCATAAATTTGGTCCCCGCGTATACAATGTATCACGTATTTCCCTGTTGAGTTGAGAATTAACATTGTGTCTTGTGATACAGATCACATTTTTGCTTTGCACTTAAACAAAAGGTACAACATAGGTAATTATCAAATTGATAAATTGTTATCTAAAAGTCTACTTGGTGTTAAGTTGGTACAATAATCGGTCATCCTCAGATGTTATTCTTATCTGAAGTAATTTCATCTGAGAGAAGAAAAAGGAATTATTTTATAGAATTTCAGTAAGATTTTTTCTAAAGTTTCTCAAATATGTGAGCACCAATTGTGATGAAACTTTCACATGTTAGTTTGATGATATATTTCTTGAAAACTAGAGGGTTGAAATGAACGTATGTTACCAAATACTATTGTTTTATCTTTTCTTTTACTTTTCTGTTACAGATGTTCAGAGAGCATGTTGGAGATCATGAGACACCTATTAGTGAAGAGGATCGAATCTGGGTCAAGGGATGGTTTCCTGTTCTCTTTGAGTTGTCTTGTGTCATCAATAGGTGTAAATTAGACGTCAGAACAAGGTCAGAACATAACTATACCTCATTAACCCTACTGTAACTGCAAGGGTCAAAATCAGTCAAAATGTTGATATACTTGCCAAGGTATATCTAGTGCACTTAAAAGTTGAATGCTGTCAAACCTTACAGGTCATTTACAGGTCAAAATGAGTTGACCGTTTTTGACTGGTAAAAAGCATTGTCTTGTATTGTTGAGGGTGGTCAATGACAGTAAAATCAGTAAAAACCAGTCAAAAATGCCCCTGTGTGCACATTTGAGTCAACAGTCGAGAACAGTCAGTTGACTACTTACCACTAAAGTTCACCAAAAATAGGAGGGCTAATATTTATGAACTAGCACCATTTTGTAATAGGTATTCAAGGAAGTGACTTATTACATTGGGAAACACTGCCTTATCCAATCAGGAGTTCACTGTTCTCACTGGCATTCCATTTGGAATCGCTTTGTGTTCCCAAAAGGAATATCAGATGTTAAATGAACAAAACTTATGAAATTCGGATGTTGGAAACTGTAGATAAAAGCAATATTTCAAACACGCTTGATTCTGATTGACAGCCGCACCCCCAACCCGTTACATATATTAGTGATTGACAGCCGCACCCCCAACCCCGTTACATATATTAGTGATTGACAGCCGCACCCCCAACCCGTTACATATATTAGTGATTGACAGCCGCACCCCCAACCCGTTACATATATTAGTGATTGACAGCCGCACCCCCAACCCGTTACATATATTAGTGATTGACAGCCGCACCCCCAACCCGTTACATATATTAGTGATTGACAGCCGCACCCCCGACCCGTTACATATATTAGTGATTGACAGCCGCACTTCGACCCGTTACATGTATTAGTGATTGACAGCCGCACCCCCAACCCGTTACATATATTAGTGATTGACAGCCGCACCCCCAACCCCGTTACATATATTAGTGATTGACAGCCGCACCCCCGACCCGTTACATATATTAGTGATTGACAGCCGCACCCCCGACCCGTTACATATATTAGTGATTGACAGCCGCACCCCCGACCCGTTACATATATTAGTGATTGACAGCCGCACACCGTTACATGTATTAGTGATTGACAGCCGCACCCCGACCCGTTACATATATTAGTGATTGACAGCCGCACCCGACCGTTACATGTATTAGTGATTGACAGCCGCACCCCCGACCCGTTACATATATTAGTGATTGACAGCCGCACCCCCGACCCGTTACATATATTAGTGATTGACAGCCGCACCCCCGACCCGTTACATGTATTAGTGATTGACAGCCGCACCCCCGACCCGTTACATATATTAGTGATTGACAGCCGCACCCCCGACCCGTTACATGTATTAGTGATTGACAGCCGCACCCCCGACCCGTTACATATATTAGTGATTGACAGCCGCACCCCCGACCCGTTACATATATTAGTGATTGACAGCCGCACCCCCGACCCGTTACATATATTAGTGATTGACAGCCGCACCCCCGACCCGTTACATATATTAGTGATTGACAGCCGCACCCCCGACCCGTTACACGTATTAGTGATTGACAGCCGCACCCCCGACCCGTTACACGTATTAGTGATTGACAGCCGCACCCCCGACCCGTTACACGTATTAGTGATTGACAGCCGCACCCCCGACCCGTTACACGTATTAGTGATTGACAGCCGCACCCCGACCGTTACGTATTAGTGATTGACAGCCGCACCCCCGACCCGTTACACGTATTAGTGATTGACAGCCGCACCCCCGACCCGTTACACGTATTAGTGATTGACAGCCGCACCCCCGACCCGTTACACGTATTAGTGATTGACAGCCGCACCCCCGACCCGTTACACGTATTAGTGATTGACAGCCGCACCCCCGACCCGTTACATATATTAGTGATTGACAGCCGCACCCCCGACCCGTTACATATATTAGTGATTGACAGCCGCACCCCCAACCCGTTACATATATTAGTGATTGACAGCCGCACCCCCAACCCGTTACATATATTAGTGATTGACAGCCGCACCCCCAACCCGTTACATATATTAGTGATTGACAGCCGCACCCCCGACCCGTTACATATATTAGTGGTTGACAGCCGCACCCCCGACCCGTTACATATATTAGTGGTTGACAGCCGCACCCCCGACCCGTTACATATATTAGTGGTTGACAGCCGCACCCCCGACCCGTTACATATATTAGTGGTTGACAGCTGCACCCCCGACCCGTTACATATATTAGTGGTTGACAGCCGCACCCCCGACCCGTTACATATATTAGTGATTGACAGCCGCACCCCCAACCCGTTACATATATTAAGTTGTGTGGTCACATGTAACCTGATGATTAAAACAGTGGTCCATCATTTTATTAATTTGAGTTGTTATTTTACTGGTACTAATCCTTGACGGATTTTTTCGTTCAATGTCTCAAATGAAAGCTTATAACTTCCTTAACCCCAGAAAAATAGTAATTCAACATTTAAATCTATTTTTACCGTCAAATCAGCCCAAACACGGGTGATAAATCTTGAATTGATTTGCCGTCTTTGTCTTCTTCCATCCTAGGGGACTTACCGTTATGTTTGAGATTATGAAGAGTTACGGCCATACATTCCAGCAACATTGGTGGAAGGATCTCTTTCGAATCGTTTTCCGAATCTTTGATAATATGAAGCTACCTGAGCAAGTCTTAGAGGTGACATAGATAGGAATTTGGCATATACCAAGGCTGAAGGGGTCGTTGTCACCTAGGGTACTCCCCAGTGGTACCCAGGCAATCTCAAGGACTTTTATGATTGCCTGGGTACCATTGTGGAGTACCCTAGGTGACAACGACCCCTTCTGCATTACTAATGTACATATAGGATTGAGATTGCCTGGGTACCATTGGGGAGTACCCTGGGTGACAACAACCCCTTCTGCATTACTAATGTACATATAGGATTGAGATTGCCTGGGTACCATTGGGGAGTACCCTAGGTGACAACAACCCCTTCTGCATTACTAATGTACATATAGGATTGAGATTGCCTGGGTACCATTGTGGAGTACCCTAGGTGACAACGACCCCTTCTGCATTACTAATGTACATATAGGATTGAGATTGCCTGGGTGCCATTGTGGAGTACCCTAGGTGACAACGACCCCTTCTGCATTACTAATGTACATATAGGATTGAGATTGCCTGGGTACCATTGTGGAGTACCCTAGGTGACAACGACCCCTTCTGCATTACTAATGTACATATAGGATTGAGATTGCCTGGGTACCATTGGGGAGTACCCTAGGTGACAACGACCCCTTCTGCATTACTAATGTACATAGGATTGAGATTGCCTGGGTACCATTGGGGAGTACCCTAGGTGACAACGACCCCTTCTGCATTACTAATGTACATATAGGATTGAGATTGCCTGGGTACCATTGGAGTACCCTAGGTGACAACGACCCCTTCTGCATTACTAATGTACATATAGGATTGAGATTGCCTGGGTACCATTGGGGAGTACCCTAGGTGACAACGATCCTTTCTGCATTACTAATGCACACATAGGATTGAGATTGCCTGGGTACCACTGGGGCAGACCCTGGGTGACAATGACCCCTTCTGCGTTACTAATGCACACATAGGATTGAGATTGCCTGGGTACCATTGGGGCGTACCCTGGGTGACAACGACCCTTCTGCGTTACTAATGCACACATAGGATTGAGATTGCCTGGGTACCATTGGGGAGTACCCTGGGTGACAACGACCCCTTCTGCATTACTAATGTACATATAGGATTGAGATTGCCTGGGTACCATTGGGGAGTACCCTAGGTGACAACGACCCCTTCTGCATTACTAATGTACATATAGGATTGAGATTGCCTGGGTACCATTGGGGAGTACCCTAGGTGACAACGACCCCTTCTGCATTACTAATGTACATATAGGATTGAGATTGCCTGGGTACCATTGGAGTACCCTAGGTGACAACGACCCCTTCTGCATTACTAATGTACATATAGGATTGAGATTGCCTGGGTACCATTGGGGAGTACCCTGGGTGACAACGACCCCTTCTGCATTACTAATGTACATATAGGATTGAGATTGCCTGGGTACCATTGGAGTACCCTAGGTGACAACGACCCCTTCTGCATTACTAATGTACATATAGGATTGAGATTGCCTGGGTACCATTGGGGAGTACCCTAGGTGACAACGACCCCTTCTGCATTACTAATGTACATAGGATTGAGATTGCCTGGGTACCATTGGGGGAGTACCCTAGGTGACAACGAGCCCTTCTGCATTACTAATGTACATATAGGATTGAGATTGCCTGGGTACCATTGGGGAGTACCCTGGGTGACAACGAGCCCTTCTGCATTACTAATGTACATATAGGATTGAGATTGCCTGGGTACCATTGGGGAGTACCCTGGGTGTCAACGACCCCTTCAGTTATACCATGCTTTTATTTGCTCAAGTTCCCCAATGTATTTCTTTTTAATTCAAGCATTTATTTTAAATTTCTGCATCAGACTCATTTCTCAAATGAAATAAGCCAATAATATTCCTGTACAAATATGATAGCACAGGCAGTGGGTTTCTAGAAATGGCAGAAATCCTTTTAAAGGAGAATTACCTTTTTACCACAGTATTGCTTTTTGTAGAGGTGTCTTGAACTTTGCAGTTCCTCAATTTTATACAAAGATTAATATAGAAGGGAATAAATGGGATCACTGATCCAGTCAGTATGTCTGTCTAGTTGGTTTTTATCAGTTAATTGTCACTTTACTTGGGTTATTACAATAGTATCAAATTAATGAATTGTAAATATCAATCGTCCTGAGAAATTATTCAATCTGAAGTGCTTACAAAATATTGTTTTGTCAAATTTTCAAAAAGATACCATTCGACAACTTTTTGTTGAACATAAAAAAAAAACATGTAACAGTTTCCATCGGTTTCTCAAAACATGAGCATCTGTTGTGGTTAATTTTATGATATATTTCTCAAAAATTAGTGGATTTAAATGAGCATACTTTTCAAATACCAATGTTGTACCATACCTTTAAACACCATGTTACTTCCAACAACAATAGAACATTTTTTGAATGAAGTTCTGACAAATTGTTTGGCCTGTACATCAATTTGAATATTATAATAATTTTGTTTTTCATTTGATACAGAAAACAGAATGGATGATGACCACATGTAACCATGCATTGTTTGCCATCGTAGATGTTTTCACACAATACTTTGACGTTCTTAGTGATATACTCCTAGAGGAACTTCTTCAACAGTTATTGTGGTGTGTCCAACAAGGTAGGATAAGTCCAGACAAGGTTTCATTTATGATCATGACATGATTTCATAGTGTTGCTTATTTGAGGAAAAACACATGCAACCAGAAATGAACTGAAAACTTAATCCACATGTTGACCTATGATGGATCTTGGAAGGATTCGAACCCGGGTCCACTGAGAGGACAGCCATGGAAAGGACTACTACACCAACCTGGGCCCAGTTTCATAGCGCTGCTTACCGATAAGCAAATTATCATGCTAACTATAGCAGACAAAATTTGCTTAAGCATAAGCGTATTTCACAGGTTAGCAAGAAAATTCAGAGCGGCACGTGCGTGTTCACCATGGATTTGTATTGTTGTGTCATTCATTTGCTAGCAATAACGGCCGGCAAGTTAGCGTGCCTTTCTCTATGCTTTACGGTTAGCAGTGCTATGACATGAATAACGTGCAGTAAGCCAAAAATCGGCTGCTAAGCGGCTCTATGCAATTGGACTCAGATTATTATGTTCATGTGAATTCTAGCTACAATCATATTCACAATTAATTGATACACTAACCCTTGTGCACCCATTCAACCCTCCTATTCTCAAAACCATTTTCATAGGGTTTTGAGGGATCGAACTATACAAGAGTTAAATTTATTTTGCAGATGAGTTGTTTTGCTCAGAGTCAAAGAGCAGGCCTCCAACATTGTGTTGGAGTGCTGGGGTGTTGTATGAGATGAAAGTGTTACAACAAATGTGACCAAGATTGTAGGATGCCCAAGCAACAACTTGTGTAAAGAGCTCCCTCGTCAGACTGTGCATGGTGCAGATGGTGTATAAAACCTGACATGGGAAAAGATTCTATGGACAAATAGCATACATGAAATACTTCTAGTTGATCCAACTGTAGACTGGTACCCTGCTGCTGTCATGTGGCAGGTACACTTTATGACAACACCAACTGCAGAGAGACTTTTTGTAACAATTTGCCACAAATCTGAATTTCTTTTTTCTTTTTTCTTTTTACTGATAGACAATGAGCAGCTAGCAAGGTCAGGAACCAATTGTCTAGAACAGCTAGTTATCTGCAATGGAGCATCCTTCACTCATGCTACATGGGATCGTGTCTGCACCTGTATGTTAGACATCTTCAAGAGCACAATACCACATGGGTATGTTTCCAAATTCTATTCTGATTTCATCTTTTCTTTCTTATAGATCTTAAGCATTGACGTCAGAGACTAAACAGCGCCCTCACTCAGAGGAACAAGGTCACTCATTGGTTCATGAATGTACTAGACTGGTCCCCTGTCTATATCCTATCAAGGATATAGATAGGCACCAGGCGTACCACTCAAAAGATTTCATTGGATACATTAACATGATGTGCTGAAGATCTGATGTCACACATTGAGGCTTGCACGCTAGCTACCAACCAAGGTCAAAGTTCAGCATCGGAAAAATATGGCAGCTGCACGGCCAGGATCTGGCGTAATTCATGCGCCTCTAGCTCAAAGCGTGACGTCAGATCTTTAGGCTATGAATGTACGTGCATGGCATGTATATTGCCTCTGAGCGAGGGAGCCCTTCACGTTGTGTCATTATATACATAAGATCTATTATGTACACCATGCGCCAATTTTGAAAGTTCAAAACTATCCTCAGTAAAACTATTTGGCGCTATTCAATTTTTTTTTGAAAAATACGCTTTTCCTTTCCTTTTCTTTCTTGTTAGTCTGATCAGTTGGAGACCCGAGGAGCACCATGCTGATATGATACCAAGCAAAGATCCTGATTGTATCAGTAGAGAATCCTTACCTACACCAGATCATGTAAGTCATCAACTCAATGGTTCTTGTATGAAGCTTTAAGACATTGTACACCATTGGTAAAATGTCTGTTAATGCATTCATAATGTGAAAGTTTCAGCTCATTTCTTTATCAAGAAAATAGTGAAAAATTTCCCCAGATATAATCTGATATCAGAAGAACATACGCAAGCAGCATAGCCATTATCCTGTTGGTAAGTCGATGCGTAATACGCGCGCATTGGTAGTATGCGCATTGGTAGTATGCGCATTGGTAGTATGCGCATTGGTAGTATGCGCATTCTTTTCGCTACCAGCACGTGTGAAGTGGGTGTGGTTTATGTTTGAATTACATCACACTTACCAACAGGATAGGATAGGATAGGACAGGACAGGATAGGACAGGAGAAGTTCTGGAATGTTTAGAAAGGGTTTGAACCCAGGTAACAGTAATGACAAGATGTTGTCGTGTGCCCGGAAGAAGGGTGTAACGAAAGTGTGACCGGCAAAAGGTCGTAAGCAATTAATGTGCAAAATTGTGTTTCAAGAAAACTGAGTGTGAAAGTTTGGTTGTTTTTCTGCCATTTATAAAATCATTGCAGGAAAGTTAAATTTCACATGGGAATGGAAAACATGTCTTGGGAGTAATTCTAGCAACAAATATATAACAGTTATGCCCTACTTTTTTTCAAAGGAGCCATTTTATTGCTTACGATCTGCTGGGAACAAAAGTTGTACTTTGTGTGCCAGGAAGAAGGTCGTAGAGCCTTACGACCTTCTTCCGGGCACACAACGATGTATCATTTCTTTCTTTCCTTACGTCCAATCAGGAATCTCCTTCCAAGCTCCCCTCAGAGTCACTGAATACTGTGGACACAGAGCAACATTATCAACCGTTGCCATCAGAGCGAAGGAATGACCTGCGACGAGCCGGCAGTGAGCACAGTGTCGCTAGCGCCGCTAGTATGGAGAGTAAGACAAGCAGTAGAGCCATGGAGATACACAGTAAGTAACTCCGTCATGCGGGCGTTGCTATGGGTTACTGTTGTTATGGTTATCATATAGAGAAATGTGGAACTACCCGATTACTTGACGGAAGATTACTTGACGGAAGATTACTTGACGGAAGATTACTTGACGGAAGATTACTTGACGGAAGATTACTTGACGGAAGATTACTTGACGGAAGATTACTTGACAGAAGTTGGTAAAGATATCAATCATCTTGAGAAATTATTCCATCTGAATTGCTTTCATTTTAGACTTTCATTCCACTGTGGCGATCATGAAGTCTATGAAGCTTCTATTTCAGATCTAACAACTTTTATGAATGTTTCAGCTAAATTAATTACAATTTATTGATTGGATAATTGTTAACATTCATTTTTATTTTTTAAGATCTCAAATCAAAATAATCAGTCACACCTGTACCAAATGATTCATCCATGTTTCTCAAAAATGGTACACTTACCAATTTCACATCAAGTAAGCTTTTTTTGATAAAAATTTGGTCATGTTCTTATCCTGTATTCACCAAAGATATACATTGCCTGCAAATACACAACTACCTCAACTCACCCACACCCTTCTGTCACCCTCTTTCATTGTTAAACTCCAGCTAATCAGAAGTTAGAAATGTTAGCAAAAACAAATACCTCTGACCAATTCTTCACTACTTTTTGTCACCCTCTATTTCACCCAGAAACCCCCCGGCTGATCAGAAGACAGAAGGATTACAAAATAAAATCTCTGACCGATTATTCATTCAACTCACTACTTTTTGTCACCCTCTATTTCACCCAGAAACCCCGGCTGATCAGAAGACAGAAGGATTACAAAATAAAATCTCTGACCGATTATTCATTCAACTCACTACTTTTTGTCACCCTCTATTTCACCCAGAAACCCTGGCTGATCAGAAGATAGGAACAAACAAACCTTTGACCAATTTTTCATCCAACTCGCCCTTTCTTGTTTACCTGTATTTCTTTCAGAAACCGCAGCTGATCAGAAGATCTTCTCTAATCTTCTCATTAAGTGTGTTGTACAACTTGAGCTTATTCAAACTATTGACAACATTGTGTTCTTTCCTGCTACTAGTCGCCATGAAGATGCAGACAACCTCAAAGCAGCTCAGGTATGTTCAAAATCTTTCCTTGTCTTCAGCTCGTCAGTTTTGTCATTGTTTGGGTGGGTTTTACTGGGGGGAAGGGAGAGGGGATTGGTTGGTGTGTGTACTACTCGGTCATAAGAAGTGCCAAGCCAACACTTGAAAGTGCAGTTCTTTATTTATTTGGCCAATCAAAATTGAAAGCTGTCAATCTAAGTCGCCTGTGAAGTTTTTTCGCAGACACTCGTAAAGCACCAAGTATACAGTGCTATATGCATGTACAACATACAAACACTGTTTCTTCAATTTTATGCAGAGAGTGAGATTTTTAATTTGTCTTTCCATTTGGTAATTGTCTTTCAGGACAATACAATAGATGCATTATCCTTGTCATCAGAGTCAACCCTAAGCGGTGAAGATCCAGGCATGTATCGATTCCTGTCCTCTAGTCAACTCTTTCTTCTCATGGACTGCTTGATGGAATCACATGGATTTGCTAAAGAATTCAACAGTAATAATGCCCAGAGAGACCTACTCCGATCAGCAGGTATATAAATAATTGTAATGCTCATTGAGTTAAAGTGACTATAAAACCCTAATCCCCTGAGGTATTCTGGCTAGGAACCTTCCTGAATCCTCAAAAATCCATCAGTGCACTTTTGGAAACATGCCCTTATCTTCAAAATGCACCATGCATTTTCATTGATCTTTCATATTCAGCACTTATGGCCTGTACTTCTTGCCAGGTAGTAATTTTGCCCCATTTGAAGAGGTGAAAGTACCAGTTTCCAACAGTGCTGAATTTTTCCCAAAAAGTGCCCCTTGGAGGATTTTGCAGGATTTGGGGTGGTTAGTGTGATACATTGCCAATGTTTCTTTGTTTTTCTTTATTGTACCAGCATTTTTCAAAATTTGTAGTTTTCATCCGAACATTTATTGTATCTTTTTAGAAAGAAAAACAAATACTTTGTAGTGAGATATTTCACAAAATAGCTGTAGGATGCTTAGTTTAACAGTGCTTAAACGGACAATACTGTCACGATCAGAGCAGACCTTCAACAGGGCATGGAATCAGTGTCCTAGTTTAAGAACACAGTGACTGAAAATTACTGGCGCATTTATGCAGCAGCAACAGTAATATGACCTTATCATGTGGGGTATTATTTTCAGTCACTGAGTTAATCTAAAACTAGCACTCTGATTCCATGCCCTGTTGATAGTGACGATATTGTCCCTTTAAGTGCTCAAATGGATTTATGACGGGACTTGCAATCAGTTCATTTTTCTCACAATTATTTTGAGGAATGTGTAAAATGTTTAGCTTATTGTTAAAAATAAGACTTTTGTCATTTGATGATTTATATAACCAATGGTGTTCCAGGGTTGCTTTTGGTCATGGTAGTGAAAAACTATGACATTAATCACTATTGGAAACAAAATACAATCTACCACAATAACACTTTTATTTCTGCAAAGCTGTTAAGAAAATGATAACATTGAATCAAACTTGTACACATGTTAACACCTACATATTATAATCAGCCACACAACCCAAAACCAGAAATAAGAGTGGTCTTCCATCCAAGCACTGCCCAAAGTAACATTGATAACTTCAGTATTCCACCTCCTCTACTGGATTGAGGGGAATATAACTCATAAATACCCGACTGAAGATTTGGTTTTCTTCTATTATTACTAGGATTCCGTGGGAAGAACAAACCTAATCTATCCACTCAGGAGACGGCAAGTTTAGCATGCTGTCTTCGTCTTATCTTCAAGATGTACAATGATGAATCGAGGCAAGCAGAGTGGCCGGTCATTGAAGAGAAACTACTCAGGTATGTTACCTCCTTATTGAACTTTGTTCATTTGTGGTCAAGAAACAAGACATGAAATAGCAGTAGGCTTAATCATTGAAGAGAAACTACTCAGGTATGTGGCCATCAGCCTCTGTTGATTTTGGTTATTATTGTGGTAAAGAAACAAGACATGAAATGGCAGTCGGATTAATCATTGAAGAGAAACTACTCACGTTTGTGGCCATCAGCCTCTGTTCATTTTGGTTATTACTTGTGGTTAAAAAACAAGACATGAAATGGTAGTAGGCTATGGTTAACCCTAACCCCCCTCACTTTTTGCACCGGGGGGATGGTCCATAGGATCATCCCCCCCCCCCCCCCCCAGAATTTCCATGCGTTGAAAAAATATATATATAATAAAAATACACATGCAGAACTTCAAGCTATACCGTGCACCAAAATTTCAAAATCATCCCCCCCCCCCCACTTTTCATCACAGATTTATGCCAGTGGCCATCATGGATTTGTGGACAGGGAGTGTCCCAACGAGTTTCTCCAAGATTGATGATCAAAGCAGGAGAATACAGGGAAAACACCCATATACCAAACCAAATCATTTTCCATTCTTATTTAGAAAGAAAAATATATAATTTACCCTTTCCTCTCTTTCTTTGTTTGACCTGTTTCCAGTGTCTGCCGAGATGCTTTAGATTATTTCAACTCACTGGATTCTGAGAGCCATCGCGCTGCCTGGAAGTCACTCCTTGTTCTCCTACTCACAAGAGTACTCAAGATGAGTGATGATAGGGTGAGTGATGAGGTTGTGTTGGCAAAATAGCCTCAAGTTTAGATGAGAGATCTTATTTGTGCAACTGAATGGTTAAAGGGACAGTATCGTCATGATCAGAGCAGACTTTCAACAGGGCATGGAATCAATGTCCTAGTTTAAGATGAACACAGTGACTGAAAATTGTGGGGCATTACTTTCAGTCACTGAGTTAATCTAAAACAATCACTCCGATTCCATGCCCTGTTGATCGTGACGATAATGCCCCTTTAAAATGTCCGAACATTAGCGCATACATTAATATGATCTATTTTTAGTAGGTTCATCTCAATTGTAATAGGCATTAAACATATCACTGGTTAAAGAGGCACTCTAAGGTCAAATTCAGTTTGTGATGCACTCATTTTCCAATTGATAGAGTCCTTATTAAAGTGTGAAAAAATTACAAGTCTCTAACTTCACTTTAAAGTGGTGTAACATATCATTTTATTTGATAACCTTTCAGAGCGATATTTGAAACATGACGTCATTATTTTCTTACGGTAAATGAGTCTGTAACATTCCATACAGGAATTTTTTGTTTGTCAAAAAGTCAATTTCAACGCTGATTTGATCAAATATTGTGGAGATTCAGGAATGAACTGCAAATTCACCGTACAAAAATGTAGAGATCCATTTATTTGAAATGTGACGTCACTGTTGTCTTTGGATGTTAACAAATTTCACACAGGAAGGTTGTCAAATAAAATGACATTTTACATCACTTTAACGTGAGGTTAGAGACTAATTTTTTTGGGTAATTTTTTCACACTTTAAGGACTCTTGTTATTGGAAAATCACAAAACTAAATTTGACCTTAGAGCCCCTCTTTAACATGCTCTATTGACTACAATTACATTGAAGTTTTAAAGGTTACCAGGGAAGAGTTTTTGCTGAATATAACTTCTTCTAGCATTTATACAGACTGTGGGGTTTTGTACACACTTAATTCTTTAAAATGGCGTCATGATGTGCCCTAATAATAATAATAATAATAATAATGAAGGCATTTTTAAAGTGCTCTTACACAAGGTATCACAGCGCTGTACATTATTACCCCTGCTCATCAGGCGCATAAATCATTCCTAAAACCATCTCAGCTCCCTGGGGAGTATACAGCTCAATTGCTGCCATTTCAGTGCATATAGGGCTAATCAAACACAACAACCAACTCTGCCCTCACAGTTACCCATTTACTCCTGGGTGGAGAGAAGCACTTATGGTAAAGTGTCTTGCTCGAGGACACAAGCACCCTGGCTGGGATTTGAACCCACATTCTGACGACTCAACCATCAGAACACAAATCCGATGCACTAAACCACTCAGCTGTGGCACTCTCTAGACTTGGGAGTCGGGGTACATTTTCACTATGACACTGTATGCACTAGATACACGCTTTTGAGTGACCACATGATCAGTTTTCAACCAATCACAAGGATTAAAAAGTTTTAGCATACATTATAAACATATCTTTGTTTCGGTTTTTTTCTTCATCAGTTTAAGGTCCATGCGACCCAGTACTACAGCCAAATGTGTGAGATTGTCATGTTTGACCTCCGACCTGAGCTGAGGTCAATTTTCCGCAAGTTCCTCCTCCGGACTGGCAATGTCTTCGGTATCACCTCCAACCCTCGGTTATGAGGCAGACACCATGACACATATGGTGACCTTTGCACTCAAACATGGTGTGAAGAATACAGTGATATATATATGCAACACAGCACACAGTGGCGAATACACACAGTGGCGTAACTATACCAAGGTTGGACCATTTCAATTTTATTTTCGTAATCTTACAGAGAAAATGGGAACGTGCAAATCAGAAGAGAGAGAGAATTAAACGGAGAATATTTAGACTTGGCTTTTGTAAGTAGAGCAGCAAATCTTTCCTTGAGGAATATATTTTGTACTCGTTATGTTTTTGTGGTAGAAACTTTGGATTCAGTTCAGAATGAGGAGTCAGTTTTATAGCACTGTGTGTAATGGCAAAAATTAATTCATCTACAAATCAAAGACTGAAACAAGAGTTAATTGAGTTCCTATTATTGCATAACAACTACTGACTTAAAATCTATTAAAAGGTTCATATAGCTTAATAATTTGAAATGTTATAGTTCTTAGGCAATTGAATAACAGTTATCCCTTGTATGTCCAAATAAAACAAAAATAACATTTTAATTACAGAGAAATGTCAAAGCAAACAATGAATGTCTCCTATGTACTGTACACAATATATCTACGTTCCAATTGAATATGCTTATTTTCATTTTATGACAAAGTGTACACTGCATTGGTACTTGTAATACCCGTTACAAAAAGTCATTTGTTTTTGTGATTTACATAAATGTGAAATGCAAGTGGTGGTATGAAGTTGTCTGTTAAAGAAGGACTCGAGGTAAAAATGAATAATTAACATTTGCCTCTTTTTTAGAGAGGTTATGTCATTAGGAGACTAAACAACATTATTATCTAAACCCAAGGTAACTTTGTAAAAGGTATTTTGTCCAAACTCCGTTTGTTTTGAATTTAGAAAAGCTTAAAGTCCACTTGAGGAAAACAAATGGGTCCTGTTACTTTTACATGTGTAACAACATCCATTTTTGGTGTTATTTGCACAATATTAAGCAAATTCTTGAGTGATTTTTTTTTTTAAATTTGTTTTTCCACTGAAGGGTGACTTTGCAAGGACGACATCAGAAAGGCATTTTTTTAAATTAAGAGGACCAGTTTGTTTTCCCCCAAGTAGACCTTAGGTTTTTACTGAATTCAAGAGAAAAATGGTTTGGAGAAAGTGACTTTTTAGAGCCCCACTTTAACAATTATACTGACGTTGTATGACCTACATTTGTTGGGTTCAAACCATATGAATTGAAGTATAGAATGGCTAGATTGGACACTAGCAAGATTAATTGAAGCCAGAAGAACATATGCAGAGTGTGTATGTACCCTTCTCAGTGGTCGGCCATTGTCAATTTACTTAGGTCTTTTCTGTGAAGTGGGTTAGTACCTGTTAATATGAACTGGCAGTTTCAAGAGTGCAACTTTCAGCATGGCCTCACTTTGGCACAACAGAACAAATGACATTTGTCCCAGTTGAGTCAGTCTGTTTTCAAGATCTATGGACATATTTCAGAGAAGTTTCTTCAAGGGGTGGGGATATACTACCTGTCATCCATTCATTAAAAGCTTCCGATGCGCTACAGAGTGCCACGGTCGAGCGGTTTAGTGCATCGGATTTGTGTTCTGATGGCTGAGTCGTTGGAATGTGGGTTCAAATCCCCACCGCGACCATGGTGCTTGTGTCCTTGAGCAAGACACTTTACCATAATTGCTTCTCTCCACCCAGGGGCAAAATGGGTACCTGTGAGGGCAGAGTTGGTTATTGCGTTTGATTAGCCCTATATGTGCTGTAATGGCAGCAATTGAGCTGTATACTCCCCAGGGAGCTGAGATGGTTTCAGGAATGATTTATGAGCCTGATGAGCAGGGGTAATAATGTAATGCGCCTTGAGCACCAGTTTGCTGGATACTTGCGCTATATAAGTCCACATTATTATTATTATTATTACGGTAGCTCAGGGCTGATACTCCCCAGGGAGCTGAGAAAGTTTAAGGATTAATATTGGCCCAATGACCAGGGATAATAATGTAAAAGCGCCTTGTATCCTATGGCAATTTGGTGCTCTATAAATCGTTATTATTATTATCACCACTTCTGCTACAAGGGTCGGGGATGGTATGACTGTTGTTCAAGATTTTCAAGTAAAGAAAACTTTATTTTGCACTCCTTCATTTATGTTAATTTAATCAATCAAATTGTCGTCTATATAGTATATTCCAATTGTTTATTTTAAAAACAGAAATTTGTTGAATGTGTTTTTGTGCACTTTGAAACCAACATTCCTTGTAGAACATTTAAAAGATATTTAGTTGAACAATATTAAGTACAAATGTTAAATGTACAAATTAAAATTTGATATAAAAAGTATGATTTTTGTGTTGTAAAAAACATGTATCTTTTATACACATCATTGTAAATTGGTCAATCTTAAAGAATAGTTGTATTTTTGGTCTGTACGTTAAAAGAATGTTAAATATGACAAATAAAACAGATTTTAAACTTTATTTAGGAATGAAAATGAAAAATGAAAATGTGATACTTTCAGAAATGATTGTTAGCAATTGAGCTTATAAGTTCCTAGTACACTTTTGGTAAAGGAAAAATGAGATGTTTGAAAATTAACCAAAAATGATTTGCATGGTTTGAATTTACTGGTGATATCGTAGATTCTGTCAGTGTTTCTGTCTTTTTGCTTTGATAAAGATCTTAATAGGTTTGAAATGTTCTACCACTTATTACAATTTTATATACTAAGAAATAAAATGTTTTTTGGGGAAACTAACAAGATAGTCTTTAAGATCCTAAACAAAATAAGTCATTCGTTTCTGGTCTGAACCCGCCCTTAAAAATATTTTGACAGTGCTGTTTTTTTTGTTATAATTTGACTGTCGTTACTACATTACTGTGTGAATTTAATCTACCAAATTGTTTTATTTCTTTATTTTTTAAATTTCTTTATTATTTTTTTTACTCTAGCACATAAAACATAAACAAAACTGAATAACTGAAACTAAGAAAAGAAACTTGAAATTTTAAACGGGATCCAAAAACCAGAGACCTGTTTGTCAATTATCAATCTAAGGCCCTCTATATGAAGTAAGTTTTATGCTGTTCATTTGAACAATGCCCTCTGTTGACCATACTTTTTCAGGTCATAAATTACAAAAGATAACAGGCATGTGATTTCTCAGGATTTTTTCCTGACTTTATGATTTTTTGCAAATCTCCCTTTGCCAAAGAAGAGAATTAGCCACCGAGGAAAGAAAGAAGTAGCCTGTATTGTGTCCAAACCTCTAGTTTTTTGTTGTTGTGCAAAATAACCCCAAGTTTAAGTTCCACTTTCATTGTCAAGTTAAAGGTATGGTATAACTCACCATATGACAGGCACCATACTATAATCAACATCAGCCTCACTATGAAGTCTAAATGCTATCACCCAACTACCCACATTCAATGTGACCAGTAAATCAAAAACCAATAAAAAACATTTTTCTGCGATACTTTTAAGACCCCCAACCCACATTTACTACTTTAGTAAACCCATTTGTGTTTACCCCTACACACACACATAAACTCCATTAAACCCTAACTTCCTATGTATTCTAGCTAGGAACCTTCCTGAATCCTCCAAAATCCATCAGTGCACTTTTGGAAACATGCCCTCATCTTCATAATGCATCATGCATTTTTGTTGATCTTTCATATTCAGCCCTTATGGCCTGCACTTCTTGTCAGGTAGTAATTTTGCCCCACTTGAAGAGGTGAAAGTACCAGTTTCCAACAGTGCTGAATTTTTCCAACAATGTGCCCCTTGGAGGATTTTGCAGGATTTGGGGTGGTTAGGGTTAAATGTGGTAATTCGTTGGTTTTAGTTTCATGATACATGTATTTGGAAATGAGATTATATTCAACTATCATTTAAGTGGTTGCCCTTTATGCAAGCAAGGGCTGTTACTAGGCAATAAGCATATCATTGGTTAACATGCACTATTGATTCCATTTACATTGAAGTGTTGCGGGTTACCAGGGAAGAGTTTTTTGCTAAATCTGAAGTATTTCTAGACTACATGGGCTGTGATTGTACACACATACAATGCCCTAGCCTTGGAGACATGGTTTGTTCTCAACACAAGAGGGCTACAATGTGTCTGGAGTATATAAGTGGTTATCTTATTTGATATTTAATCACTGGAATGTGTATTATAGGGTCACTGGTTCAAATCCTACAACATTCATTCTTAACTAATACAATTTTGGGATAAAATTTTAAAAGATAATTTTGCTGATAATTGTTCAGTGGATTCTCAGAAATCCATAATTCTCAATTCTATGCCAAAGTTTCCTCTATATTTTCCAAGGGGAAAAAATAGTATAAACCATGAAATGACATACAAAAAATATAGTAGATGATTTAATAATAAAGTCTAACAGCTGTGAATATGGGCTGTTTTGAATAGCTTTTGTGATGTAAATAATGCATTGAAAAACTGATAAATGTAATTTATCCTGTATGGACACATAGTATAATACAGCATATTACTTTTAATGTTATACGGTATATTCTGTTTTTTCCTAATTGTAAATGTAATTTTCTGGATTAAATGACCAAGATTCATTCAAGACGTCAATATTTTGTGTAACCATTTTTCTCTTTTGTTATTCCTTTCTTCCCCCTCAACTAAAAATCACCTTAATTTAAAAATGGTGCTTTTTGACAAATGGTCATTTATAATATATGCATGATATTTACCCCCCCCCCCATATACCTAGTTTACTGTTGAAGTGAAAATGTAGATGAAAAATTTAACACCTTAAAACCAAGTATATGTACTTGGAGGGTTACACCCTCCCTCCCCCTCCAGTCATTGGTAACACCTAGTGTATCATTGTAACTTGTTCTGTAGTTATTGTAATATAAACAAAACAGTTTCAAAGTGTTCATTTTTAAACCAATCTTAATAATCATACAAAGTTGTCTGCATTTTGCTTTTAATAACCAACACATTATTTCTATTTTTGTTTAAGCCTTTAAAGGATCATACAATATAACTTGAGGTATTGACTGCTATATTTCTATCTGAGAGAACAAAAAATAGACATAGTTTGGATTCGAACCAGCAACCCTTTGATAAGCAATTAAGTGCTCTTCCAACTGAGATAACCAACACCGTTTAGTTGGTGGTAAACAATTATTTATTTCATATTATATTTGGTATCACAGGTCAAAGGGCAAATGTCATGAAACTGCTTAGCAAATAGTTTTCCTATCAAATTTAATTTGACAACCAGCCAGAAAGTATAGTTTGTATGAAGAATGGCTGGTATCAATCAAACCATGCTAAGCAGTGTTTATATGCTTAGTAGTTCTATGAAATTGGCCGTAGGTAAGATCAGTTGGTTCAGCACTTGAACACTTATCTAGTGGTCAGTTGTTTGAAGCTTGATTCAGCCATTTTGTTGTTCCTCAGATAATTAATTTGAATTTGCCTAATCAGTTTCACCCATTTATGCTTGCTTTATTAAGTAAATTATGTAAATGAAATTAAAATATGTAGAAATTTATCATAAACATAAAATGTATTCATAATGCTATGATTCAGTTTACATCACCCATATTTAAAACAGGGAATCAATGTTGGACCAATCACTGCTAGTTACTATAGCTCTGGCTGTGATTGGTCAGATAGCAGCCAATGGGACTACAGGTTCATTGGTATGTTAATTCATTGTTCATTCAAACGTTTGAATTAATCTCTCACAGTTGGTCAGGTCTATCAAACCACTGATATTCGATGAAACATTGACTTTTGTGGCAAAAAGAAAATTATACAGAAGACCTAAATTATCCAGTAGAGGTGGTTACAAAAAAAACCTATCCAGAAATTTAATTCCTGTTTTATGGCAATCTGTCAACTCAAGAAGTCGTTTGAACCAACTGAAATGTGAGGTTCATCTATACTTTCCAATATTGTGTAATGCTATGAATATTTCCATAAATACTTGTATTGATCTAGTCTTCATGGAGACAGTATGCGTTATAAATTGTCTGTGCTTGCTGCCAAGACATTGTCATGGAAACCAGCATTGTCTTAATTTGGTCTCCAAGGATTTTGTTTATATGAGCAAATCATTTTATTCATAAGTAATGACAGAAAAAGTACATGTTTTGTGTGTTTGTATTGTTGAGCAAAAGAATTATTTCCAGTAAAAACGAGCAATTTGTTTTTTGAATGAATTGAATTCATGATGTAAAAAATTAAAAATAACTCCTTGCAAACATTTCTTTCTTTTTTGTTGGAGTTGAGTGATAGACAGTTGTTTGTTCATCGATCACATGACATGTCTAGTATCTTGTTTACTCACTCAACTTAATGTACATTTGTAATACGTGTAAATACGTGTCATATAATAGACAGGTTTCCTTAGTTACAGATGACAAGACAGAAAAGAATGTCTTAAAGGGGTAGTGCATCATTTGTAAAATGTGTATAAATGCATCTGTTTATTATGGATGAAAAGTGTATATAGAAACCAACCTGTGAAAGTTTTCATTTCAATGAGAAAATATTGAAAATGCATACAGATTTCTTTATATGCATTCAGTCTAATGTTGAAAATGGTTCACAGCTTTGATCATTTCAAATTTTCAATACATCTCACGTTTTCTTAAAAATGACAGAAATATCAGATGGAATGGTTTCTTATGATGTTTGGAATCATCGCCGACACATCAAGTATATTCTTAGATTATAGTTCAGTAATTTTGTAATCGTTTAATAACTAAAGGTGTACATACCCTTTAATTTACCCAAAACCAAATTGAATGTTGCGTTTAACTGTTAGGTACAATGGAATACAATAGCACCGCATAATTTGGGAAATGCAATAAAATTTTAAAACCTATGTTTTTAATGATCCAGTGTTGTTCACATTACCAGTGGCATTTATTTCCTTGTAGTTGATCAAATCTTTTTGCAATCTTAGGGATTTACTTGCAGTCTTGTTAAGTCCCTAGAACAGTTTTCATGTGGTGGTTGTCATGTCCAACCCCCTCCCCTGCCCCCCTTGGAGCCGGTACTCTGAAGGAGCCCCCCCTTCCTGAGGATGGACAAGACCCAGTGGGACACTCAGACTGAATTGATCCAAACTCAGTTAAGAAATGTTCTCATTTGTAGTAATTAAAATCAGAGATAAATTTTTTATTGAGCAAAACATTTTGTAACTTCATATCAACTGACTTCATATCAAGCAATTTTAGATGCGTTCACTGACCATTCCACTGTTATCACTAGGTGCCACTGTTATCTAAAGTAGTACAATTATTCTGTGCTAAGCGTTCTTTTTCTACACAGTCAATGCTTCTTCAACTAATGCAGCTGTTTGATGAAACAACAGCATACTGCAGATTTAAAGGGGAAGTATCGTCACGATCAACAGGGCATGGAATCAGAGTGCTTGTTTTAGATTAACTCAGTGACTGAAAATAATACCGCACATGATAAGGTCATATTACCGTTGCTGCTGCATAAATGAGCCAGTAATTTGCAGTCACTGTGTTTATCTTAAACTAGGATATTGATTCCATGCATTGTTGAAAGTCTGCTCTGATCGTGACGATACTGCCCCTTTAAGAATGCATGAAATGCATTTTGCAATGTTGTATCTCTGCAGCAATGGCGGAAAACAGTGGTTGGAAAATTAGTCTAAATAGTTAAATTCAGGATCCAAGTATCTCTTATGCGAGGTAGTATGGTTGACAGCAACTCAGTGAGCAGTATTGAATTCTTACTTATCTTCTACTCGCTATCTTGTCTGAATACACAAATCTTCCATTTAGAAATCCAACAATACAAATAATAAACTCGACAACACGAAAGCAAGAATGTTGCTGCCATGACATTTCAGCGCCAACAACCTTGAGTAATCTGGAGCTGTATTCAATAGGGGTGCCTATAGTTCCTTTATGTTCTCCAATCTGTTTGCATTAGGGGAAATTTGCATTCAATATGTGTGCTGCTTTTACCCTATTGAATACTGACTTACAAGGGCATACCATTGAAGAAAAGAATTGGAACTTCTTAATGCAAAGCAACTAATCCATGCTACAAAAGAAATCTGAAAATTACATCGAATAATAGCTTCCTGATTAGCATGATTTTTCCTCTATGATAATGAATGGAGGATTAACACAGAACTGATACTAATACAGGCTTTTGATTGGTCAAACACAGAACCTTATTATCGATACAGGCTTTTGATTGGTCAAACACAGAACCTTATTACCGATACAGGCTTTTGATTGGTCAAACACAGAACCTTATTACCGATACAGGCTTTTGATTGGTCAAACACAGAACCTTATACTAATACAGGCTTTTGATTGGTCAAACACAAAAGTTTTAAAGGGCCAGCACACCTTTTGTAATTACCTGAATACAAAATTACTGACTTGTATAATCTAAATACTTGATGTGAAATTGGTGATGATACCAAAAATCCTGAGAAATTATTCCGACATGATGTAATTTTTTAGAGAACATAAAACGTGCTACAAATTTGAATGGCCAATCATGGCATGATCCATTTTCTTTCACAGGTTGGTTTCTGTACATATCTCTTGATCAACAGGGCATGGAATCAGAATACTAGTTTTAGATTAACACAGTGACTACCATAATACCCCACATGATAAGGTCATATTATCATTGCTGCTGCATAAATGAGCCAGTAATTTTCAGTCACTGTGTTAATCTTAAACAAGGACACCGATTCCATGCCCTGTTGAAAGTCTACTCTGACGATAATGTCCCTTTAAGTATTGATGAATTTACAGACATTTTACCAATGGTGTTTCTTTAAAGACATACTGCATGGGATCATAAAAATTGCTCAACCATTTTTCAGCATAATATATGTGGCCAGGAAGATATGATTTCCACAAATATATATGGAAATATATATTAGAATTAGGTTATAATCATCATAAACACCCATGAAAATGTGTAATTTTCTAAATGTTTGTATTATAGCATTTTATTTCCTAGACTGTTTGAAATATTTTGGACTACTGTAAATTATCACTGTTTTTGGCTGCCTAAAGTGGATGCATAAACCTATGATAATAATAAATTAATAATAATAGTCAACCATTTTGATTGGCCATAATGAGATGTTGGTTTTTCAAAGGGAGGCATTAATAATATATTTTTTCATCTATATAATATTTGAGACTACATAAATTGGCCTATTGAGAGTATCATCTAGTCTTGCCTGCATAAGCCAACGTGTGTGAAAACTCCAAGACTAACACCAGGAAAGCAAATTGGAAACTCTTGTAAATCATATTCACGTCCCTGGGTAAATCTTCACTGTTTCTACAGACAAAACCTTGAAATGATGACGTACGACAAACTTTAATGGATGTTTGAATGCTAAGGTACTCCATTTCCTGCTATAAATCTGCAAAAACTAATTCTCCATCCAGAATTACAGGTTCATCGTCATGGTAACCACTGACATTTATTCCCATTTGTCCATTTTTTCAATCTGTAATCATTTAATATTTTCATGTCATATTGAAATAAAATCTGTGCAGACATGATGATTGTATACACAGACAAACAACTTGTGGGCCAAAAAACACTTCAAGATGTTGAAATACTTTTTTCCTTTTTGTTTTTAGAAACTAATTACTAAATTTGTTTTAGGAAATATTTAGATATCTCCAGGGGATGTAGTGAGCATTTTGCCTTAAGTTTGGAGATTAGATTTTGGCCAAATGTTGAGGTTAATCATGGTGGGGTTAGATGACCTGCTAAAAATAATAATACATTGGCCTAATTTGGGAGATTATATGGTAAATTTAATTCTGTACATTTAATTGTGTACATGGTTAAGAAGATAGAAATAGGGTATCTACCTTACCTATGAGTGTGTAATACATTACCAGTTTGAGAAACCAGTTTGAGGTTGCTGATTATGGAAAATAACAGCAGCAGATATTTAAGGTTTTGTTGGCAACCAAAATGATCGTCAAGGGCAACCTGAGATTCAGGACTAATCAGCTCATCGTAATCAATACACCCTGCGTAGCAACTCAAATATTTATGAAAATATAGTAAAATTACAATGTTTGTCCAGAATTGATCTCTGGGGGTTCATGTGCCTGTTTGTAAGTAGCATAAATAATTTCTCTAACCACATTGTTCCAAAAAGATATACAAGGTAAGGTCCATCCTGGTTGGAGCAACATTTGGCCCTGGTAACCAACACAGACTTCCTCTACTGATGTTTAACCCTCATCACCCCAAATCCTGCAAAATCCTCCAAGGGGCATTTTTTGGGAAAAATTCAGCACTGTTGGAAACTGGTACTTTAAACCTCTTCAAATGGGACAAAATTACTACCTGGCAAGAAGTGCAGGCCATAAGTGCTGAATATGAAAGATCAACAAAAATGCATGATGCATTATGAAGATGAGGGCATGTTTCCAAAAGTGCACTGATGGATTTTGGAGGATTCAGGAAGGTTCCTGGTTAATGTAGGAGAACCAGTTACACTAGTTCAATGACAGTCGACCACAATCTTGTAAAAGATTGACATATTGATGCAGTATGAAGAAGAAGTGCAATTAAGTACAAAGAAGTGCAATGCAATGCAATGACTTCATGTCACTGATGGACTACATGTAGAACTCCAGTAAAGGAATTAAGAAAGTCAACTGATGTATTTACTTTTCTCTTCCCAAATCCAAGACATGTCAAGCATATGTAAATGTAAGTCTAATAAAATTCTTGGTTTGTGAAATGTCTGTTTAGTAATAGTCTTGGGGCAAGAAATGGGTGTTTAAAAGAATGTTGTTTATTCACTCTGTGCATGAGCTGTTGAGGGGCACATGTTGTTAGACCACTGTGGGCGAAAGGGCAGCGATAGTGCGTCGCATTTGGCATATTTTGCAGTTGATGTGCGTACACGCAGAATATCTCCAGTGATCATTGGCTGGTAGAAGTACACGCGCTTTTAGTACCATAAGATACGCGCATAAAGTGTACGCACAATGTTCACTTGATGCCCCAGTGGCTATCATCAAGACACTGGTGCAAATTCACCGCTAGAGGGCTACGATGTGCACTGAGCGGATAGCAACATTGCACAACACAAGCTGGATGATGATGGTGGTTCCCCGCTATGCTAATTCCCTCAGTTGACACAAAACGGCTATCAAGGACAAGGAACCCTATATAGATCGTCTCTAAATCGTTGACTAGCCTAGTCGACCTAACTGTCCATGATAGGGTGAGGTTAGGGTGAGGTTAGTACAACTCATCAAGTATATCATTAATTAGTTCGCATCCAATCTTGCCCCAAAATGGCTGTCTAAGCTAGTTAATTGGCTGGTATACAAGCTATATGCACAAGCAATCCACTTATCTATCAAAATATGACAAATATCACAGATTTTTATTTAAAAAATGATAGAGGACACACTTAAGGAGAGGAAAGTGGAGTCAAGTGAGGATTGGAAACGATATTTTGGGAGATTTTGAGCAATGAATGTATGCACATCCAGTGAGATGTTGGCCATTTTGTCATCTGCCACAAGTGGCCGTTGGGTTTGACATTCTATCCCTGGCACCGTTCTAAAATAAGAAGAAAAAAAGTAAAATTTGTCCCATAATACTTCACTATAAATGTCATTGACCATAAGCAATACATTGAAATAAGCAAACTAATTGCATAATGATAATGAACAGAAAACTGCAAACATGATTTTTTTTATATTTAGTGCTTATTTATTAATATTTTTCTTAAATCACACACACAAACTGTACAAAGAGAGAAATAACATCTGTCTCGGACGGACTTAAAGTCATCTGTGAAATTCATACCATATTTACACACTGAAATTCAAAACATTTCACTTTCGTAAACATTGACCGATTTTCAGTTATAAATAAACATGATCATCCATGTTAAACTGATTTTGAGTTTCAACTCACAAAAATTAATACTGACCATGCTAGCAGAGTAGCATTAATTTTAAACTCCCCTCCCCCACGCTTTCAATATCACTCAAGAAACCCCCAAAATCTATAATGAGATGTACCATTCATATACAAATAATAAGAACTGTCCACTACATTAGGGGAGAACTGAAGTTATCCTCCCATAAAAAACCAAGACAAAAAGACACAGTTGTATAAAATAATACCTCAAATCAAAAGTAGATTAAACAAAAGAATATTGAATAGTGGCCATAGATGCATGCTACGATGAGAGACTTTTGAGACATTGGTGACAGCAGAATAACCGATGCTTTTCCTAATGTTTACATAATTCTGTGAGCATGCACAGGTTATTGAGAACAATGAAAAAGAGTTAGTATTAAGTTTGCTGTCGTCTAGCGTCTTATAAATCTCCCATAATGTTCTGTATGTTATTATGTGGTGAATGACGATGAAATCTGAATGAGCACATCACTGAATGAGCTGAAGGTAGATAGCATTTTGCATTTTGGCAAACTGCTTACATACTCTCTTCCATGCTGTGTATGATACAACACACATTCTTTCTTCTAGTGATTTCATTTTCTTATAAACAATTCAGAAAGAGATTACTTTCCCCAGCATACAATAATGAACTTCAGTTTTATTCTCAAAAACCTTGGGTTCCCTACCAACTCTATCACAACTAGGTGCTACTGAAACCCAGCCTAATAAAGTAGCGTGGACAGTGGGTGTAGCGAAGCCAACATTCAATATTCTTCCTCAATTAAACTACTTTTGCTGAATCTTAATTCACCTGTGCATGCCTTGATCAAATTATTTCTTAAAATTAAAGATGTATCGGCAATGTTTTTCACTTTTTCACCAGCAACTTCCAGAAATGCTTGTTTCCATCAGAACATTGACAATTTCCAATAATAAAGGAAAATAGATACTTCACCAAATGAGACATTTCACCAAAAGAAAGTCAAATAGTGCCCAAATATGACAGACCCATCATAAAATATAATATTTTGATTTATGGGTCATTTAAAAGCCTTTGTTTTTTTTCCTGAAGTAAAATAGTGATAAATAAACACAGGCGTTACATCTTTAAACTTCGCAAAATAAAAACTAAATTTTTGTTTCCAAATGACCTCTATTACTAGCACACAAGTTTTTTTACAAATAATTTTACAAAGGTTGCAAAAAATTGATTTATAATTGACGTGTTCAACAATAGATTATTCTAGTATAATAGCCAACTTCTTAAATAACTATATCTTTACATTAGTGCGTGAAAAATAGAGTTAAATATACAATCTTTTCATTTGTGGTGACAATGTCAAATGTGATATTCTCTGATATTAACACTGACCACAAACTTGATGACAACATCAAAATCAATTTTTTAATGTAAATCTAAAACTAGATTGTCACAAAATTTTATAAAATTTGGATAAAATGTCTAAGTTACTGGCAATCTTTTACCTCAACTTGATTTGTGCCACCCAAGTTTTGCATTTTGTCAGAGCCAGTTATGTCAGATAAAATTAGGTTTGTCAATCCTATTTGCTCTTTGCATTGTTCAGAGGCTAATTTAGTCAAGTAGCTATTTAAGTCATTATTTTTTGAGAGCCAGCTTTTGACTGGTAACCCAAAAACATGCATACAAATAAGTAAAGACTGTTTGCAGTGACACCATGCGAAATTCTCAATTGAGTAGTAATTAGTTTTGAAAAGAGCTGGAGGTTACAACTCGACGTTTTAATCAGTATACTCTGATTGCTTCAGGAGAATGGTTGATTGAAATGTCAAGTCGTAACCTCGACGTTTATACTCAATTGAGAATTTCACATGGTGTCACCGCAAACAGTCTTTCGTCCTTTTCACCATGCAAAGCTAGAAATATCACTTATGTATACAAATGATTCTGTGAACAATTTTTGTTTGTTTTCTAATTTCGGCCCCTGAAGATGCCTATATGCTATGTCTTAATGTTAAAGCCATTTTTAAGATCTACAAAAGATATATGGTCATCATTTCAAACCTTCCTTTATCCAGGTATTTTCACCATGTTTCATATCTTATTTAAAAGGCAGGGTACACAATTGGTAATTACCATTATACTCAAATTATCCTACTAAACCTTTTTTCGGGTTAAATTGTCTGTGATATCTTAAAAGAAATAACAATCAAATAATACTGGTCAACAATTTTTTATAAGTTGTCTGCTTCGGAGATAAAATGTGCTATTTATTATGGATTTTGATGTGCTGAATTCAAATATGACAATTAAAATTGCTGATTGGCTACTGTTTCCAAGATATTTAAGTTTTTACATTTTACGTACTATGTATATGGTGTACATAGCAGATTTTTAATCATGAATTATCATACGCTATTCCCATACGTGTACACATGTACATGTAGATCTTGAAAACTAGAGCCAATCAACAATTTTAAGCATCATTTCCATTCTCAGTGACCCATAATTAGTCAAGTTTGACTTCATTTGTTTTGGAAGCATTTTGGCTGTAGACCAGTGTATAATCGATCAAGTAAATTTGGGCAATTACCAAAGTGTGCATATGTCATTAACATGTAAACACCATGCACTAAAATACGATATGTTTGCATTACTCTATATGCTGTGAAATAAATGTGATGTCATTTTGGAAACAAATTCCAAACATTCAAACTTGTTGTGCCAATTACATAATACTTTGACACACCCAGAATAACTTGTGCTCATTTTCTCATTCAACCATGTTTCACATATTTCACTTACTACATACTACAAGTTTTAAGTGCACTTTTTCTCTCTTAATTATGTACCCTGACCTAGCAATAGTGCATATTCTCTAGATTTCTGAGTTATGTTGTAATTTGCTAAGAATTAAGGCAATGGCTGTCAAGCCTGTAGCGGATCCATGTGACTTGTATACTGATTGGGAGATACCTGTATCCTGATTGAGAGATACCTGTATCCTGATTGAGAGATACCTGTATCCTGATTGGGAGATACCTGTATCCTGATTGAGAGATACCTGTATCCTGATTGGGAGATACCTGTATCCTGATTGGGAGATACCTGTATCCTGATTGGGAGATACCTGTATCCTGATTGGGAGATACCTGTATCCTGATTGGGAGATACCTGTATCCTGATTGGGAGGTACCTGTATCCTGATTGGGAGATACCTGTATCCTGATTGGGAGATACCTGTATCCTGATTGGGAGATACCTGTATCCTGATTGGGAGATACCTGTATCCTGATTGGGAGATACCTGTATCCTGATTGGGAGGTACCTGTATCCTGATTGGTAGATACTTGTATCCTGATTGGGATATATAGTCCAAATGCATGAAGATACCATTGGACCCCAATTGATAACCCTTCAGTTGATAACGTCTATATTTCCTGGCTTTTCATTTTTGTATCTGTGGCTTATTGATCAAACAGTTACACAATTTTACAACAGAAATATATTTAATATAATTTCATTAAATTATTCATTTACTCATAATTTTGATTGTACATCACATATATATCCTCTTAATTTACCTTGAAGATTCATCAATAACTTTCATACAATGACCGATCGGAGTTGTTACTGTGACAAATCAGTATTACCATGGTAACAATCAGGGCTCTGTTCATAATGTTTTATTCTTTGTCACATTTATGCTGCATTCCAATCACTTTATAATTCCACAGATCACTCATACTGCACATTTATCAGCCTTAAACCCAAGTTGTCAACTTGAGAACATTTTTCATGAGAAACACAACGTAATTAGAATGGCAGTGAGATTTCCTAACAAGAGCTTCAAGCATTCACCACCATGGTTGATGTTAAATAATACACTTATATTTGACCTCAACGAGGGCGCCCTTTGGGCTTGTGACATCATATGCAACCTCTCTATTATTTTAGAATCTGAAACCTATATAATATAAGTGCTGTGCACCAGCGAATTTGGTCCCTAAGCATTTTTTCAGTTTACATGCCCCATAGAGGGTATTTTTCTTGACCTGAAAATATACAAAGAAACGTCTCTTAAAACTATAATTGGCCCTCTCATATACAAAAAATAGATTAATTTGCTGTTGCTTTGTGTCAAGTTGTAACAATGTTCTAGATGTTTTTTGTTACTCGGCACTGCCCTCAGCTTCCTCTGATTTGTCCTTGGCTGGTTCCTCAGGCTTGTTAGCTTCTGTGAAGGGAAGAAACGGAAAACCAGTTAATGGTTATTGGCCTTACGTTTCGATCAGGTTCTTTCTCAAAGGCAAAAGAGGACAAAAAATGATGTATTGAAACAATTTGATCTTTTTAAAAGTGAAAAAAGGATATATGTAAAGAAATATATGATAGGATGACATGAAAAAGATGACAGGATTTAAGTATCGGAGGATTATGTTGTGATGTGGGTTTATATTGGCACTGTTGTCATGTTCTGAGTTTAACATCCATTAAACTCACAAACACAACAACTGAACAGTGAAATGAATTATCTCAAGGATGAAATTTCTTCTTACATCAAATAGATTTCAAGTCTCATCAAAAGATCTTCGTAGTGTGACATCACGCTACCATGATAACCATTTCGCTGGTTTGAAGCAATCATCATTTTGCCATAATTGTTCAATGATGCAACATGTTAGAAATTAATTCAGCGTTTATTAACATAACATCAATATTTAGGCACTTTTTACTGTGATTAAAGGGACAGTATCATCATGATCAACAGGGCATGGAATCGGATACCTAGTTTTAGATTAACTCAGTGACTGAAAATAATACCCCACATGATAAGGTCATATTACCATTGCTGCTGCATAAATGAGCCATTAATTACTGTGTTTATCTTAAAGTAGAACATTGATTCTATGCCCTATTGAAAGTCAGCTCTGATCATGATGATATTTTCCCTTAAATGATATCTGAATTCATAGGTTAAAATATAAAATGTTTGTAACTTTCAGAACCATGTTTATTATCATGCATATACATAAATAATTGAATATTTTTTGTAAATAATAATCTAAACTTGTGTCAGTGTGATTTATGAAAAACAGTCATAAATGAATCCATAACAATAAATATATAAGTAAGCATTCTTTACATAACAACATATTATGATCATTCTCAATCAGGCAAAACAACACTACCATGCAAGATTAGTGAATACGTTTTTCAAAGACAATCTGAATCAGATATTTTAGTAACAATATGTATAGACTGCCTTTAGATGATGCATTTACACACAATTACCCGTAAGGAAAAACTGCATGGCCAGGAAGATTCAGATATTTTGATCGATTGAACAAAGAAGATTAGCTGCTACTTAATTGTAACCTTTGCTGTCTCCAAACCATGGAGGACTTCCTCCATCTCCAAACCATGCAAGAAATTTATAATAAATTAATACTATGATGAAGTCACTTTCTTTGCAATTAACTCCTCCCTAGGGGAGTGTATTTAATCTTGAAAAGAGACAATGAAATGACGCTGTGTGTATCCATGGAAACTCACTTTTGTATTTGCAGCAGAAATAAGTAATTTGAATGATTTAACCAGAAACTGGATAGGCTAGGTCACAGATGTAATAATGGCTAGGACATATTGTCAAAACTGTTGTTGGCAACATACAAATTGAAATAATAAATCTCAACTACACATGCATTTCTTGCAAAAACAATGAATTGGAAAAAGTTCTTTTATAAAGATAAATTATTTTCATGCAAACAGATGACACTTTACAGACTATTCAATGAATATGATAATTTAATACGTCATAGATTAAAATATGTTATTGCTGTCACTGTGGCGCTGGCACAGAGCTAGGAATTGTCATGGGAACGGTTTGCTTTTCATAGTTTTGCTTGCCAATGTAGATATTCAGCTTTTTCCCACAAACATTGGAAAAGAGTCTTGATGCACAGAAATGTTCAGTACAACTAAAGTAATGTTCAACACTCTGACATGGACAGAAATCTAAGCAAATTAGACAATTATATATTTTCGTAATTAAAAATGCTGTGATTCACTTTTTGGTAGATTTTTGGCAATTAAATTGGCATTGATTGTAAGTTGTAGAGATGTAGTAATTTTCTGTACTCATATTCATGATGTACTCAACAACAACTATAATGTTGGAGGAATTGTCATGGGAACGGTTTGCTTTTCATAGTTTTGCTTGCCAATGTAGATATTCAGCTTTTTCCCACAAACATTGGAAAAGAGTCTTGATGCACAGAAATGTTCAGTACAACTAAAGTAATGTTCAACACTCTGACATGGACAGAAATCTAAGCAAATTAGACAATTATATATTTTCGTAATTAAAAATGCTGTGATTCACTTTTTGGTAGATTTTTGGCAATTAAATTGGCATTGATTGTAAGTTGTAGAGATGTAGTAATTTTCTGTACTCATATTCATGATGTACTCAACAACAACTATAATGTTGGAGTACTCGCACTCGTACATTTTTCTGTATATACTCATACTCATATTCGTGACTCAACTACAAATCTATATAGGATTCTAGTCGGCCAATCGTCATTGGGCAATCTCGGTGGTCAAGAGGTTGAGATCTCTGCACTAGTAAGGAGGTCATGGGTTCAAATTCCGCCCCAGTCACCTGTGAAGTTATTTTCACAGACACTCGAAAAGCACTGAGTATGCAGTGCTATACACACGTCGGTGTAGGGTAAAATTAAATCAAGTCTAGTGAGTTGACTAAGATGTATTGACAGTTATTTTTAGTTGAAAGTCAATATATTCAAGCTCAGTATTCTGCATGCTTTTATTTGGTCTACAAAACTTAGTGATACAAATCTGCACCATGTGAAGGTCTGATTCCAGATCATATCTCTTGTTGTTGAAAGATAAGTAAAGCTCTTCTTGTTTTTCTTCTGAATAATTCATGTTCTGACCTTCAGGACACAACTACAGTATGCTCATTATATAGACTTGGGACTTACAATCCCTGCCAAAATAGTTGGGATGCGTGACAATAAACATACTCTCCCCTGTCCCCCCACTTCAATGTATTGTCCCTGAGACAAAGACAAAGACTGCGGTTTGTCCATGTCTGGTCACGGCTTCAAAGATAAACTAAGAGAAAATTCAGACAATTCCGGTCAAAATAGTTGGGACACGTGACAATAAACATACCCTCCCCTGTCCCCCGCTCCCCCCACCAATGTTGTTATCTCCAGCTGGAGCACAGACTGCGCAATGAGAGCCATCATTGTCCAGGGCCAGGGGCCCAGTGAGATTTGGCAAGGATTGTAGCTGTGTGTGTGTGTGTGTTATTGGGGGGGGGGGGGGGGGGGGGTAAGGTAGGCATAGGAAGGTCAACCCTGATTAAACATGACTAGCATCTACACACATCTGATGGCTTCCCATAAAGTATGGATTTTATTCACATGCTCAAACAATAAAGTCATGAAATGTTGCTGCAGTATTTGCACTTACTAATTAAAAAAAACACGTTTTCATGGAAACTAATCTATAAGAATGAAATATGCAGCTAAATGGACCGATTCACAGTGACGGAAATTGCCTTTAGCGACAAACAGCCTAGCAACGGTTACATTGCATTATCTTCACAAATATATAATGGTATTGCCTTAGGTACTTGAATAAAGATTGTTGCACGCACACAGTGATCAAACTATTACTTTTGACGTAGATGTAAATATTTATTCAAATAGTAATAAAAAGAATACTAGAGCTCAAGTGTTTGTTGGAACAAACACACAGTGTTCATGTTAACTTCCGGTTCAATCAAAATATTATCAATTTTATTATAACAATATCAATTTCATATTTGAAAGTCCTATCAATTTTGCTTTAGAATGTGTTTAATTTGAACTTCCTGTTTGGACCGGAAGTAAAGGTCAGATCAGGTGATTTGAAGGTCATATATATGACACAACAAAACTTCCTCATGATCATCAAAAAATAACGTTATAGTACGTGCTTTGGTTCAATATCTGAAATTGAAAATTATTCCCTTTTTAAAAATGCCACTAGGGGACGCTCTGAACTTTGATGATGTCATCAAACATATTTTTTAAAAGATAAGATTTTATTCAAATTTCCTATGGTTTTTGAGATAAAAAATGATTATTTTTCTAAACCCGCCGCCAGAGGGCGCTGTGATAGGTGATGACGTCATCAATCACATTTTTGAAAAGGTCACATGTCAATAGTAATTTCGTACACGGAAGGCACGCCCAAATACCATATCGTGTTCATAATATTGTTTTCACTTAAACTTCCGGTTTCGACCGGAAGGAGAGGCCAGAACGGGTCATTTCTGTGTACAAAATGTCACATAATTCAAGATCTGTAAGATGATGCAAAGATTGTGTAAATATGTTTTGTGGTTCATGAGATATGATTTTTTGAAATATTAAAATTGGAATTTAGTGTATTTCGATATCTGATGACATCACCACTTTACCTGAAACTATATGTCATAAATCTATTGACAACTACATGTTATGGTCTAAGTACATGTATGTGTCAAGTTTGAAGGCTCTGCGAACTTTGGAACTATGTTTTTTGTTAGATAAGTATCATCGAGAAGAAGGAGAAGAAAAAAAAAAACATTTCAAGAGGTACAAGCCGAATGAAATGTACTTCTTGCTATACCTGGGGCTAATTAACTGTAGTTCTATTATATTATAGTACTGCAAACTTTTGCTGAAAGTCATTATATTATGTGCATTATGAGGATTGATTGGTTTATTGCCCTAACTCCCTAGGCCCAGTGCTTACACATAACCTGAATCCTTCCTAACTCCCTAGGCCCATTTGCTTACACATAACCTGAATCCTTCCTAACTCCTTAGGCCCATTTGCTTACACATAACCTGAATCCTTTCTAACTCCCTAGGCCCATTTGCTTACACATAACCTGAATCCTTCCTAACTCCCTAGGCCCATTTGCTTACACATAACCTGAATCCTTCCTAACTCCTTAGGCCCATTTGCTTACACATAACCTGAATCCTTTCTAACTCCCTAGGCCCATTTGCTTACACATAACCTGAATCCTTCCTAACTCCCTAGGCCCATTTGCTTACACATAACCTGAATCCTTCCTAACTCCTTAGGCCCATTTGCTTACACATAACCTGAATCCTTTCTAACTCCCTAGGCCCATTTGCTTACACATAACCTGAATCCTTCCTAACTCCCTAGGCCCATTTGCTTACACATAACCTGAATCCTTCCTAACTCCTTAGGCCCATTTGCTTATACATAACCTGAATCCTTCCTAACTCCTTAGGCCCATTTGCTTACACATAACCTGAATCCTTCCTAACTCCTTAGGCCCATTTGCTTACACATAACCTGAATCCTTTCTAACTCCCTAGGCCCATTTGCTTACACATAACCTGAATCCTTCCTAACTCCCTAGGCCCATTTGCTTACACATAACCTGAATCCTTCCTAACTCCTTAGGCCCATTTGCTTACACATAACCTGAATCCTTTCTAACTCCCTAGGCCCATTTGCTTACACATAACCTGAATCCTTCCTAACTCCCTAGGCCCATTTGCTTACACATAACCTGAATCCTTCCTAACTCCTTAGGCCCATTTGCTTACACATAACCTGAATCCTTTCTAACTCCCTAGGCCCATTTGCTTACACATAACCTGAATCCTTCCTAACTCCCTAGGCCCATTTGCTTACACATAACCTGAATCCTTCCTAACTCCTTAGGCCCATTTGCTTACACATAACCTGAATCCTTCCTAACTCCCTAGGCCCATTTGCTTACACATAACCTGAATCCTTCCTAACTCCTTAGGCCCATTTGCTTACACATAACCTGAATCCTTCCTAACTCCCTAGGCCCATTTGCTTACACATAACCTGAATCCTTTCTAACTCCCTAGGCCCATTTGCTTACACATAACCTGAATCCTTCCTAACTCCTTAGGCCCATTTGCTTACACATAACCTGAATCCTTCCTAACTCCTTAGGCCCATTTGCTTACACATAACCTGAATCCTTCCTAACTCCCTAGGCCCATTTGCTTACACATAACCTGAATCCTCCAAAATCCTTGAGTAGTAAAGCAAGCACATGACATGTATGCACACATGTGTTTCTAATCTGTGATACATGTACATGGCCAGGGACCTTCCCTGCATGTATGGAGCAATAAACAGTGTCCACTGATCCAAGCACTGACCTTGCAATCACTACAACAAACATGGATGTACATGTACCATGGAAAGGCAAGTATGCCTAATAACCTCAATCCTCCAAAATCCTTCACTTTAGCAAAGAGCATGTAGCATGTAACCTCAATCCTTCAAAATCCTTTACTTTGGCAAAGGGGATTTGGGAAGGTTAGGGTTAACCCACACATTTATGAAGCACTGTTTACTCATTGCTTTCCATGTTTTATGCAGTGTCTTCAGGAGAAAAAACACACAGACGTAAGCATGAGGTCTTGGGTTCGATTCCCGCCTGAGTCACCTTTGAATATGTTTATTTTGCAGACCCTCAGAAAGCACTGAGTACACAGTTTTTCATACACTTCACTGTTTGGCAAATATCTAATCAATTGTTTATTACTCAAGAAGAATGCATCAATAAATATTTTATAAGGAGAAAGAAATTTGATACCAACCTGCTAAAGTAAAGGCAAAGTAAAAATGATTTTCATACGAGGTATAATCATTTACACAATCATTGCTGGACAGACCATATGTACAATTATTTGAGTAGCAATGAATTTATCTATTCTTCATCATGATTATTCACTTAATTATTCTTCATTTATGCCCAGGTCAATTATTTTGTAATTACTTATTAGATGGTGATTTAATTTCTTTATAATTATACTATTAGGATTCATACAATAAAAATAATATTTTAGTTTCAGCACAACTGGTCCACACTTTTCCTGAGAAAATTCTGAAAGTTCACTCAAATTTCTGACAAGTTTTCGATTTCTCATTCAGCTTAAACTTTCACTGGTAAATTTGATCAATTTGAACATTTTTGTGGCATGCTCATTTTCTAGATTGATGCACATAATGGACATTTTACCAACTACTTTAACACAAATCTTTGTAGGGAAGGTACAGCATTGGTAATGTTGGCCAAACCGCTGCTACGAGTGTGCTTACTCTCTTTGAATCAAGATGTACATTGAAGGGAAGGTACAGCATTAGTAATATTGGCAAAACTGCTTCTATGAGTATGCTTACTCTCTTTGAATCGAGATATACATTGAAGGGAAGGTACAACATTGGTAATGTTGGCAAAACTGCCTCTATGAGTATGCTTACTCTCTTTGAATCAAGATGTACATTGAAGGGAAGGTACAACATTGGTAGTGTTGGCAAAACTGCCTCTCTCATGAGTATGCTTACTCTCTTTGAATCAAGATATACATTGAAGGGAAGGTACAACATTGGTAATGTTGGCAAAACTGCTTCTATGAGTATGCTTACTCTCTTTGAATCAAGATGTACATTGAAGGGAAGGTACAACATTGGTAATGTTGGCAAAACAGCTTCTATGAGTATGCTTACTCTCTTTGAATCAAGATATACATTGAAGGGAAGGTACAACATTGGTAATGTTGGCCAAACTGCTTCTATGAATATGCTTACTCTCTTTGAATCAAGATGTACATTGAAGGGAAGGTACAACATTGGTAATGTTGGCCAAACTGCTTCTATGAGTATGCTTACTCTCTTTGAATCAAGATGTACATTGAAGGGAAGGTACAACATTGGTAATGTTGGCAAAACTGCTTCTATGAGTATGCTTACTCTCTTTGAATCAAGATGTACATTGAAGGGAAGGTGCAACATTGGTATTATGCTCAGACTCCAATAAAACAAGGAAGATGCAGGTTGTATGAATTTATGCCACAGTCAGAACAACTGTTTTTATTTTGTGCCGGATACCATTTGTTTGGGCAAAACCGGTCACTAAACACAATACGGCGGGTACACCAGACCCAAAACGCGGGTACACCAGACCCAAAAAGCGGGTACACCAGACCCTTAAAAGCGGGTACACCAGACCCTTAAAAGCGGGTACACCAGACCCTTAAAAGCGGGTACACCAGACCCTTAAAAGCGGGTACACCAGACCCTTAAAAGCGGGTACACCAGACCCTTAAAAGCGGGTACACCAGACCCTTAAAAGCGGGTACACCAGACCCTTAAAAGCGGGTACACCAGACCCTTAAAAGCGGGTACACCAGACCCATAAAAGCGGGTACACCAGACCCTTATAACAGCGGGTACACCAGACCCTTACAACAGCGGGTACACCAGACCCTACAAATTGCTGGATATGCCAGCTAAAAACCAAACATTCTTGTGTAGGCCTACACCCGGTTAACTTTACCTCCATGTCTGTATATAATTATAATAAAATTACAAAAGCATGTTTAATAACATAATCAAAAGATACAGTTGCGCTTCCACCGATGGAACATTCAGTCGGAATCATAGCCTCATGAAACTTGCGAGCGCTATGGCAACCATACCCAAACAAAACAAATTTAATGACATGAATACTGTAATTATTACAGGTTGATCACAACTGACCAAAATGGGGTTAATGGCTGTCTGAACCCTACAAAAAATGCCATTAAACATAGGAGCAAAAGCATTAACCATCCTTACCAACCTAAAAAGAGGAGGAGCCTGTGGGATGGCGGTGGGAAAATTTTCTAGCATCTTCATTGATCCAGTGACTGTGACAAAGTGGAAGATAAATCTTTTAAGCCCGCCTAACCTAAAGTTTACTGACGCTTAGATGCAATTTAATTGGTTAAGCCTGAAAAGAATTTGCATACCAGCACCACCTGCTTACCAACCAGTAAACAAGTAGCCCAGGGTCAACCGATTGTTTTGGCATACAGCCAACTACCAGGGGCCAAAATAAAAGACGAGTGATGCAACTTCCCACTAGTGAGGGCGCAATACCACAAAACTGATGACAAGCATTTTGCATAAAGTGCAATAACCCGCAATCGTAGATGAAAGCCCCAGCATGGGATACTAGACAATGTAAGTTTACGCTGAGCATAAGACCTTTTATCCTAAAGGTGATAAAAGGAAATGTTGGCAAAACAGCTTCTATGAGTATGCTTACTCTCTTTGAATCAAGATATAGGTACAACATTGGTAATGTTGTCAACACTGCTTCTATGAGTATGCTTACTCTCTTTGAATCAAGTATGATTGCTTCCTTTGCTTGCTGATTTGGTAATTTTGTAAACATGGAATTACCAATTTTGTACGTTATCCCTTAGAAATTCCAGACGATGGCAAATGTTGATAAAACTTGCAAATTGAAGCACTGATCAAACACCAAATCCTTTCATGAAAATATATTTAAACACCCTCACAAACTTCTCAGGGGATGGCAGTGTTTTTAATATTAATGTGTTAATCAGCCATCAGCGTTGGTGGATTTTTGTCGGTGAATTAAACATATATAATCCCGTAGTAAGAATAAAAATGTTGGTATACGGAATTCCTTAATACATTACATGTGTAGTAATTATTGTAGTTCTGTCGCTTGATTGTTGAATAATTAATGTAGTTTTAAATACAAACCACAAAATACTTCCTGCGGCATCCTTATTCTCTCACCCACATCCATACTATCTGCTTTTTAATTACATTAATTATTGAGTATGGCTGATCGGTCGTTGTCACCTAGGGTATACTCCCCAATGGTGCCCAGGCAATCTCAATCCTGTGTACTTTAGAGTACGTTTATGATTGCCTGGGTACCATTAGAGAGTACCCTGGGAGACAACGACCCCTTCTGCATTACTAATGTACATATAGGATTGAGATTGCCTGATGGGCACCATTGGGGAGTACCCTGGGAGACAATGACCCCTTCACCGCAAACAGTCACCGCAAACAGTCTTTACTTATCACTTTCCTAAAAAAACAGATTTTCATTGGTCTTTTTGTTTATTTGCTTACAGCAGAAATTCTTCTCTGGTAACCGTTAATAATATGGAGTCAATATATTTACACACAAATAAGTAAGTACAACAATTGTTGGAACATATACATGTATATCATCCTCATTGCGCAGTGACCTGCAGTGGAGGACATGTCTTCCTGTGTCATTGCGCAGTGACCTGCAGTGGAGGACATGTCTTCCTGTGTGTCTATTTTGGCTATCTCTCTCTACTATCTATTATACATGCAATGAAATGCGCATCTAATATAATTCAAGCATTAAAAGATGCATGGTTGACTCCTACCACATGCAGTCAACCAAAAACTCTATGGAATAAAAGTAGAAAACAAACAAGCTTGAAACAAAATGCAAACGCTCAAAGATAAAGAAGATGTTGAGATACAAAGCTAATGATGATATATGCCAGAGGAGAGAGAAGATGGATATGAGATAAGATAAGAATGAGATGCGGAGAGGTAAAGAAATTGCATTTTTGGTTTAGTAAATGGGTTCTGGATGTGGTGGTACGTGGAACATGTCCCATGCAGAGATTAAGTCGCTTCATCACCTTCTTCCATCTCTTCTGTCTTTGTTTCTGTGGCACTTTGTCTTCTAGTATCGTCACCTTCTTCTGCCTTAGGCTCCTCAGTGGCTGGTGGGTCTGGTTCCTCAGTGGCTGGTGGGTCTGGTTCTTCAGTGGCTGGTGGTTCTGTCTCCTCCACTTTACATTCCCCTGTTTCTGGCTCCTGCCTGACACCCTCACACGGTGCCTCACTTTCTTGTACTTGATCAGTCTCTCCCGTTTCCTGAGTTTGTGTTACATCCTGCTGCGATTGTTCTGTTGAGTCCTGTTGGGTTTCAGGTACACTTTCTGGTTTGGGTTCCTCAGATTCAACTGCTGTTTCATGTACCAATGTTTCTTCTGGTTGGGTCTCTTCTCCTCCCTCTGTTGTCACTGTTACATTTTCTGCTGATTAGGTATCAATTAATTTGGAATTTTTGATTTATAAAGCTGCCGTTATTTGTTGGTCACTATAGTTTGACCACTACCAAGAATTTGTAGCATTAAATACGTGTATTTAACTTCCTTTGTGTGCCTCACTATTTGCAGAGTTCTGGAAACCTGCATATACCCATATGATACGCAAAGATTTGTCTTGATTCTGTGAAAGTTTCATTAAGTTTGGTTACCTGCTTTTGAAACCCGAGACCATGTGATATTTGTGTCCTTCCAAATCTGTGAATAAGATTTCTCATTAAATGCCATGTTTCTGCGATTCACACTATGGAAATTGAATCACAATGTGTCTTAAATATCCATTTAACTTAGAACAGCGCAATAACACAAACCTTGACATAATTGTCTTTTTTTCAAAACCAGTGCACCACCTCTGATGAATTTCTGGCAACATGATTGTGGATAATCTTGGGAACATTTTTTGGAGATGCCTTGTGTACACTTTTCATAATTCCGCTCATTGAAATGCTAGCTGAAATGTTGTTTGACTTATTAAAGGTTGTGGTGTAACAGTAATCTATCCCACAGAATCAATTTGCCTGTTAGATGCTCTCGTTATTTGAAAAAAAAACTGCTGTTAATCAATTTTGTCCTAGAGCAAGGAAAAAAATATAACACTTTTGAACGATTTTCTTCATTTTCTCAAAAATGAAGAGATGACAAATCTTCTTCATGTGAATGGTTTCCACGGAGGACATCAGATTAATAAAAAAACACAAGGACACGTATATATTTTTTAATGATTGATGGATGAGGCAGAGGGAACAAGAACACATATGTACTAAGTAGTTTGCAAGGTTAAAAAGAGCTACTGCATTATAGATAGAATACAAACACACTCATTTATATATTTGGTTGTCTGTTTTAGTGCTTTGTTTTACTGGACATCTTTTTGAAGACTTCAGAGTACCAACAATTTGGGGAGAAACAGCATCTTATGAAAAAACAAGCTCAGCAGAAGTTGAATTTCAGGAATTTTTTTTGCATATTTTGAAGCATAAAAAATGAGCAATATTGCAGAAAAGCTTGATAAAAAAACTTATGCATTAATACATGTATAACAACAATATAACATGATCATTTTACCTTAACAAGAACCAAATCTGAGCTGAATAATAAATAACATTTTTTCCCATTTGAATAAAATAACTAAAAAGGTTTAAGTCATTACAAACTGTTCATGTTGCAAGGATAAAAAAAATACTTTTTAGATAAATTACTCTGGTATTTGGGGATTTGTTTCCATGGTGACTGAGGAAGTGAAGTCATGCCAATGAACGTCTGATGAGGGCTACTCTCTGAACTGCAGTATATCATAATGTACATAGGTACATGAACTTGTGAATTAACATTTCTTATCTCAATCACTTTTGATATACATGTCTGTAGATGCATCTATACTTGATAAGAATCAAGGGACGTTTCAAACCAACTTGTGATTCATTGAGTGTGTTATTTACACACAAATAGTCAAAATGCATTAAGTATAGAAATCTATTTCATGATCGTACATATCAAACATTCTATCAAATATCCCCTCCCCCAGAATTCCCATTACACCAGTCTGAATTGATAACATGATTTTTCAGACGTATATGCTGTGCAAGTCTTGCCCAAGGCTGAGTGCTTTAATATAAGCTTGTTGAAAAATACAGAAATAATTGAAAGCCCCAAGGAGAGTGTATGCTTCATATAAGACCTGTAACCGAAGTAATTTACTATTAAAAACTCATTTTACATTTTATAAATGTTGAATTATTTACAGATATATCTATTTTTTTTAAACAAAAACGTTGTTAGTGGCCTAACTGTCAACTCTAGCTGAGTTTTGATTAATGTCACTGCTTGGGTTGAAATGATTTCATTCAAATATTTTGTAAAACAAAATGTAAAGGCATCAATATTTGTTAATGGCATATTTCACACTAATTTTCAGCCCGATAGCCGAGGTCTATACTTTTGGTCAATCAAAATGATCATATTCTTCAAATTAACATAAATTTGAATAATTGGCGGTGATTGGCTAACTCTCATTTACCTTGCTGAGTTTGTTCAGATGATGCAGGGGCTGCCTCCTCAGCTGGCTTCTCTTCTGGTACAGTTTTCGTGGCAACAGGTTCTGCTTCTATAGAAGAAAAAACAAGACTAGTTAGGCAACCCCAAAAAATGCTCTATACAGGAAAAATCCTTTTACTCCATTATTCAAATGAAAAAGTTACATTTTGAGATACCCCTGTATGTGTTCCTATGCCCAGGATGGTTTTAAAAATATGAACATTATAAGTTAACTACTGTTAAAGGCACAATATCGTCATGATCAACACAGCATGGAATCAGAGTGCTAGTTTTAGATTAACTCAGTGACTGAAAATAATACCTCACATGATAAGGTCATATTACCGTTGCTGCTGCATAAATGAGCCAGTAATTTTCAGTCACTGTGTTCATCTTAAACTAAGACACCGATTCCATGCCCTATTAAAAGTCTACTCTGATCATGACGATACTGTCCCTTTATTAGATGTAATGACATGAGGTATTCCACAGATTGCTGGTTCAAATCCAAATTCAGGCAACTTTTCTTTGTTTACTCCAATTTTTTTAAAACCAAAAATGCGATTTATTTCTTTAATTGTACCTTGTTGTGGAGGTTCCTCCGTTCTTGTTTCTACTGGCTCTGGTTTTACATCCTCTGTTGGTTTTTCCTCATCTTTCTTTTCTTCATTTTTCTCGGGCTCGGGTTCTTTAGGAGATGTTTCTAAAATAAACAAAAATACAAACATAAATAAATATATATTGTTTGTGTTTTTCTTTATTTGAATGGTAATTCATTTCAGCCTGTCAATCAAAGGGCACAGATAAATCAATGGGATTAAATCTTTCCAGAAAAATTGTTACTATGTATCATGATTATGGTGGCAGGGTCTTCAATTTTATTTATTTTTTGCACGGGTGAGTTGGGGGGGGGGGGGGGATACTGATCGTATTTCTGTTAGACAAATATTTTCATTATTTTACATTTGGCCAAAAAAAGTCTCTGGTTTCTGGTCTCCGCACGTGTAGCTTCAGACCCGCGCGTCGGCATTTAAAAAAACATTTTTTGCTATGAAACGATGTCCAATTGCAGCCAAAATTGCTGGATCGATTGGAATTCTGCTGTGATGTGTTTTAAAAAACTTTTTCACATAGGGGTATGAACGTTTGCCTGATTTGTGAGGCCTCTCTTATTAGCCACCATACTTTGTATATGGGACATTTGGTCACCGCATATACCGTATTTCCTTGTTGAAAAAAAGGTTACCAAAAAAAACCAATAATAATAATGTGTATCACCGCACCGATTTGGAAGCCCACTGATGATAAGAAACTGGAGACTTTTTATTTTTGGCCTTATTTATTGTTATTTTTTGAGGTATAAAGCTACATCACTACAGTGATAAAGGGCACAGAACACAGATAATTCTAGTGAAGTACCGCGGTACGTGTTACAGACAATATCTTAATATTTCGGTCATACACTTATATACCATGTACATGTAAATCACAGATATGACATTTTAATTTAGAGTAATAATTGAATTAAATACAGCATACATAATTAGATTATAATACTATCAATTGGATCCAGTCAAGGCTAAACGTGACTTAACATCATTTGGTTGTTGTTTAAGAGCCCTTCTTGAGGAAGACGAGATAAAGAAATATGAAGGACAAGGAACGTGTTGACAGAGGAGGCTTTCAGGCCTGGAACACCCCCTCATTTATTGGTTGGCTCTAATTTCAGGAATAAATCTACTGACAATAACTTTAAAAGAATTTTAATAGACCAGAACGATTTTTACAAGACCAGTGCCAAAAATAAGTATTAATTTTGTTTGAATATCTGGAATAACGCAAGATTTTTGGGCTAGTTTGGTCACAGCATGCGCTTGACCAAATTGATTACTGATCATAATAAAGAACAAATAAATTGGCGTCATATTTCTGACAATAAATGATGGAAAAAATTTTTGTTTCAAAATAATGTTACAACCAAAAATTAAGTCAGTTTTTAGGAGGTTGTAATTTAACCTGAAAGTAGTGAGAGAAATTTGTCCAAGGAGATAATTTCAAAATCTAATTTGTGTAACTGATCAGGTGGTATGAGGAGCTTATGTACAATAATAATAATAATAATAATGTGTGGACTTATATAGCGCACGTATCCACCAACTGAGTGGTGCTCAAGGCGCATATTATTACCCCTGCTCATAAGGCTCATAAGGCTCATAAATCATTCCTGAAACCATCTCAGCTCCCTGGGGAGTATACAGCTCAATTGCTGCCATTACAGCGCATATAGGGCTAATCAACCAACTCTGCCCTCACAGGTACCCATTTAACCCCTGGGTGGAGAGAAGCAATTATGGTTAAGTGTCTTGCTCAAGGACACAAGTGTCACGGCTGGGATTCGAACCCACATTCTGCTGCTAACACCAGAACTTGAGTCCGGTAAGCTAGACCGCTCGGCCACGACACTCCACATACAAGAATGTAATTACAATAATTGGGCATTTTTATATACTAGAGTAATACAATGGTGGACATTGTTTCCTTTTGTAATCATTTTCAAGACTATAAATTCTGAATTATGCCAAAATTGGCAAACGTAAATGTCATTGTGCGACCATGCGTAAACACATGGGGACACGATGATAAATTTGTTGTAACAGGCATTTATTAATGAACGCATGTCTGCACTTGCCTCATGAGCTGATGAACAGTGCAATTAACTCTCCAAACAGAATCTAAAATAATACATCTAAGTAAATTTAGGCACTCAGAAATACATGCATTATTCACCATGATCGAAAATGAAGGCCAATATATTACCAGATAAAAGCCAATGCATATAGCAATGTTAATATCTACAACAATATAATAGCCATGTTATCTCTATTACCATAGTCTAAGGACCACCCTAAGCAAATACCAATCTCCCTGCTTTAAAGTACAAATATTTTAGTACAGAGCTATAGAGTACATAAGTGCCCATGTGGTGTGAATATAGACCCTTGTTGCTATGTTTTCAAACATAAATATTGCACAGTTGCTATGGGGAGAGGGTGACCTTATATCTGTGGAATATTTCGCTGGGAAACAGGTTATGAACTTAGCACTGTAATACACAGTAACATGCATATTGTACATGTCAGGTACATGAAACAATTGTACATGGCTTTCATATTGATATCTGAATATAATGTATATTTTGGTGACCTAGCTATTTCAAGGGAAGCTATTGTAGATGAATAGATGAATAGATTGGCATACAATACACGTACGTACTCTAAATTTATGACTTCATAAGCAATCATTTCTAGAAAAAGGGGTTAGAATGAATGAATCAGTGAACAATATTAAGAGTAATTTTATTATGCTAATTTAGATTGTATTCTGCTTAAAGGGACAATATTGTCATGATCAGAGCAGACTTTCAACAGAGCATGGAATCAGTGTCCAAGATGAACGCAGTGACTGAAAATTACTGGCTCACTTATACAGCAGCAATGGTAATATGACCTTATTATCATGTGGGGTATTATTTTCATTCACAAAGTTAATTTAAAACTAGCGCTCTGATTCAATGCCCTGTTGATCGTGACGATACTGTCCCTTTAAGTTTAGACCAAATTTAAAGGAAATACAGCATTGGTATACCAATCAATTTATCACACAGTATAGAAAATGTAATTTTACACAAAATAAGCTGAAATATTCACATGTTGGTTGTTTTAACGTATATTTTGGTTCAAATAAAGTTTTGATTTAATGAGTACACAGTATAGTTGCATTAAATAACAAAATATAACCCTCTCGCTATTTTGGCTCAGAATCTTTCTGAATTCCACCAAAACCCAACACTGTGCAGCAACACTACCACCCAACCATTGAACTTAGATGGAATGGGACACCAAGGTTGCCCAATGTCCATCAAAATACAACCGAACCAGCCATTAGAGTTTGGTGGGTTTAGGGTTGTTAAAAATTGAACAAACATTTTTGCTATTTCCTAACTCAAGCGTTCAAGGTTTGAGTCATCTTTAATTCCATTGCGTGTTGGAACATGCCTCAAATATATAATGCTTTGATGCTCAAAGAGTACATGCACTAAAAAATCTTGACTAGTTACAAAAGATATATAATCTTCAGATTATAATGAATTTCAGTAAAAGAAATTTCTTGTTTGTATACACAGTCAAGATTTAAGCTCCTGCTACAAATACTTAAATGGACAATATCGTCATGATCAACAGGGCATGGAATCGGAGTGCGAGTTTTAGATTAACTCAGTGACTGAAAAAAAAACATTTTCTAAAACAACCAGAATTATAATAAACTGAAACGTTTGCCAAATTATAATGAATTTATAAGGAATGTATAACATTGGTATCTCCTTGAAATCTTAAAGGGGATTTGTAACTTAGGCTATTACTAGATTAACAAAATTATTATTTTCTTAAAACCTATTTGGACTAAAGTTGGTACACATATCGTCACCGTTTTCACGAAGTGACGAATCAGCCCACACAGCTGCAAATCCATGTTTTGAGATAATCACCTTTGAAGTTGAACTGTTTTTGAAATCGCAATTTCAAAGACTTTTCAGCATTAATAATTTTAGATGTTGCTTCCTACTAAAGCTAATAACTTTAATTACAAAGAAATGTCGGTATCTTTATCATAGAGATTGTAATTAATGGGGGATTACTTTCCAAACATATTCGTCACTGTGAAATAAAAACAAGACCGCGTGCAGAGCGCTGTATATTAAACAACGACAGCGATTCGTCGCCGTGAAAACGCTAAACGTAAGTAGGTCACACGATTCGTCACTTCGTGAAAACGCAAAATCAACAATAACCGCTTTGACATTTTGCCAATCACTATGTATTTCAATGTATAAAGCGGCGAATGGCGATTCGTCACTTCGTGAAAACGGAAAACAGCTGAGCTAAGTGATTCGCTGGGTATATTAATAGCGTAGTTACGAAACTATGACATTTCAACACTTGAAACTTAGCAGAAATGTCGGCCACAATTAATACATCTCAAATATCTACAAAACTGAATTTGACCAAAAAAAACTTCGTGAAAACTGTGACGATATCAATCATCATAATAAATTATCTTAAATGAAGTGCTTTCAACTAAGAGAAAACAGAAATTAACCCTAGCCACACCCCAAACCCATCAAACTCCAACAACTGGTTGTGTTACATTTTGATGGACTCAGTACTGTATAGCCCATGCATGGTGTTTGATTTTGTTGGATTCAGGAAGGTTCCTAGCCAGAACCATTTGGGGGTTTTAATATGTCGAATTTTCAAAAAGTTGCAAATTAATAATAAAATAATCTACCCATTGAATTAAGATCAAACTTCTATGTAAGAATTAATATGAATTTCGTGTTTGTCAACCAACAAAAATCATGCTTTGTGACTATATAATCTATATGTTTTCCTTTCTTTCAAGAAAATAAATATTTTCAGGTAAAAATAAAATTGCTGTAAATCACTGGTGAAATAGACAAAAACACAAGCAATCTATCTTTAAGATTTAATAACCAAACACATTCAGCTCAAGATTTTCTTTTTATCTATTCAATTTGTAATTGAATCCTAAAAAAAACATTGATTGTGAAGTCAATGTGAAGCCTTTGTTTGATTTTTTTAATATTCAATAGTCCAATTTCCTGTTCTCCAAAAGCAAGTATCACATTTTTATTTACTTCTTGTTTTTTCTTCCATTTCATTTCCATTCTTACTGCATACTTCTTGTAATACATTATCATACAAAATATTTACACATATGCTGTAGGTTTAAGTGCTCCTACACTTTATGGCTCACAGATAATCTCTTTTTTTAATTTGATAAAAACCTCACTAACTCTATGAAAAGAGATGTTTTTATCAAATTACAGTAAACTTTGGGTATGCACATGTATACCTCTAGAAAAATGTCTGTAAATGCATCCCTGTTTTACAAAACAAGAAATATGTACAGAACTCAACCTGTGAAAGTTTCAGCTTAATTTGTTGTCATTTAGTTGAAAATATTGAAAATATCTTCAGATTATTTGTATCATTCTAAGACCAATAACAAAATTCTCCGGTTTCTGGTCTCCACACACGTCGCCTCAGACCCACGCCTCAGACCCACGCCTCAGACCCACGCCTCAGACCCACGCCTCAGACCCACGCATCAGCATTTTTAATTAACTTTTTGTTTTGCTATCAAATGATGTCTAATTGCAGCTAAAATTGTGTGATCGATTGGAATTCTGCCAAGCTGTGTTTTAAACGACATTTTCACATAGGGGTATGAACATTTGTCTGATTTGTGAGGCCTCTCTTTGCCACCATACTTTGTATATGGGAAATTTTGGTCTGATTCAATAACCATACACATGTATCATGTGTATGGCTGTCCCAAAAAATAAATAAATAAATTAAAAAATAACATAACTGCACCGATTTTGAAGCTGACCTACGTATGACCAGAAACCTTTTTGGGGGCCTAATGTTAAAATGAAATAAGGTGGAATAACTTCTCATCACGTTTGATATCATAATCATCTTAAAATTACAACAGATTTTTGATAATAAATCTCTAGGTTTCTTTGGTAATTACCAATAATGTACACCTCCTTAATCACATGATTAAGGGTATGATTATGCATAATTATTACATATCAGAGATGAGATTGGTCAAAATTTTAACAAGAAATGTTTACAAACTAGCCTGGATGGTTTGGAGATCTAGGGGTGGAATCCCAAATTTGAAAGAAATTCAGATATGAAAAATCATTTTATATCAATTTACATTCTTTATGCCCCAATATGTAATATTTAGGAGGATACACTAGCTCAGCATCTAGTGGATTAAACAGTGACCATGGAATGTTGACCCTGAACTGGACCCTAAATTCAGGGCTACTTTTTTTTAATTTTCAGGTAACTTTGGGCAAGGGCAAATGGAGATTTGAGAAAAATCACAAAATCCGGAAAAATCTACAGAATCACGGGCCTGCGCAACATGCACACACTCTGTGTCTTATTGTCTTGCAATGGACACTCAAAATATTGTACATTTTTACATGAAAAAAAGAGTATGGTGCTCATAAGAAAGTAAATTTGGAAGATGGCAAAAAAATGTTCAGTCATATATTCTGTTGTTTATCTGATCTGCCTTAACATCCAGTTTGTCAACAAAGGAGTGAATGACACAATTTCTGAAGGATCTTTCCATATCAACTGTTCAATGATCCATTCATCACCAATCTCCATATACCAATGTTTGACTACTTTGTTGCTAGGCAGCCATCCTGACAGGGACCATGTTTGTCCAATCCCCTAATATGGACTCTTCAATGTCCATCTCTATGCTAATTGTTAAGCAAATTCTTCATGAATGACATCCTCTGCCATCCACCCACTGAAGAGCAAACATGACTGGATAGTTGTGACAACGGTAAACCTTGTTTGCATCTCTGTAAATAATGTTAAACTGTTTGTACATGATGTATTCAAAGACAGATCTTGTCAAGTTAAGTACATGTATTCTGAGGACTGTTATTGTCAATCTTCAGAATGAGAGACACCCTGACTCTCTCTATGAATAGTACACAGGTTATCTAATTAATTTGTTGGACTTGGTACAGAAGTCAAAAATGAAAAATGGTGGCACAATCTTTTTCAATGTGAATAATTTCCAGATTTAAAGCAAATTTAATCCAAACTGTATATTAAATTATAGCTATTTTTGAATTTCATCTTTGAATTTCAGCATGCCCATTTCAACAATATTTTGTAAACCTTTGGAACCCAAATGACAAGGCCAGTCTTGCAAAAAAATTAAATGGTAAATAATTAAATGATGAATGTCTCCAGAGCCAACTAGTAGACAAGCATAACACTATGTGTGTGATAGTCAAAGTTGCTATAGAGGCCAAAACCAGTTAACTGCCTGTTTTGACTGTTGACCCAAATGCGCACACAGGGGCATTTTTGACTGGTTTGTCGTTTTGACTACCCTGAACAATAGCAGACAATGGTTTTACCAGTCAAAGATAGTTGACTCATTTTGACCTGTAAAAGTACTTCCTACACGTAAGGTTTGACAGTGTTTGACTTTTAAGTGCACTAGATATATATATTATACCTTGGCAAGAAAATCAAAATTTTGACTGATTTTGACCCTTGTAGTAGGAGGAGGGTTAACGATCAGTTGTTCCTAAGGTCAAGAAATAATTTCATTTAAAGTCAAACTCATTGAACATTTATGACCACTATGTCTGGGCTTAAAGTCAATACCAGACATAACTTGCTTATGGTTTTTCTTCAGCTTTCAACAAATTCACTATGAGCTATTTAAGGGTAACTGGTAACCCTCGAATGCACAAATGAATTGATTGATGGTATGGTAACCAAAGATAGTATACTAAAAGCAATTGATCCTACAGTTCCTTAGTTCTCCATCACTGCCCTTGTCCAAATATTTACCTCTCTCTCTATCGATTTACACATTGTAAGTTTTGCATTTTATTTAGACAAACACAACCTGAAATAAATAGTACAAGCATGTTCTGGTGGAGCCACTCACAGAATCAGAAATGGTTTTTTATTAACCCGTTATTAACTGCAAGTCATTTTTTATTCTTGCTTTCTTTAAATTGATTTTCTTTTAATTATTAGTGAAGGCTCTTTTGAAATGGTAGATAGTAGTGAGAATTCACTGTGCAAATCTAACTATTTTTACATCATTAATTGAATTTTGCACACAAAAACACTTAATTAACAAAATACAAAATAAATGGTTAAAAAACTGAGGAAATATACATGATGTATGCTGCAATTGTTTCTATTTTGGTTGCAATGTCAAACTAATTTGTTAACTTAAAATATCAATATATTTAGGTTTGTTTTCCTTTCTAAAAGACATAAAAAGCAAATGACATTGTTCAGTTTAAAATAATAATTGCATCTAAAAACATGGGTGAAAGATGGGGCACAGCCAGATGTTTTCATGGGGAGCACAAATATTTCACAGGGGAGGCATTATTTAACAGCACAACAATGAATGCCTCCCCCCAACCACCCTTGAATTATTTAGAAATCTCTTGTTTTTAATATGTTTGTGGGAAATTCATGCTCAATTTGTAATCAAATTATAAGTACAAAGGCATTTAGAAATGCGAATATCTAGGACAGGTATATAATGTCATGTTTGTTAATTTCACGCCCAATTAACTTCCACTAACACTGCATTGTATCTACACATAATAGTCTCCATCATTTTGAAATTCACAATTTCACATGCAATTAATTACATGTACATGTATGTAGTTCATATGATCCCTGCGGCTGTTTCATGAATACCTTTTATATAAACTTTAATTCATGAAGAAATTTAACATGGAGGCAAGACTGCAAAATTGCAAAACAGAAATACCATTTACCCATAAATCCTGTATTTGATTTATTATTTTTTAATATATTTCTTATTTGTACTTATAAGGGCCAGTATCGTCACAATCAGAGCAGACTTTCAACAGGGCATGGAATCGATGTCCTAGTTTAAGATGAACATAGTGACTGAAACTTACTGGCTCAGTAATATGACCTTACCATGTGGGGTATTATTTTCAGTCACTGAGTTAATCTAAAACTAGCATTCTGAATCCATGCCCTGTTGATCGTGACAATATTGTTTGGCCATATTGTATGATTCTCAAAGAATACCACAATATTGGAGATTTCAAACATAAGTAGGTTTTATTCACCATTAAAATGTTGCAACAAAACTTTGAACTCAACCTGTCATAATTTCTGAGACAATTTTTGGAGAAAATGTATTTACAATTTATACTGAACCAAAATTAATGAAACGAGATCATTGTTTTGGTTGAGTATGCATACATATTTAATCAGATTAAAAATTAAACAATCATTATAGACCCCTATACAGAAACCAATTAGGCTGATGACAAATATTATTAAACAGAAGTTTAGTCCATGCTTTACTGAAAAATTTGAAAAAGTAAAAAAATTCAAGAAAATTAATTTGCAAAAGGTAATATTATTTTTCTAATGAAAAATATGGAGCATGGAATGTTAAATATCTGAATTTTGCATGCATGCACAAATTTGTGAGTAAATTTTTGTATGACTTACCGTCATAAATTCAAAACATTAAATTCTTAGCTTTTTCTGCTCAAAGTTGAGTTTGAAAACTCATTCTCTTCAGTTGCATAATTATACTCTCCTAATGTAGCTCTACATAAAAAATATAATAATCAATAGAATTAACTGAATATGAGTTTTCAAGGTAAACTTGTCCCTTGCTCACTCAAAGAAAACCAGATTCTTTTGACAAAAACATACAAACGGATAATCAAATTTCCTCTGTCCATCTATCTCATAGGAAACTGTCAGACTGGCATTTAAATTTAATTTACCCAAAGAAGGACTTTCTCAAGGTCCCTTATTCAAGTTAGTCTGAGGTCCTTCAACAAACAATTATTTTATTTACAACTCACCTGTGCGTAGCTTTCCAGAAATTTATTTATTACAATTCCGAATAGGCCTACATGAATATTTTTATGATAATATTAGAGAAGTGACATTTTACCCTAGAAAGTTACTGATATTTATACAATTCCTTCTACCAGGTTTCATTAAATTCATGTTAACTCATGGAATGATGATTTGTAAAAATGTTAACCAAATGAAAATCTTCCAAGATTTATTAGATTTCACATACACAATGATATGAAGAATTTTAATTTTTTTTTATTTGTATCAATTCCATCATTATTTTAAGATTCATGATTTAGATTTTTAGACCTCATTATGATCATCATCACCATAATCATCTTAATTAGGCCTAAATCATAAATTGTTTCACTTAAAAGTTTTTTATGGAAATAATGAAAGGTAAGATTCATAATTGACTGATTGATTGATCGCTCAATGGATATACTGATCAATCATCATCATCATATCCTCGACCACCCACCAATTTTCGTTTTTTATGAAGTTCTTAACCCTAACCCCCAGGCACTCTGGCTAGGAACCTTCCTGAATCCTCCAAAATCCATCAGTGCACTTTTGGAAACATGCCCTTATCTTCAAAATGCACCACGCATTTTCGTTGATCTTTCATATTCACCATTTATGGCCTGTACTTCTTGCCAGGTAGTAATTTTGCCCCATTTGAAGAGGTGAAAGTGCCAGTTCCAAACAGTGCTAAATTTTTTCCAAAAAGTGCCCCTTGGAGGATTTTGCTTGATTTGGGGTGGTTAGGGTTAATCTAAAATAAAGGAAAAACAAAGTAACAGATATATAATTCATCGATTCTAATTAAATAAGAATTCACCTACCTGTGTGATTTTCTATATGTTTATTGTCTGTTTGTGGCGGTGGTAGCGTGGCATCATTTGCCCCTTCCACTGCCTGTTTCTGTGCCGTGATTTGTGGCTCTGGTGATACCGTCTTCTGCTGCGGTGCATCATGGTTCGGACTCTCCTTTGGACTTTGCTGTTTCGTTTGTGTACTCCCCGAACAACCCATTTTATCAACTAGTTAGGTGAAGAAGTCACTATCCGTACAAAAATACACAAATCGTATAATCTTTAATCACCTCCTGCACAAAATAACTGTGTAACACATCCAATATAATTTGCTTCCTAATGTTTGGCAAAACGTGTTCCTTTGAAGTGATCAATTTTGTTTATGATCAATAAAAGGTACGTGCATTATCAACGCATGATCATAATGTACATAACTGCAGAGAACTATTAGGCTAAGAGAAATGTTCAACGTATCCAATGCAGAGAGGTATCATCCAAGCGCGCATGTCATGTGTGGGTAGTCCCGAGCTATTTATATGTTATGAGCCGTTGCTATGGGTAACAGTTACGATAACCCGTTCCGCTCCTCCATCGAATGGTTGTAAAATAATAGCCCCCGGCAGTACGATAGTCGTTGTTGGATTGTGAATTAAAGGGAAATGTAGCTTATGTCAGAGAAGAATAGCAAATCCAGACAAGTTACTGTAAACTGGCTACAGTTGGGAATCGGACTGATGCCACCACCTGGGGCAACTACAACATAGCAATTGTCAAAACAAAAATTGAATCATTGACGTATGAGAGTTGTAAACCTATCCTTTCTGACGTGGCTACCATATAATATTGTGCACTTTATAAACAAGTGACTGTTACTTCATCGAAACAAATTATTATGACATGGAAAGAAGAAAATATTGGGATTTGAAACTGAGATTGGTGAAAAACTATAAGAGGAGAGATTGCAGTAGAATGAATCCACACCATAAATGAACTGTAATTACTAATAGTGTTGTATGGAGAGAGCAAGTGGTTTGAAAACTCGACGTTTCGATCAGCATATCCCTAATCGTCTTCAGGAGAAATTAATCATAATAGCCTAACGCCTACACATTTTGTACAACACCCACTTTATTATAATCTACTAAAACTTGGAAGTATATGGCTATTCTGTCTAAGATTAATTGCCGCTAATCCCTAGATTCAGGATGGTAAAAACAATCACTGCAACTGCAAATTATTCCGTAACTGTTTTACAAAACGTATTATGATGGAGGTTTCCATAATAGTTACTTCGATTCGATTGTAAACAAACTTAGTAATGTTTGATTAGGCCATATCGACTTGTATATAGTTACATGGGTCCTCTAGACCATATAGGTTCATCCAGCGCGTGGAACGTCCACACTACTTTAGCGGCTCTTGCCATGCGGCATCTCGTACCTGTATGATCCACTCTGAATGCCCGGTAATTGAAAAGGCAAGGGTCGTTTTCTTCTTCTTCACATTAATGATTTATTTGTGTCTTGTGATGACAGGTGGCGGAAACAGATGCGAAATGGCTACGAGAGTTTGTTAATTGCCAATACAGACTAGATTAACGGGAATTATACAACGTATATTTCATATTTCCATTGGACGAAATAACCTATTACCCAGGCAGTTCCAATCAACGACATATATTTAAAAATTTTATTTTATAATTGTTTTTGGAGTAATGAATAATATGTATTTTTTTCTTGTATACATTTCGAAAGTTTTTAAAACAAACGAATTATGAGAAGCAAGAAGTTAAAGAAATGATATGAGTTTGAGTGGGCGCGCCACACCCGTGCCTCGTGTTAATATTTAAAAGTAAAAATTAGGGGAATTGGCCAAAAAAGTATTCTATCCGCTTTTGAAAATTACTGTTTAAAAATAAGTTGAAAAAAAAACGATCACATACTTTATAATTGGCTCTCATCATTTTGTCATTTAATTTTTCTATTAATTCAGAACTTCAGCATGCCTAAACTAAATAGTAAATGTGTATTGATATCTAATATTTTATTTTATTATTAAATTTACATAAAATCTCAATTGCCTAAAACTCAGAACTTTGGAATTGATCTAACGGATTGATCTGTAGCGCCCTCTTAGGTTGAGGTTTCCGAGGGGGCGCTATGTTACGCTTTTCCATTGCGAGAGGTTCTGTTCAAATGTTTTGGTTCAATGACTTATGACTAGCTTTACCAACATCGATATTGACAAATATAGGTAGATCGGTAACAATAATAATATAGGACAGACGGCGCAGTTGGTGGAGCATCGCCGCGTCAACTCGGAGGTCGAAGGTTCAAATTCACTCTAATCACTTTTTCTTTGTTCAATCCAAAAATATGTTTGTATTTGACAAGGCATTCTTAATTGAGATTCAATTTTCCTACTTTATAATTTCCATTGGATCTTTTAGCCCATCAACCAACTTACAAAACAAACAAGTTACAATATATTAATTCGGTGTAACAATTACCAATTCTAGCCTTTAATTTAATTCATGCTTTAGCAAAACTGTAAAAACTGAATTTTTTTGTAAAATAATTGATTATTCGTCATAATAGCTGCACCCAATTCCAGACGAAGCAGATGCTAAGTTGCCAAACCGAATGATTCCAACAAATTAACACAAATTCATTTAAATTATGCTGGCGGAGGGGGTCTCAGCGGAAGGGTATGATGAGGTGGGGGTTGGGGTAGGATGGGGTTATGCCCAGTGGCAGTCATTCAATTTGGAATCCTTCCCTTCTCTTTCCCCTTCCCTCCCCACACCTTTGACAAAAATGCATGCCACTTGTATAATGTGTTCACATCAATATTAGCATATTTTGATTAATCATCATCATCATCCTTCGGCCTCAGCCGAGATGGACTCAACGACACTTTTCCAGAACTTTCTGTCACTCATGGATGTATTTAGGTCTTCTCGCATCATTCCAGTATCTCGACAGATCACATCAATGAAGTTGAATGGGCGTTGTCCTCGTCTATAGGGAGTTGCCATAGAAGCAGGTCAGAGATGACTTGATCCTTGGTTCGGTGGCAGTGTCCAGCAAAGCGAGCTCTCATCCTTGCCACTGTTGTTGATATTGGAGGGATTTCACCATAGATTTGTTGCTTGGTTGGATGGTCCCTCCAGTTGAGATTTTTGACTCGCATTAGGAGTCTAGTGTAGGTGCCATCAAGACGGTTTTGCAGATCTTTCTTCATCGTCCAGGTTTATGCACCATACAGAAGGATAATAATAATAATAATAATAATAATAATAATAATAATAATAATAATAATAATAATAATAATAATAATAATAATAATAATAATAATAATAATAATAATAATAATAATAATAATAATAATAATAATAATAATAATAATAAAGATTTTTAGCGCGCACATATCCACCCTGCTGGGCGCTCAAGGCGCGGAAACAAAGAAAAACATGAATACAAACAATATACAATGATAGCATAGGGGAAAACAAATTATGTACTGAGATACATGTACCTACAATGCAATTACAAATATACATCATCTTTGAAGAGTTGTGACATAAGATGAGTTTTAAGCATCGACTTAAATCTGGTTATACTATGACAAGATTTGAGTTTAGTTGGAAGATGATTCCAGAGTCTCGGAGCTGCGACAGAAAACGACCTATCACCCCAGTTCCGTTTTGAAGTTGGTTCCTTTAGGAGTGACATGTTGCTGGAGCGCAAATTGCGTGATGGAGTGTAGACTTTAAGCAGTTCAGAAATATAAATTGGAGCAATGTTATTAAAAGATTTGTGAACAATTAGCATAAGTTTAAAAACAATTCTCTGTGAAACAGGAAGCCAGTGCAGTTCTTTCAAGATTGGCGTGATATGGCATGACTTTCTGGACAAAGTCACAACACGAGCTGCTGTGTTTTGTATGTGCTGAAGACGAGATATTTGATTCTGCTTTCAATGCAGGCACGAAATCTTTGTTTTGACTAATGTTTTGACTAATGTTTTGATTAATAGCAAAGGCCTAAGCTATATAAGAAGGGGACTACATTTCATCTCAAAGATATTCTCAAGTTCAATTCACATTTAACAATGACAAATGCAGTAGAACATAAGCCCCCTTCCATCCGCCCCCCATAAAACAATGAACTCGACATGAAGCTTACCAAGAGAGTATGGTTCAGCACTGAAAGAGCAGCTGTGATGCTGCCCACACATCAGTGGAGGCAGTGATATATAATTGACGATGATGGTTATCATGATGAAGATTTTGTCATCATAACTCCACCCAATTTCAGCCAAAACAGATGTTTCATTTTATCGATTTGTTTTATAATCACAATAAATTACTTGACATTACAAAGTTATTACAAAACATCAGACGCGCTCATTGAACTGAAAAAGAACGCATGAACTTTTTGTTGGTATAATTGACACAATGCAGTGTGTTCATATTTCATAGAAATATACACACGTCCTTTACTGGAACCGATTAACGGATTGGTAAAAAAGCAATTTGGTAAAACTAGTAATTCCCTTTTAATTCAGTATTAAGTCACAGGTGTTTTCATTTCTTCATTTCATTTTTATTATCATGATAAAAACATGAAAACCGCATCCTATGCTAGGCTCTGTTATGCATTCCACATCTAATCAGTCCTTCAAATCTGATGTATATCCATATGCTTAATCAGCCACCTGCGTACTACACGAACTTTAGCTTGGCATCAATCACGATTCTTAGTCTCTTGGACAGATTTTAAATTAAAATAAATAATAAAACATAAAAATGTATGTGTAATAATTAGTTTTTGCCAAAAAATGAAATTGAATGAGCCCTGCTGCGACTTGAAGGGAAAAGCACAATGACATTGGTAATGTCACGGTCAAAACTGCTTCTCTGAGTACGCCTAGAATTCTATCTTTGAATCAACCGTAAGTTTAAGCTTATTATACTTTGTCGTCCACGAGAAAAATTATTTATTGTATTCATGTGTTTATGTATGTATGTAGCCTATTTCGTCCATTTTGCCTTTGAGAAAAACCTGCTAGGCCTATGTTCAAAACGTAATACCAATAACCAGAAACCAATGTACAGAAACTGCCAAAAATTACTGACCACCTTACTTGCATCTCCGGCCCGTAAAGCCTCATAAGAAGAAAATTCAAGACAATTTGTGGAAAAAAAAAAAATTGTATACAGCCACTTTGTCTTATGCATGTACTTTATTCCATAGTCAACGCAGTGATTTCATATCGAATGTAATAATAAAGTCATTAAACCACGGAGGAATTATGTGATTATTAACTAAATCAAAATAAGACACCGATATTGAATGACATAACCTCACGATGGTGATGCAGTATCTATTCAATTCTATTTGCTTATTAGGCTGTATGACACTTTCACATGTAAATCTCCAACAGACTCAACGGTCTGTACCACAGGGGAGCTAAACCGCTTGCCTTGCCATGCAACCATTGTGCTTAGTACAATAGGTGACCTCTTGGAATCCCCAATTCAAAACGAAAATACCGGTTCAGTGACTGACTACCATTTTAAATACCAATCACTTTCAAAATAGACTGGCTGATTTTACGAAGTTTTTCTATCTAAACCGTGAGTTATTTACATCTAGGATGATATTTACGTTGGAATTTTCCTGATCTGCTGAGGAGGATTTTATATTTGAGTCAGGAAAAGTTGTTGGACTTGGACTTATAAGAGAGGAAGGAAATTATGACGGCTTGGACGCAGATATTCGCTGTGTTGGTTCTACTGCTGGCAGAGAGCTATGCACAAAGTAAGTCAATATGGCTTCATCGGTGTTGTTTATTTAATACTGTTAAAAAAGTGCAGAAATATGTGGCCGTTTGCGGCCACTGTGATCTCAAAAGGGTTAAATGGAACATAAACCTAGTTGGTATTCACAAAAAACAAATGATCACATAGTTTGATATGAATTTGACTTGGTGTAATCTGTTTTCCTTCCTCCATGGTGTAATCATGATGGTATCAAACATCCATTGAATTTTTGTATGTCTGAGGTACAATCATAGTACAATTACTCACGCTATTATCTTGAATGAATTTCGACTTTTAGATACGAAAGCTCCACGTACGAATCAATATGATCAATTAGTACGGTTATTTTCCAACTGAATGTAACTTTCATATTTGTAGACTGGTGTTTTACCTGTGTATATTTTTAAATATCTATTAATAATGTCTGTGTATACACTTTCGTTACTTTTTGTAAGCGCCTTGAGCTTGACCTTTCATTAATTTCTGTGCTATATAAATTTTGTATTATTATATATTATTATATCTTGATTCCAAGAGAATACTTATAAAACTGTTTTTTTTTTACCAATACCGATGTTGAACATTCCTTTAATTCGAAAGGCAGTCACATACAGACCCAAGTCTAGTTAGTATACAGTAAGAAACATGTTTTGCTACTGGCGTTACACAAAATGGATACATAAGAATACAAAATGGATACATAAGAATACAAAATGGATACATTGTTTCAATTGCGAATGAATAGAAGTCATTGATATAGCTACCGGTTTTACGCACGACGTGCCAACCACTTGAACAAGTTGCCACTGGGTTTACGCATTTTTTTAAACGGCTGTGGGTCTAGCTTCGCGCGCTATTCTGAGTGTCACTGATCCAAATAAGTTCACTAATTGTTTTTAGGTGTAATGATGTCGGTACTGAAAATAATTAATTGAAATCAAAACGTTTCAATTGGTACTAATTAACAAAAACAAAAATGTGTAGATAGGCATTGCCTTAAACCACTTTCTGTAATTTTTGACAGTTTTTTTACTCCCATTTTATCAATAACTGCCACTGGTAATTTGTAATATTTAAAAAAATACTTTGTACACATTACGTACCCAGCAAACAGCGGGGTGTTAAAGTAACACCAGCGGTGTCAGATCCATTCTTCCATAGTGTTTATATTGGGCAAGGTTCCTTTCCTTTACAAAAAACGGTTCTAAAATGTCCCATCATAAATAGCATTTTAGTCAGTCAAGTTTAACACTGTCATCATTTTTCTTTTGTATGTGAATTGTTTAAAATACAATGTTGAGATTTACTTGCCTATGTAGATTAATAACTTCATGTTGTCTTCCCAAGGAAAAAAAACATTTAAAATGACCGCCTGCATGGTTTAAGCACTATTTATTAATAGGGAATTGAATAATAGAAAAAGAACATTTCAAATCCCAATGATTTAAATAGGGCCTACTAATCGAAACATCGAGTTGTAATCATTTCTTTTCAGAACAATTTACTACTCAAAAAAGGTATTTACATGGTGTCACCGCAAACAGTCTTTACTTATTTAAATCCAACCAAAAAACTATACAAATATGTAAATATGATTTAAACAAGTACATAAATACGTGGAGAAATGTTGTTCTGTCTATCAGATGCAGCATGCGGAAATGACAAAAAGACAACTATTGGTAAAATCGATATTCACACAATGTCTAATTCACAACATCTGTCGTGAGTCATGTTTACTTTATGCCCGTAAGAACTGAATGTTTATCGGCGGACAAAAGGCATTCAAAGACTGTAACCTGTTCAGAGATCTAGGACGATGGAGCTGAACAAGTACCGGTAATCGACGCAGCAAAAGATGGATTGGGTTTTATCATGAAGTTGACAAATTTAAAAGCTTGATGATCAAAATGGTTAAAGGAGAACATTGTATTAGGCAAAAATGAGGCGTATCATTTGTGACTGGCGCAATTTGTTGATGTAGGCCTACATAATGATGTACCGGTAGTTCGCAGAGTGTTGCTGTAAATGAATGACAGTGAAAGAAATACCCAAAGGCTCATTTTTAAAATATCGTGTAAAAAACCACGTGAATTATATTCTCGATTGCTCCCTCGTCGTCGTCGTCGTTGTTGTTGTTTAGCTAAATTGTTCCCAGGTTGAAAAGAAAGTGATTCAAAGAAATAAGCACAACAGGACTACTCATATAGAAGATATTTTGCCAAAATTACAAAGTTACATGGTTACCTCCCATATTAGGCCTAATTAAAATCTTACAACTACAACAAACAAATACACGGATCGAAAGTGAACCAAATTATTTTGTGTTTTGAATTTGTTCGTTTTGATTTAGTTGCACCTCCCATATTAGGCCTAATTAAAAACTTACAACCACAACAAACAAATACGGATCGAAAGTGAACCAAATTTATGTCTTGAATTTTTTCGTTTTAATTTAGTTTGCATATTTGATGCCTTCTTGTGTTGTATACACAACTATATACCATCCGCCTTCACTATATATTTCAACATTCACTATTGTTTGTATGGTTGTTATGACAACGACGCTACTAAATTACAAAGTGAACTTGCAGACTGTGCTAAACTACAGACCAATATCGTTGCAGTTGATTGAGTTCGCTTTGTGCTCGGACATGTTTATGTCAAAATCTCCCATTGACTCATAGTTGTTATTTTATTGTATACCATTCCTCATTCTAGATAACAGCTTGTTAGACCTGTAATTATGAGTCACAGGCCTAGTATATTTTCCTGAATACCACAAGAGTATACTGATTTATCGAACTACCCTGCAAAAACTGAGGTGTTAAAAAAACACTAGTGGTGTCAACTTTATTCTTCCATGGTGTTATATCGTGCGAGTTGCCTAATACAAACACCAATGGTGTAGTTTTTAACACAACCGTTTTTGCAGTGTACGGGTTCTTAGAAACACACTATTACAAATCATTTGAGATATTAAAGGGACTGTATTGTCACGATCACAGGAGACATCCAACAGGTCATGGAATCGATGTTCTAGTTTAGAATGACTGGCTTATTTATGCAGCAGTAACGGTAATATGACCTTATCATGTTGGGTATTATTTTCAGTCACTGAGTTAATCTAAATCTAGCACTCCGGTTCCATTCCCTGTTGATTGTGACGATACTGCCCCTTTAAACTATTACAAGCGTTAAATTAACATTAATACAGTTAGACTTAACTTGACTCCGTGTTAATTCCACACTTTCTTTGAGTTGAATTTAACTTTATAGTCTTGTCACTCACCAAACTCTTAGTCTTATACGGTTGATTCAACACTTTAGTTTTAAGAGTGTACTTTGAGAATTTACACTGCCATATTTAATAGTTGCAGTAGTCTGGAATAATTAGTAAGAAATTTGTATTTCAGCATATTTGTATTTTGCATTATTTCAATTTTATCTGATTTTATTTTGACAGCTGCCTGTGATAGCACTCCGTGTAAAAATGACGCCGAATGTCAAGGGTTTGCCAGTCTACCAGATTTCTTCGTGTGCATATGCGCAAATGGATTCCAGGGTACAACATGTGAAGAAAGTAAGATAAATGGACGTAAATCCCTTTGGGACGGGAGGAGGGTGGTTACCACCATTTTTCTTCCAGGCATGTAGTATACGTGGTATGCTCCAATTCATAAGATCCTTCCACATTTTGCGTTTTTCGGGATTTTACTTACATTTATGATTTTAATCTGATTTTGTTTTCTTGAACGGAAAACAAGTAGCCGAGCTGATAAAATATTTAAAAATTAAATATTTTATAAAATATTATTATGTAGGCCAATGTCTATTTACCAATATTTAATTGTACATAGGTGTGGCCATTAATGAATATAAGTAGGCCTATACATTAAAGACAGACCCCATTTATTTAGGGATTACACATTTATTTAGGGATTTAATTAAGCATGACGTAAACAAACACTTCTGATGAGTCACAAACATTTTGTGGAATGCGTCATTTGTTTATTTTGTTTTTCAAGGGAAAAAATAATAACTTTCTGACAAGAACGAAATTGCTAGTATAAGATTACATCAGTGGAGATTGCTGGGAAGGTAAACAAGAAAACAATTTTGTGTTCCTCAGCTGAGATATTGACCTTCTTCAGGTGGAATTCTTGTTCAAGAAAATAACTGCCGAAGGGAGTGACCCAAACGGAAGAAAGCGAATCATGAATTAATAAATAAACAAAAACCAAATCACAAATACGTATTTCTTTGATTTGGTAACCGTAGCCGTGCCTTATTGAAATAAATGTTGGTACAGTAAAAATATTATCTTACCCCATTATTTGAATGTTTAATTTCTTGTTAAACTAGTCATAACCACATGTAGCAGTAATCCATGCCAGAACACAGGAGAATGTATTCTTCAAAGTGGAGTCAGTGGATATACGTGTGTTTGTACCTCTGAGTGGGCAGGTACAAACTGCGAAGTAGGTGAGTACAGTTTCCAATCAATTCTTATCAATTTATACAAATTGTTTTAAAAGTTGAAAAATAATTTTCACGGTAAAGCCTATCTTGTGGTAAGTAAGTTAATATAATACTCAACAAAATATCTACCACAATGATGAGATCAGAGTTGGAACATTTAAATTTGATTTTAATAATAATTGTTTGTTTTGTGATTTTGTATAAACTAGGTTTCATGAAAACTTCATGAAGGCTAATTCACTTTTAAATGGTTTCTGTATGGATATATTTTAATTGTGTAATCCTTAATGTATTGTGGTTTTAATGTATCGTACGAGTAGCCGAGAAATTGCTGGGGACATGCGCCTCTTCCATCGTCCACCTCTTCCATCGTCCACCTTGGTTGTACGTGGCTTATACATGTCGGATTATTTGAACCGCACCCATAGGCTACAGGCCAAAGTTAATCTGCATTTATATTGATCCCCATTTAGTAAGAATGGATTTAACATTTTAATGAAAACTTCGAAGTTATCCCGTTAAGATTGTTTATGTTTTTCCAGAGACTGGTCCATGCGAGAGCTTCCCGTGTCTGAACGGTGGTACATGTATTACTGCTGCTAGCAAGACGTTCTATACATGCACGTGTCTAGACGGCTTCATTGGAACAAATTGTGACGTCGGTAAGTCACTCCCCACCACACTCCCCAGTCCTCCCCACCCTCCCCAGTCCTCCCCACTCTCCCCAGTCCTCCCCACCCTCCCCAGTCCTCCCCACCCTCCCATATTCCTACCCTCCCCACCCAGAGAGACAAAATAGAAGAGACTAAACCAAATAATGTGCCTATTGTTTCATCCCTTATGTCCATCATATCTTTGTGCATTTGTCCTTTTCGTTTCCCCAGATTACATGTGTCTTTATCTTACCTTTTGCGAAATATCTATCATTTTTAATTATATTATCGAAGTATTGGAGAAGCATTTTAGCTGACAGTTGATTCTTTCTTTTCCTGAGGTCTTAGTGGTTTTGTTTTATGAAAGTTCTGAAACTTCTGAAACATAGTCCATTTGTTTTGTGCATTGTACAGGATCACCATATCTGGGGGATTCCCCTTCCCCACTTTCTGTTACCATACCATGTACAACTTTGAATTAGCGCTATAGCCGGCCTATACAGTCATTAAATAAAGGCGAAAACTTAATACAAAATACAACGACCATGTACCCTCCCCCTTTACCTATGTACCCTCCCCTTTACATATATACCCCTCCCCTTTACCTATGTCCCCTCCCCCTTAACCTATGTACCCTACCCTTTACCTATGTACCCTCCCCTTTACATATGTACCCCTCCCCTTTACCTATGTACCCCTCCCCCTTTACCTATGTACCCCTCCCCCTTAACCTATGTACCCTCCCCTTTACCTATGTACCCTCCCCTTTACCTATGTACCCTCCCCCTTTACCTATGTACCCTCCCCTTTACCTATGTACCCTCCCCCTTTACCTATGTACCCCTCCCCCTTTACATATGTACCCCTCCCATTACCTATGTACCCCTCCCACTTTACCTATGTACCCCTCCCCTTTACCTATGTACCCTCCCTTTTACCTATGTACCCTCCCCCTTTACCTCCCCCTTTACCTCCCCCCTTACCCTTACATGTTCTTGTGACTGTTGCCTTTGCCCGAATAAATATTATTTCATTTTCAAATATTTGTAGCAGCGAATGTCCATGTGGTTCTGGCTGGGATTTTGTTGGATATTGCCTACCCATCAACATTGTTTTTTATTAGGTGCTGGCCTCAAAGTCACTTCCAAAGAAAACATTAAACGTTAAGAGTGTGACGCGGCGGTCGGTGGGGGCGCTGTTGCAACTCTAGTGCCAGTGTCTCCTACCAATCTGATCACCGTGGTACAAATACATTTATCTTCCCCAAGTCCATCCGTTGGGTTGAAATATACAACCAGTCAGCCAATAAATATTATTACTGAAGAGATGGACTACAACGTAAGAACTAAGAATGACGCCTGTCTAACAGTTTCAACAATTTATTAACATCTCAACTCAAAATATGTTAAAATTATAGCAATCATACAATAATGTTGTGCTCTGTTTAACTCCGACAATACACTAAACGTAGCCCTCCGCTCTAAGCTAATGAATAATTACACCGCCAGTCCCAGACTAGGTTAAACGTCTTAATTGTCAGCTCTCCGCTGAATATAAATTACTCCGCCCGTCCCGGATAGATGTACAACGAAGCTCCTATACTGGCATCGCAGTGAATGCATCCACTGGTAGTAGTCATTTATAGTCCCCCGTTTATCTACTCGTAAACTTGACTCCGCCGGTTATATTGTAAACACCCCGTTGTGATGCGGAGTCATGCGGAGGAGTTGCTGCTCAACCTCACGTAACCTGATAATTACAGCGAGGTTAACTTCCAGCAACTGATAATTACCTCATAAATATGCACAAATATATTATGTTCCTAAACAACTAAAGCCTCAGTAAATAAGTCAAGTTCCCGACATTAAAGTCATAACGGAGATAGTAAACGAGATGGCCTATAATTTCCTCAATTTACCCTAAATGACGCACCTAAGGTTATATAATCAACTGGACGGTAACTTACAAATGAAATTAGCAGTTTGGTGTTTCAGTTTGTTTCAGTGAAGGATTCTCTTGTGAAATGCGGAATTTCAATGCATGATCATACGCGTGGACGTCTTGAGCGCCGTTTTTTGAGACGCACAGAATTGTGGTCGTCAAAAAATTGATGTTGGTATAATGACTCACCCCAAACTGTTAAAGTTCATGGGGGCACAGAAAATGTACCCAAGAAGAAAAACAGTTGAATCATGTTTCATCTTATTCCAGATGGTTGTAAAATTGTTTTTCAATTTTTAAAATAAAATATTGTTTTCAATTTTTAAAATAAAATGGTATAATTTGGAGAAGCTCTCAAAACTTTTAATCAATATTCTTGAAATACCAACAAAATGGAAGGTCGTTAAAATGTTTGCAAAAAGTATTTTAAAACTTTGAAATGTATAAAAATGCTGTTAACATTTTGTCAAATAAAAGATTTCTTTTCATAACCATGATATTAATGTTTCATTTTCTCAATAATGTTCCACTACCGTCGAAATAAACACCAACGAATTAAGTAGTCTTCGTTCGCTTCTTCTATAAGGAATGTGTCCATTTTGAGGATCAGTATTTCTTTAAAAAATCATTGCAAATGCAAAGCATTCATATATTTTGGTTTCCACAGACAACAGCTTGTTGACGGCATAGAACAATAAAATCACAGATGTTCGTGAAAAAAATTGAGGTCATGTAAATCTCTTACTATTTGTATCTAGTAAAATCAGTGGTTAAACAACTTTTTCCACTTTCACAAGCACTAACTTTCCAGTAAATCATACAATTTCACTATAATTTTTATTTCTGTAACAAGCACGACTTAGATAAGTTTATGCAACCAGTAATACGCCATAGTTTTGTAAGTTTTCCGAGAAATGCTAAGCCAAAAGTAGGTGCGTCATTTCACGAGTGCGGCGAATTACGTACATGGACGATATTTATACGATGTACCAAGAAAATGTCACTTAAATTCCTCTAATATTTACTATTATCTTGAGAACAAATTATAATGCAAAACACACATTTTATCCAAGCAATGTTATTTATAGAATTCAATAAATCAAGTCATTTAAAAGCAATCAATGTGGGTTCAATCTGTTTCATAATTATAAACATTACAACACTAACCTGATAATTACAGCGAGCTTAACTTCCAGCAACTGATCGTCTGCGTGATAAAGCTGAAACACTGCCTTATACAACGGCGCCGCGCAGAGCGACACTATTTTCATTGGCCCAAAGTTGGCGGCGCAGCATCCAAAACTCGCGCGCTTGCAATGCAGACGATTATCACAAATTAAAATTAAATATGCACAAGTTCATTACTTTAAACAATTATTCTTGCAGGAATAACTATTTAAGAATAATACAATTTACAAATCCATGTTTAAATATGCAATTGGTGATACTGGGATCAAAATGAAGTATAAATTGACGTATCCTTATATGGTCACAGAGTACACGTGATATCTAAATATGAATATTAATGAGCAGCAGTCAAGTGACCGCGGCAGATACGTTCGACTATATCTACTGCAAGATTTTATTTAGAAAACAATAATATTTAGAACCCTAAACAGCTTGTTTTTGAAGGTAACACTCTGAATTAGTTAAGGAATACTTAAAAAGATTAATTTAGTGAGACAAAGCGACGTGAACACCATCTCACGTCACAAGAGCTTGCACATATATTTAATTATATTTAATTTCCCCAACGAACATCACCTTCTTTCATACTCATACTCATATCATAGTATTGGCCGATAACTGCGCTGACGAACCTTGTAAAAATGGCGGTACCTGTTCAACTTTTGGAGGTGCTTATGCTTGTGCATGTCCCACACAATGGGGTGGTTTGACGTGTGAAACAGGTAAGTATTTGCCATGGAATATCCTCCTATTTTCAACAGATTCATGATGAACGGTCTCAATTAAGAATTCATATTCATTATAATTTATTTATATTAACAAAAAAACATTTATTTTTTATTTTTATTTTTTTAATTACATACTTTATTCAGAAGCAAAGTCTTTCTGTATAATAATAGTAATTCACGGCTGTGGAGGTTTTTTTAATAAAAAAATTAGAATATAAATTCATATTATTATTGGTGAGTGTAATGGAAATTCTTTATCGATAAAAATAAAAATAATCGATGGACGGTCAAGCTAATCACCTGGCTCTTTTGTGACTCTGGGTGGCGCCCTCGTTTGTCACCATTAAAGTTCCAGAAATAGAAGGAACAACACGACAAAATTGTGTTGTAAAAAATGACAGCGGTCTCAACATTTGCAGTTATTGTAGTAAAATCTTGGCAAGTAATTTATGAATGTTTTTATCGCTTGGACAAAGGGAAAGAAGCGGATTATGGCCGCCGCTTCTGTGCACAAACTCCATTGATTACAATGTTACTCAGTTATAATTTTAAATAATTATTATAATACTAGCAGACGACAAAATTGCCAACTACTTTACACTCGTACTCGTAGCTTTGCATGGTGAGGATGATAAGTAAGACTAATTGCGGTGACACCATGTGGAATCTCAATTGAGTAGTAATTAGTTCTGAAAAGAACTGGAGGTACAACTCGACGTTTCGATCAGTATGCTCTGATCTCCTGAGGACAATCGGAGCATACTGATCGAAACGTTGAGTTGTACCTCCAGTTCTTTTCAGAATTCCACATGGTGTCACCGCAATTAGTCTTACTTACTTTACACTCAGTCATGTGGCAATTGTTTTGCTCAAAATCTACCTAAATATTATTTCTGAATCTCATTTGGATTACATTTTCCTTTTATTTAGTTTGTTCTCTATCAAGTTTTGCAGTATACATTGAGGTAATATTGGTGGGAAAAACCGGATGGGACGTAAAGCTGTAGGTCCTATGTGTTGTGTAAACTGTAATGCACAAAAATGTAGATTGTATTTGGATGTTTTTGAACCTTGATAGGTAATCCGTGTCTTAGCAACCCATGTCAAAATGACGGCATCTGTAACAACTTCCAGACGTTTTATACCTGTAGGTGCATCAACTCTTGGCAGGGCAATATCTGCACTGAGGGTAAATACAAGCTTCCATACATTTTACAATATATTATTTAACCCTCCTACTATAGCTGAACTTTAGTGGCAAGTAGCTGTAGTGGTCAAAATCAGTCAACTGACTGTTTTGAGTCTTGACCCAAATGTGCACACAGGGGCATTTTTGACTGGTTTTTACTGTCATTTTGACCACCCTGAACAATACCAGACAATGCTTTTACCAGTCAAAAACGGTCAACTCATTTTGACCTGTAAATGTACTTACTACACGTAAGGTTTGACAGTGTTTGACTTTTAAGTGCACTAGATATACCTTGGCAAGTATATCAACATTTTGACTGATTTTGACCCTTGTAGTCATAGGAGGGTTAAGAGCGTAACACAGAGGGGATGGGTTTGTCAGAAATCATCTCCCTCATGAATTGTGCGTGTTATTCTTGTTCATGGTTCAAGTCTCGAACAAAACCATTTACCACATTTTACAAACTCATATCAATGATTTTATACATTGAGTTATTCTCTATTCTCTATTTGTTTTTTAATTGTGATGTAAGCTTGGGCGATAACACGATAATATCAAATATCGTGATACCTTTTATTATTATGATATTCAGAACCTTTTTATGTTATCGAGGTATTGGCAAATCACGATTAAGAAAATATATTGCGATTAAAAAAAAAATCGCCATTTTGAGTCAATTCAGAAATTCAATGGAAACAAAATTAGGACAGTTTTTTCAGCTTTTGGAAGTGAGAAACAAAAGTGAACTACTTCAGAAATACATACACACTATGCAAACGAATTTGTGATTTATTGTGATGCTTGTAGAGGGGTACATACCTGTGGTTATCGGCTCTAAAGCAATCATGCGTGACTGAAAAAAATAATCGTGATACCATCGAAAATTGCGATATGTTTGCTGATATATCATGGATGAAAAAAAATCGATATCGCCCCAAGCTTATTGTGATAATGGTGTGTTTCTTACATTTGTAGACTAGCCCCAGACTACCAAACCTTGCAGATGTAGTAGTTCTCATGTTAATGCACTAACCTCAAGCTAGTGGCAATATTGAACCCTTTGAAGGTTTTAGAAGATCCAATGTGTGACACAAGTTTCAGGGGAAGTCATGTTAAACATTATGAATGGGTCGAGCAACAACTTGATGTACATCTTAAGTTAGCAGGGGAACCCACATATTAAACTCATAGTAGAATCATTTCAACAATTGGTATACCTTGCCCCTCCTTCCATCTCAGGACCATGTAATAGCAACCCCTGTCAGAATGGAGGAGTCTGCACTGATGCCAATGATGCCTCATTCTTCTCATGTGATTGCCCAGTGGAATGGTTAGGTACCACTTGTGCTATAGGTAAGATATAATATCTCATGGTGAGGACTGTAACAAAAATAATTAAAAAGCCGGAAACTAGATTTACCTTACAAAAAAGTTACAAAATACAAATTATCAGTTTTAAAAATGTTACAAACAATATTAGCAATCAATTTACAATATTGTTATATTTTTCTAAATACCTTCATTATAAATTAGCATCATTGAAGATTATTTAATTATATTTAATTATTTGTATTCATATTTTTGATTGCTGTTGATGCAACATTGAATATTTTTTGTCTAGTTTATTCCAATATTCATTATATAAAACAAATTTTCATATTAGGCTTTGTATTCTGATTATCATTTTTTTAATGTATTTAAAATTAACATGCTTATCAATAATTATATTGTGTGGTTTGACTTAATAACTGTTGTAATGAGTAATCCCCAATAATTGAAAATACAACTGCTATTTTATGCACTAGCTGTTTTCTACAACCACTGAATTGTGTGACTGTTTCATGCACGACTTGTTTTCTCCACCACTTTGCACATGTATACACACAGAGAATGCTTGCTTACAAAATCCATGCAACTCAAACGGCGACTGTACCCCTACGACATCTGGAACTGGGTACATATGTTCTTGTTTTATCGGCTGGGATGGAACGGAGTGCAACATTGGTAAATGTTTTAGCAAAAGTCATTTGTTCGGTTTTGTTTTGTGAACTATCAGTTATTTAAATGATGTCGTTGTTTTGGCAAATATTGATTTAACTGTGAACAAATTTGTCTGTTTTGTTTAACTGTCTTCTGCATTAATTGTTTTTGTTATGTGTAATGGTAGACAATTATTCAAGTTAAATATTTTAGAAATTGATAAATCAATCAACATTTTGTATAATTACACATTTCTATAATTTAAATTTTGAAACTGTTCATTGAAAATTTGAATCAACATTTTCTTAAATTTAAATTTAAAACAGAAAAAGATTATTAGTTTGCATAGAATAAACACAAACACAAAGATTATTTTATATATTACCCATACTGAACCCTAATCTGTGATACCTTTAAAAACAAAAATACCTCTATTTTTTCTTTTGAAAGAAATACACACCAACAAAATTATAACAAATTTCTAATTTAAGGTAATCGATATGTTCCTCAGTTATACATTAAAATAAATCAAAGATTAGGACATGTTTGAACTTTAACCTCTTAATGTGTTATAATATATTCAGTTATCTGATTAATTATGTATGCATGCACCTGATGTTTCTATCTCTCTGAAACCTGTTTGCCTTTTTGCAGCCAATCCGTGTGAGAGTAGCCTGTGTGGTTTGAATGGAGTGTGTCGTAATAATGGCACAGATTACTTCTGTCTTTGCCTCAATGGATGGGTTGGAGACCACTGCCAAGCCGGTAAAACATGTTGGAATTCATTGAAAGGAGGGATTTATAGTAGCCATCTTAGTTTGTTAATACACATTTCTACGGGGATCAAAATGAGGCTTGTGTCCAAATTATATTGGTGCTTTTCAAACTGAGTTTCTTAAAGGGATTCTTAATTGTCAGTCAGGGAACCAGTCCCAAATTGAAACAGTTTGATATGGTCTGTTCCCAATATTTGAAATGCCCACACTGCCTGCAAGAGGTTGCTTAATTCCAATTATCATATTCTTGCAAATTTAAATGTTATTTCCACAATGATTATTGCTTTTTCCCTCCATTCAAAATTATTCATACATTTGATATAAGATGCCAACTATGCTTAAAGATATTTCATGAAAATTTCTTCTTTTAACTAGTACTTCATTTATATTAAAGGGACAATATCGTCACGATCAACAGGGCATGGAATCCGAAAGCTAGTTTTAGATTAACTCAGTGATTGAAAATAATACTCCACATGATTACAGTTGCTGCTGCATAAATGAGCCAGTAATTTTCAGTCACTGTGTTCATCTTAAACTAGGACACCGATTCCATGCCCTGTTGAAAGTCTGCTCTGATCATGATGATACTGTCCCTTCCAAAAAAAAACCATTGGTAAAGAACAAAACATGGGTGATATACCTTAAATTGTGATGTTATACAGAAACCACACATTAATCCTCCAAAATCCTCTTTGCTAAAGTGAAGGATTTTGAAGGATTGTGGTTATTAGGCATACTTGCCTTTCCATGGTACATGTAGGCCTACATCCATGTTTGTTGTAGTTATTGCAAGGTCAGTGCTTGGGTCAGTGGACACTGTTTATTGCTCCATGCATGCAGGGAGGGTCCCTGGCCATGTACATGTATCACAGATTAGAAACACATGTGTGCATACATGTCATGTGCTTGCTTTACTACTGAAGGATTTTGGAGGATTTAGGTTATGTGTAAGCAAGTGGGCCAAGGGAGTTAGGAAGGATTCAGGTTATGTGTAAGCAAATGGGCCTAGGGAGTTAGGAAGGATTCAGGTTATGTGTAAGCAAATGGGCCTAGGGAGTTAGGAAGGATTCAGGTTATGTGTAAGCAAATGGGCCGAGGGAGTTAGGGTTAACTGAATAATTTTGTCTCCATCTATCTTTTGTTTGTTCTTCCCTACTGCTTTCATCAGAGGACCCATGCCTTAGTAGTCCATGTCAGAATGGAGCTGGATGTACTGGTTATGCAGACAAGTATACTTGTTCCTGTCAGATGGGATGGGTTGGAGAGATCTGCAATATTGGTAACGTACCATAATCCATGAACTCTTACCTTTTGTTTGGTTCGAGTTCTGCTCGTTTAAATCCAGAGATTACCTTGTATCAATTACCTCTGCTGTTCACATGATGTGATCATTTCTCAAACTTTCACTGATCAAAATTCTACCTGATAAATGTTTTGATGAAAAGATGGCAGTGATATGTAATATGAATTATCATCATTCTCATGGACCATTTCGTAAATAATTTTTTACTGAAATGCACCAAGCTTTATGTCTTCCACTTTTGACAACTGTTTAAGATATGGGCCTTGTGATTTTGATATGATTTATACAAATATTAGTGTTGTGTAAAATGGTTTACTAAGCTTAAATATGTACAGGTTTTTGACATATTTCTTGATAATTTTGAAGTAAGTTTGCTTAAAACCTTCACAATGATATTTTGAGGTATTAAGCCTGCAAAAGTAAATAGTCACATCATAAATTTCATACTTTACATAGAATTGATTCATATAAGTACCAAAAAATAGTGAAAACTTTCATGTTTTTGACTGCTAAAGTTTATTTTTGACTGCTGTTTTGAAATCATGCCTAACTTATTTATTAAACGTTTGTTTTGTGTGGATTATTTGAGACAGTTATATCAACTTATAAATGATAACTCATTTATTGCTGTTGTATATTTCCACAATTATGACGACTAAAACCTAAATATTTCTGCACATTTTGTTTGTAATTTGCACAATTTGGTTTTTAATCTTGGTTTTTTTTGCAGTGGGGAACCCTTGTATTATCAATCCTCCATGTAAGAATGGAGCGACGTGTGTCAACCCATCGACTGGTTTGTACAACTGTACCTGTGCTCTGGGCTGGATCGGTACTAACTGTGACATTGGTAATTACTTGACTTATCTTGCCAATCTCTTATACAGAACAGGCCCCACATTATAAATATTTGTAAAATAGTCAATTTTATAGAAAAGCTTTAGTCAGTAAGATACAAAGAGAGTACGTTATGCAGACTCGTGATTTTTCATTGCGATGTTTTTGACAGTTGGTGCAATCGCATCCCTCAAAGGCTATGATGGATTCAGAAAAAAATCTCTTTCTAAACATTTGTAAAATGGTTCCATCAGTTGGTAGAGTATGGGACTATGGTCCCTGCCACGATTTCACAAGGGGGATAGGGGTGGGAATTTGACAGCAAAACATTGAAATGGACGAAGTGAACACATAATGTAAAGTCATTACATTATTCATCATTCATTCTGATTTTCAAGGTGGGTGCAATTTTTATCTTTAGATGACTACGGTCATGGGGACAGACATGAATCGTAAGTTTTGATATCTCTTGGCAAAAAGACAAATAATCAAACTTAATAAAGTCATTAAATATGCTTAATTTTTACCTGGCAATTTTTCAAATTTTTCAAGAATAGTATCAAAACATGTGAAAGTGTATGACATAAAACACAATAAAGGGGGCCACTTTGCATCCGTCACGTTAGCAGTTTTTCCAATGGTTGTTATTTATTTTTAAGTACCTGAAACCGACCAAAAAGTGTTTCAACATGTGAATGGACATGCAGGCTTATACTAGAACTAATTTGAGTTGATTTATTTTATTTTTTTATTTTTTTATTTACCCTCAAATTTCCATAAAAATTGGACGGAAAAAGTTACCTCACTTTTCCGTCCATTTGTTGATGGAAATTTTAGGGTAATTAAAAAAATAATAGTAATAATCAACTCAAATTATCTTTAGGATAAGCATGCATGTCTATTCAAATGTTGAAATTCTTTTTGGGTGGTTTCAGATATTTAAAAAAAAATTACAACCATTAGAAAAACTGCTAACGTGACGGTAGGAAAGTGGCCCCCTTTATTGTGTTTTATGTCGTATACCCACTGGACAATTGCAAGGTCTTTACATTGCACAGGTGGAATTGAATTTTTTATCCGAAAAGGGTTTAGTTTTGTATTCTCACTTTGCTTGAAGTTTCATTTTCATGCACCTTGTGACAAATTATAAGTGTGAAAATATAAATCTATAGTGTGAGAGTGTTTCACAGTTTCTTTATTTGATATTTTTTAGAAATCTTTTGATGGAATGTTTGTGTCTGTGAAATATGGGAAACCCTTGTCTTTCTTTGTTACTATTTGCTAACCTTATAAATGATAAAACTTCACCAAATCTAGCAGTTTGAAAGTAAAGCTTCCCTTTATGAAAACATTGATCCATTATGATTAGGGCAAAATCACTTTAAATGTTTCTTACAGGCCTGTGATTTCTCAGGATTTTTCCTGATTTCAGGAGTTTTTACAATTCTTCATTTGCCTCAAAATGAAAGAAGAGAAGTAGCCACCAAGGAAATAAAGAAGTAGCCTGTATTGTGTCCAAACCTCTAGTTGAGAATCTGTAAATCCTCCAAAAGTATACATACAGGAGGTTATCTAGACCATAGAGAAAGAACGCACAAAGGAAGATCCAGTCCGCTACAGGATTTTTTGTCAAAACACACCCCTGTTCTTAATGATGTGTCCTTCATTTTGGTTTCTCTAGTTGATACATGCCTATCTGCACCATGTCAGAATGGTGGGAATTGTACAGTGGATGTCAATGGATACACATGCTCATGTGACGTTCGATACTCTGGTACAGATTGTGAAATAGGTGAGTATTCTATTTGACCAAACATTGTGTTAAATCTCCAGTTTCTGGTCGGAGCTTTCTGGTCAGAGCCTCAAAAGTCATGTGGTGTTTTTAACCAGTTCGCGTTGGGAATAAAAAAGTTTTTCTGGGCCCCTGTGGCGGGTTTATTTTCCCACACACACGTTAATGGAAGCTTCTACAGCGGGTGGCCGGCACTTCCGAGCATGTCACCGTACACGCGTGGCTCAACCGAGCATGCATACAAATATTCCGGAATTTCCTATGGCATGTTTAGACACTCTCCGATCCGTGGTGCAACAAAAAATTGCGTGTATACACGGCCTCCGACGCGAACTGGTTAAAAATTTGTTTTTCACTTATGATCATGTTGTATGTGCTTTCATTGTAGAGATCAAGAGTATGAGAAATTAAATTTGAAATAATCCCAGAAAAATTTTGACAGTACTGCCTGCCTTGTGAGAACACTGCCCTCTCTTGACCAGTTTTAGAAATTTTAATTGCGTTTCCCACTTTATTTTCCAAAAGGAGTTAATGAATTTAAAAAATACAGATTGGTTTATATAATGTACATATCTCTTCATGAATTAATGAATGCAAATAAAATAATGACCTTTTATGAATTGTGACATTAATGTGTTTTTTATATGATTTTTGCCTGTCAATTATATGAAACATTTCCCAGGTAGTATATACAAACACAGTGTCTTTAAATGCTCCATTGATAACTGTGGTAGAATACCAATATTATTTTCATTCACTCACAGTAAACCCATGTGTTGTTAATAACCCATGTGAGAATGGAGCCACATGTTTTAACTTTGAGGGAACCAGTGACTACAACTGTACATGTGCAGGGGGATGGCGGGGAACCAACTGCCAAATAGGTGAGTCAGATATCTGAGATGGGCACAAATACATCAATACCTTATCACATATTTTACAAATATTGACTGCTACGAGTGGGAGTAAAACTAACCTCCTGAGGTGATCCCTGGAGCAGTCTGTTTTCCCAAGGTGAAGCCGAGGGAAAATAGAACGCTAGGGATCACCTCAGGAGACAAGTTTTACTGTACCACAAGTGAAAACGGTCAATATTTGTTTTATAACACCTCTATAGATTCTGCACAATTTATTAAGAGACCTGCTAAAATATATCAAACCAATACATGACTTTCATTAACTTGACAACACTCCAAAATTAATTGACTTCTGAAACACTTATGTAAAACAAATTTATTCACGTTGCAACAACAGCATTGATGCGTTTAAACCAATTTCATTGGTTGCCATGGGCTAGTCTTTCCTTGTTTGCTTGGCATTACAGTAAAAATAACAAACATGTGACATGCTCTCAACCAATTACAAGACAATGTATGTATGAGGTGTTATAAATCATTATATTGTTTTTGTAATTGCATAGATGACTATTAACGTACATGAGGCATATTAGGATCCGTTAAGTCAAAAAATCAATTTCAATGTGATGGGTACCTGAAGTTTGCTTGTACTAGGGTTATAATCCTTGTAAAAACAAACCAGCCAGGACATTTTATTATGAAAGAGAAGGAGTTTCTTTGTCTCTGGAATGGCAACAAAATGTACCAGATCTAGAGTGCTCTGTAATGAACAGTTTATAAATGAGAATATTATTGTTGCTTTTACAGAGGATCTGTGCTTTATTAACCCATGTGAGAATAGCGGTGTTTGTGAGTACGTTGGAGATACTGATTTCAATTGTACATGTCCAGATGGATGGATCGGTGACACATGCAATGCTGGTAAGATAATTAATCAATTACAGTGATTTATATCATTAACCCTCCTACTACTACAAAGAAAAAACTCCTTGCTATCCCGTAATATACACTTATGTTAAGCAAATATTTATCTGATTTAGCAAGCGCCTATTTCTGCTTACAGTAAGCAAAGCCATGAAATTGGGTCCTGATGTGATTACCCCTCCCCCAACCACCATCCCATCAGCCTACAGGATTTTACTGTTACATTCGAAGGTTGCGTTTGTACTCTTAATCGGTCCTGTAGGTTTAGAGATATTAAGGGATGTGAATGCACCACCCCACTGGACAAGCAAGTTTCTCACACGTTATTGAGTTCTTTCGGGTACACTATGTATTAATCTCTTCTTGGAAGAAGTGATGGCTCTGAGAAGAGCCGGTTGGTTGTTCTCAACGTTTTGACTAGTCTGCTCTTGTTATCATCAGCACACTGTTGAGAGCTGGTTAAGAGCAAACCAACCGGCTCATCTCAGAGCCATCATTTCTTCCAAGAAGAGATCATTACATGGTGTACCCGAAAGAACTCAATATCTATCTCCGCCATGCAAAGCCTCAAGTTTCTCACACCTTAAACAAAACCAAACTTACAAAGCTTACCGTTTACCATTTATTTTAAATTGAATTTGAGGTCCACTTTCTGTATTAAAAAAGAACGCCCAACCACTAAATTCTTTTTAAAAAAACTACTGTTTCAAACCAGCTATACAAGCTTGAGAATTGTGCCTTTGGAATATACGCACAAAAATGCCCAAACAGTGAAGTATGGTTTCAATGCTTGAGTTGAATAATAGGCAAAAAGTAATTTTTAAAACGTTTTTATAAAATTTGTTTATGATAATTTGTTATCCTTATTGCAGATAACCCTTGTTTGCCAGATCTCTGTCAGAACAACGCCACATGTGTTCTGGTCGGCCTTAGTGACTATATTTGTAACTGTGTAACCGGCTGGACTAGCACAAAGTGTGAAATAGGTGAGAAATAAACCTTCATCATGGAACAACCATTTTGGTTTTCTAATACACAAGTCTATAAGAATCAAAATGAGGCTAGTGTCAAATAGACTGGTGCCTTTTAAAATGTTTTATTATTGTTGATTTTAGATTGGCAGTCAGCAAGCCATACAATGATTTTGCAGTGTAATTAGCGTCTATATTTGGATAAATCCCTGATTTGGGGACAAGAAGTCTTTTCAGTATGTAGAAAAATTCAGACTGGCATATTGAAGTTTATTTTTTGTTTACAATACGTAACTGCTAATGCTGGACAAATCGTCCCTAATTTGCCATATAGCGACCAATCCCACTTTTTTCAATTTTAAGTTTTCCCGCCCATTAGTACATTCAGGAAGAGACCTACCATTGTATCTAATCCACATGCATGTATTCCTTATAGTTTTGGAGATAGAGCATGTATTCAAATGACGAATGGTCTAACTGGCTAATACCGCATTGGTCACTATGGCAAATTAGGGACGAACTGTGTAGTGCGCGTCAAATATTGTGTGGTATGATGTATGTATTAAAACACATAAGTAGCACATGCATAATGCATTGATCAGTACATTTTATTTTCTGAACAAAATCAGGGTACATTTTGGCTTAGGATAAAAACACCCTTGTTATTGTAAATATACTACTCAAAACAATTTAGGGAACACCGGAATAATCTCAGTTAAAGCAAGATCATTTATTTCAGATAAACACAATGTTTCACAGAATTGATGAGAAACAACTGCACAATGAAACGGATGATAAAGGATGTATATAGTGATTATACATTTCATGACATGACTACTGAAAGAGAGAGGGGGTTGCAAATGAAAATCCCGGTTCATGGAACATTTCAAACCTATTTGATGTTAAAAATCCGGTGTTCCCTAAATTGTTTTGAGTAGTATACTTTCACTCATTCGTTCTCTTTTTATTTATTACACAGAGGATGCTTGTTTGAGTGATCCATGCCAGAATGGTGCAAACTGCACCAACACAGACCCTGGGTACGAGTGCGCCTGCCCTCAGGGCTGGCTGAGTACCAACTGCCAAATTGGTAATGATTTTATTTTGTGTTTGCTGCACACATTGTAGTGTTTTTCCACTGATCAGATACGATAACATAGATTTGAAATCCTTCCATTTCATTTGTTTCATTTTTGTATTTCCGCTTCAATTTTACTCCTAACCAAGGCTGTATACAGCATTGATAATGTACCTGTCACCATTGAAGACTTATCCACGCCCCTAATATGACAACCCATGTGGATGTTTTGGGCAGCATTTTCTAAGATTTTTCTGCGCTGCATTCATGTTTGAGTATTAGCAATGTGATTGGACGATGTTTCATTTGATGATTCTGCTGCGTAAGGTCAGTTGTATCTGTCTGAAGTTTTGTTTAGGAACAGAGTATCAATTTGATCATTTATAAGTAAGAAATCATGTTGATACCGGGCGATTGTTTTTGCTTTCACAGGCCAGTTTCTCTACTCTTGATTCTCATTTCTGAAGTCTTATTTTACCATTGATTATGGTGTGCCGTGGTCGAGTGGTTTAGTACATCAGATTTGTGTTCTGATGGCTGAGTCATCAGAATGTGGGTTTGAATCCCAACCACAACTGGGGTGCTTGTGTCCTTGAGCAAGACACTTTACCATAATTGCTACTCTCCACCCAGGGGTAAATGGGTACCTGTGAGGGCAGAATTGGTTGTGTTTGATTAGCCCTATATGCGCTGTAATGGCAGCAATTGAGCTGTATACTCCCCAGGGAGCTGAGATGGTTTCAGGAATGATTTATGCGCCTGATGAGCAGGGGTAATAATATAATGCGCCTTGAGCACCAGTTTGGTGGATACGTGCGCTATATAAGTCTACATTATCATATGATATCATTAATATATACAGATTTTTAAGATTGTTTTACTGTCATTCCTGAATACTTCATATTCCTCTCAAACATTCATAGGTTTGACCGAGTCATTGTCTGTTTGAACCTTTTGCATGAAGACAATTCCCATCTCTCGTTTGATCCATTGTAAATGTCTCTTATTTGTAATAACTTTCATTTCACCTTTGCACTTTGTTGTTTTCTCCACAGCCTTTCAGCCCTGTCTGTCCACCCCTTGTCAGAACAATGGAACATGCCATGAGAATGGATTATCTTATTCCTGTGATTGTTTTCACGGATGGTCTGGACTTAGTTGTGAGGGTATGCACAAACACGCCTCCGATAGCAGTTAAATAACAAAAGAAAAATGTTTTTAAAAAACAATTTTTAATATCTTGATTTGAATTCTGATGTAAAAAAGATTTGTGTGAATATCCGAATATTAATGTCGGTGCTCTGTTTGAAAATACAAAAGCAAATCATGGTCTTAGTTACTTATTTTGATGGTTTATTTGTTTTGAGTAATCCATGTCTTAATCTTCTCCTAATCCCACAGAGGATCCATGTTTCAGTAATCCCTGTAATAATGGCGGGACATGTGATGTCATCCAAGGTGATATTGAGGCTAACTTCACATGTACATGTCAACCAGGCTTCCTTGGGTTCAACTGTGCTGAAGGTATTTCATACTACAGTCCGAAACTGATGCTCTGAATTTGTGAAATATTTCAAAACTTGTTATATTATCAAACTTTCCATGATAGTAAGACTTTTCAGTTTTCCATTCTTGGATTATTTGATGTTATTATTCTTAAGGGAATAAAAGTTTGCCCTATGGTCTTTACAGCAGGATATGGGGGGGGGGGGGGGGGGGATAAAGGACAGTGCACTAAAGTCCAAGTGTCAAAGTTTTATTTGTGCATTATGTGTCACACATATGCACTGCTAATGCACCTCTACATGATACAGTTTCATCCAATCAGAATGTCTAAACTGTTTTGGGCATTTATTTATATCAAATAATAACCTTTAAATTTATAATTTATAATATATTAAGCCCTCTACAAATGTGATATTATAGTTTTTTACTTAATGTGTCATTTTATGTTCTTAATTATTAAACATAATCTGTATATTTGTGTTTTTTTCCTAGTTGATTTTTGTTTTAGTGATCCATGTTTGAATGGTGCATCATGTGAGTTAATGACAAATGGTTATATGTGTACCTGTGTACAAGGATTTCTTGATCCTCATTGTGGAACTGGTAAGTGTAATCAGGAACCCTCTATGAAATTAAATCTTAAAACAAAAACCAGAAAGTTTGGTAACCCAAGGCAAAGTCCTATACAGCATTGGTGATCTTGAAAAATATAAATGACAACAGATTTACATGACAAGTTAGTGATGGTATCAAACAATCCTTGAAATGATTAAACCAAAGCATGCCGTATAGCCAGGGATCATGCCTCATGTTATGATACAACCTGGGAAGCGGCAGTCTGGAGATCACTAGAACCAAAGCATGCCGTATAGCCAGGGATCATGGCTCATGTTATGATACAACCTGGCAAACGACAGTCTGGAGATCACTAGAACCAAAGCATGCCGTATAGCCAGGGATCATGGCTCATGTTATGATACAACCTGGCAAACGACAGTCTGGAGATCACTAGAACCAAAGCATGCCGTATAGCCAGGGATCATGCCTCATGTTATGATACAACCTGGGAAGCGGCAGTCTGGGGATCACTAGAACCAAAGCATGCCGTATAGCCAGGGATCATGCCTCATGTTATGATACAACCTGGCAAACGACAGTCTGGAGATCACTAGAACCAAAGCATGCCGTATAGCCAGGGATCATGGCTCATGTTATGATACAACCTGGCAAACGACAGTCTGGAGATCACTAGAACCAAAGCATGCCGTATAGCCAGGGATCACGCCTCATGTTATGATACAACCTGGGAAGCGGCAGTCTGGAGATCACTAGAACCAAAGCATACCGTATAGCCAGGGATCACGCCTCATGTTATGATACAACCTGGGAAGCGGCAATCTGGGGATCACTAGAACCAAAGCATGCCGTATAGCCAGGGATCATGCCTCATGTTATGATACAACCTGGCAAACGACAGTCTGGGGATCACTAGAACCAAAGCATGCTGTATAGCCAGGGATCACGCCTCATGTTATGATACAACCTGGGAAGCGGCAGTCTGGGGATCACTAGAACCAAAGTATGCCGTATAGCCAGGGATCACGCCTCATGTTATGATACAACCTGGGAAGCGACAGTCTGGGGATCACTAGAACCAAAGCATGCCGTATAGCCAGGGATCATGGCTCATGTTACGATGCAGTCTGGGGATCACTAGAACCAAAGCATGCCGTATAGCCAGGGATCACGCCTCATGTTATGATACAACCTGGGAAGCGGCAGTCTGGGGATCACTAGAACCAAAGCATGCCGTATAGCCAGGGATCATGCCTCATGTTATGATACAACCTGGGAAGCGGCAGTCTGGGGATCACTAGAACCAAAGCAGACCATATAGCCAGGGATCATGCCTCATGTTATGATACAACCTGGCAAACGACAGTCTGGGGATCACTAGAACCAAAGCATGCCGTATAGCCAGGGATCATGGCTCATGTTACGATACAACCTGGGAAGCGGCAGTCTGGGGATCACTAGAAGAGGATATATGACATGCATTGGTTTCAATAACCTCTGACTAGTGCTTCCTAAACAAAGATATAATATGGCGACTGCCAGATAGATAGCTCAGTTGGTAGAAAGCCAACATGTTATAGATCAGCCCGACACTGTTTATAAACTGCGTACATATTCATGTGAATTCTCTCGTTGCAGTTGACTACTGTTTCAGCAATCCTTGTCAGAACAATGCAACATGTAACCTGTGGACAAATGGAAATGGTTACAGTTGTCAGTGTGTGGTTGGATACCAGGGAACACATTGTGAAATAGGTAAGTTTGCTTCTTTTAAGGAAATTTAAACCACTGGATTAATAAATATCTTCTTGGAACAAAAATAAAAGATTGATATAACAGACATACATATCCACTACTGGACAGAGAAAATGCGATTGATCAATACCCATTGATAGCTTATTGGAATAAGCGCTGTTCTGCACCAAACAATTTTTCATTGACAGTAAAACTTTCATTTTTCCCACAGAGAATTTCTGCAGTAGTGATCCATGCCTGAACGAAGCGACCTGCAACATTGAGCCGTTCGGAGGCTACAACTGCACATGTGTAGACGGCTTCCTTGGGACACACTGCGAGATTGGTAAACTCATGTTTTCTGTTTCTGTTTGTGTGTTTTTTTGATTGAATAACCCGCTCTAGACAGCTGTTTTCATTTCTTGTACTATCTCTGTATTTTTATGTTCAGCTGTTTTGCGTGATATTGTCATCTTAGCATGATTTGCAAATGATGTCACAAACATACAATATTCACATATTGCCATTACAAAGTGTACAAAATGAGGTCAATCTATTTTTAGAAGATGCACAGGGAACAACTCTATTGACAATTAATCTATATTGTTTAGAGTAAACAAAGAAATATTGACGAGTGAGATTTGAACATGCGACCTCCGGGTTAACATACCGGCGCTCTGAGCTCTCACTAATTTGTCAATATTTTTGTAATCTTTAGTTTGAAACCTACTGCAGTAATAGTATTGTCGTGGTTTTGTCCAAATAGTACATATTTTTGGTAGCGCGTCTGTAAAGGCAGAATTAAGAACACCAGTAATGGCGACTTGTAGAACCTATTCATGAAGAAAGTCTTATATATCTACTTATTAATATGCATAAATGTGTTTATTTGCTGTGATTTTGATAAAGATTTGATGTTTTCTTTCATAACCACTTCATTTCATCCTCATCATGGCTTCCTAACTCACCCTCGCTCAGGCATTGAACCCTGTGCTTCACACCCCTGTATGAATAATGGAACATGTTCACAAACAAACGACTCTTACACGTGTGATTGCCTCCTTGATTTCACTGGACATAATTGTGAGGGTATGCATGCTTTTATTGTTTCCTTATATTGTGTTTGAAAGTGTTTTTGATATTGTTTTTTCATCTTATTAAACACTGCTATTTAACTTAAAGGACAATATCATCACAATCAACAGGGCATGGAATCAGAGTGCTAATTAGATTAACTCAATGACTGAAAATAATACCTCACATGATAAGGTCATATTACCATTGCTGCTGCATAAATGACATACATACATAAGTTTTACTGCTTCTTCAGTTACTGAAGAGTTGCAGAGTGTTTCCACTGATCTAAACTTTACACAGTTCCGCGGCTTTAAACAGTTCGTATTCGTTTTCATACCGGGATTGAACTTGTTTGAACGTAGTGTTGATCATTTTACCACGTTTTTTGTTTTTGTCGGCGCTTAGCATCATGCGTTTCATGATGAGATCATTTTCCGCGCGAATGAGGTGAGCAACGTACTTTTCCTGTTGTTTAGAAACAAAATCTGAAATTGATGATACTTTGCAGAAGCGGTAGAGATCGGCGGTAGTGTACCAATATCGAAAATCTGGCTCACCGCCGTCGTGATCTGGATGTCTGCAAAAGCCGTTACGAATCATCTTGCGTAACATGATTTGATAACAAGCGTTCAGTTTCGTTTGATGCACTTTGGTGAGTGACCAGTTGGCACAGTTGTAGCAGAGTCTTGAACGAACAAAAGAGTTAAGAAATTGGATGCGAATCCACAGGTGTATCTTTCGGTTCAGGAAAAGGTTTTTCATGGAATTGAATTTGATATCAGCACAGTCGATGCGTGCGTTAATTTCGATGGCTCCAGTGGTGCACTCGCGGTGGTTTATCAACGAGCCTAGGTAGCGAAATGTCTGGCACGACACAATCGGTAAATTTTTTATACATATTTTGCTGTCTTGGTTTTCATCTTCACCAGTCGGATCAATGGTCATAAGTTCCGTTTTCGATTTATTAATCTGGAGTCGGTACTTTTGAAAATATCATCGATGAGTTCAGCAGCTGATTGCATGTGACCGAGTTCAGTGCAAAACAGGATAATGTCGTCTGCGTAACCACTCCAAGGGCACCAATTGTCGCCTCTAGGTGGGTAATTTCTCCGTTGACTGCGATTGCAGAATGTGCCGGTATCGTACTTGTGCTGAAAAAATTCTATTTTTTGTTGGGCTGCTTGGAGGAGGAAGACACGCATCACCCAATCTAAGAACAAGTTAAACAGGCAGGGGCTCTCGGATCCTCCCTGTCGAACCCCTGCTGTTGTCGGAAATGTTGCATCAGTGCTGCGGTGGTAGAGCGATGTCGACGTGTACAAGCTTTCCAGGATATCGATGAGTGCATTGTCGGTGCTACGGAAACGGAGACGAACAGTCTCGAACATCCATTTGCGTACCAGTCCATCGAATGCCGCTGACAAATCGATGAAAAGGAGGTGTATTTTTTGCTGACGGCTGATTGAAATCTGTTGAGCACGTTTTGCAATGAATACACCGTCCGTGCATCCACGACCAGTCACGAAACCGTTCTGGAATTCTGAGATTTGAGCGTTGTACCATTTCTGAAGCCGTTTAAGAATGATCTGGATTAGAACCTTGCAAACACTTGAACCAATGCTGAGACCCCTGTACATGTCGGGGTTGAGACGACTGCCCTTGTTTTTGAAGAGCGTTTCAAGTCGACTTTCTCCCCATTTTTCTGGTACTGTCCTTGTTCGCCAAACGTCCTTGATCAAGTCGTGGAACGTGGAGACGAAATCGGGGCAGTAAGATGCAGCCTTGAGCAACTCAGGAGCAACATCGTTAAAAGCTTTTCCGTTTTTCAAGCAACGAAGCGCTGTAATCAATTCGTTAACTTCAGGACAAGACATATCAACGTCAAGTGAGTCAGTTATTGATCGTAGCTCCTCGACAAAAGGTGGTGGCTCAAGAATTTCACTTGGTGTGTCGTCGGGTGCTGGTGGTTCTGGGTTGAAATGTGACTGGAATTTGTCACGAAGTCGTTCTGGTTCGCAAGCGATTCGACGGGAGGGCTTCAGGGTCGTTTGCTGTTCTTTTGCTTTGGCGAAGGATCGTTCAACCTGACGTGATATCGCGAGGTGGTTGATGCTTTTCGCCTCAGATTCGTAAAAATCGTTTTGGAGCGATTTTGCCTTTCGCGTAACCTTTTTTGAAAATTTACGAATTTCTTTTTCATCACTGCAGGTTGCTCTCAAACAGTCGCGTTCAGCGAGAAGTTTTAGGAAGTCGGGGTCGGAACGCCATGGTGCGTTGATATGCGATTTTTCGACTTTTGGTATCGTTGAATCTGCTGCTTTTGCGACACAGTCGAGGATAAATGAGTTTTGTTCTTTGAGTGAGGTGTTTTCTTGAGTTTTTGTTTGGAGGAGTCTTTCAATTTCAATCTTGTAATTGTCATGAATGTGTGGGATTTTGAGTTTTTTGACGTCAGGTTTTGGTTGTTGTTTTTTCATGCGATTTTTCACACGTGCAATTTTTGATCTCGGCGTGCGCAGGGTGCCTACGAGGAGCCGGTGATCACTACTGAAATCAAATGAAGAGCAAACTCGGACGTTGGTGAAAAATTGGCGGGTAAAATCGTCACAAAGGATAAAATCTATGCATTTCCGCGTTGTTCCGTCATTTGAAACCCATGTAATTTTTCGGTCGAGCTTGTGCTGATAAAATGTATTCATGATGTTGATCTCATTGTCCCGTACAAATTTTATAATTTTTTCACCGTTTTCATTTGTTATTTCGCCAGTTGGAACAATGCTGGTGGAACGGAAGGAACAAGGTTTGATGAAGAGTGTGCTCGTTGCATTAAAATCGCCACAGATAATAAGTTTTTGATTCTTTTGGCGGAAGGATGCAGAGGTGAGTTTCTTTAGTTCGCGATAGAATAAGATTTTGGAGTTGTCAGACCCAGTGTTTGTGGGTGAATATGCGGATACAATGCGGACCTTGTAGCCATGAAATACAACGTCAATCGCCATGAGCCTAGCGTTGACGTTGATAACATCGAGGACCTGTACATTGGGATCTGTTTTAACAATAATACCGACTCCTTGCTCATGTCGTCGTTTCATACCTGAGTAGTAGACTTGGTATTCTTGTTTGCCTACTTTGAAAGCAACGTCGCCAGTGCCAAGACGTCGTACTTCTTGCATCACGCATATTGACAACTTTGCCCTGTCCATTTGGCGGATAGCCTCTTCGAGGCGCCAGTCTTCTCTGCCTGTGCGGATGTTGATTTGGCCGATTTTCCATTGATGGAAGAGTTTGGAGCGTTTTTTGTGTTTTTGTGCGGTAGCGGTAGCGTTTACGTTTAGATTTTCCATCGTCGTCATTTCTCTTGATACCGAGTGCTTGATGACTGCTTTCTCAGTATTACCTGGAAGGTTGTACATACTCTTTGCTTGCCTTTCGGAGTTAATAGCCATCTGTATGACTAATTCACTTGAACTTTACACCGACGTCGTCGTCGGCGGGGGAAGACCTGTCGTTGTTTGACTTTGGTAGTTCGAAAGTGGCATGTACTGTCGACCCCAATTTTCAGTCATGCCCTGTTGAAAGTTTGCTCTGATCGTGGCGATATTGTCCTTTATAGGAAAGGAGAAACAAATACATTATTTATGACACATTTCACAAAATAATAATAATAATAATGTGTGGACTTATATAGCGCACGTATCCACCAACTAAGTGGTGCTCAAGGCGCATTCTTTTTTTTTTACGTGCATTACACAACACACGGGACCTACGGCTTTACGTCCCATCCGAAGGACGAAGCAATTATGGTTAAGTACCTTGTTCAAGGACACAAATGTCACGACCGGGGCTCGAACCCACACCCTGCTGCTGGCAACACCAGAACTTGAGTTCGGTGCGCTAGTGAGAAACATAGTTTTACATTATACATGTCTCAAGTTTAATTTATTGTGGGTACGTAACCAAATCTTTTGGACACCGGTTTTCTAAAATCAAAACAGAAATTATTTCAGTTTTCTTAAAAGTGAAAACTCCTCAAAACAATTATTTCAAAGGAAGATTGATACCATCATCATCGTTACACCAAGTAAGTTTTTAAACAATTTTTTTTTTTTTTTTTAATGTGCCGAAATTTATTTGTTTTAATATTAAAAATTTGAAAATCAAGAAGGGCATTTATTAATGGTTTGATGCTTGGTCTTTATGGCAGGATAAAAACCTCAAAGTTGTGGCTACAAGCAATATTGGACCTCACCTTCAATAAGGTCCTTTATTAGCCACTTCCCCAATTCCTGCAGTAAAGACCACTTTGATTCTTTTAGTATTCATTCTTCGTCTAATCTACTCTTCGTACGAGTAATAGCAATGGTTTATAATAAATGTAACATTTCCTTCATGCAGCGTCAGTAAGACTAGTACTAGATCATAATGGCCTATCATTATGATTATTGTCTTAAACATTTTATCTTATTATAAACAGTTGACTTCTGCGGTAGTGACCCATGTCAGAACCAGGGTATGTGCAACTTACTCTCTGACGGCTATGACTGCATGTGTAACGTGGACTTCTTCGGTATACACTGTGAATTCAGTAAGTTGATATCAAATTTTATTCAAAGAAATTCCAAAACGAGTCTAAAATGTGTATATTGCATTTATATTGATATGTTTAATAGTGATATTTCATTGATTGGGTCATTTGGGAAACATCATTTGTAACAGATAGTTCATGTCAGCATCAATACAGCCAGCATGAACTACATGGTATGGACAACCTACAAATCATAAACTGTTTGTATCTGGCATTCAAGGTAGCAAAAACCAACAGACACTGATCCAGCCTGTCAGTCAAATATCACGGATTAACCAATAGGATGAAGCCATTCAGTGACTACTGTTGCTATGTCGGTCAAGTGCTTGGCTTGTATGCAGGTGGTGGAACTGTGTTTCAGCATTGCTAAGGGTAGATTGAAATTATGGTCATAATTGGATCAGTGTATTACAATGAATATCCTGTGTGTCGATATAATAGCTCAGGGTGGTTAAAATGAACTCAATATTAAGTATTCACTGTGGTGACAAACAGGCAAGGAAGAACTAACCATTTTATCTTATTTTTTACTTTACTAATGTTGATCACAAATAAGGCTTACAAAGTTAACTGGTGAAATAAGATTTGAGGCTTTGCATGGTGGAATATCGATATCGTTTCGGTTTGCGGTAACACCATGTGTTTATCTCAACTATCGTGAAACTGAGGTACAGGTTCTGAAAAGAACCTTATCGCACAACTGTCGCTATTAAAGTGAGAATGGTTCAAGGGAGAACCAATGTCGGGCAACTCATTTTCTGGTGAAATTATTTATTGCATAAAGTCTAAACAGCTTCGGTTTAATTCAAATTGATTCAAATGAATTGTTCTTTTTTGTTCCTCAGTTGATCTCTGTTTTTCCAAACCCTGCATGAATAATGGAACATGCGAGCTTCTTACAGACTCCATTGGCCACAACTGTCTGTGTGTGGATCCATTCATTGGGAAGAACTGTGAGGATAGTAAGTCAGGAGGGTGAAAGTTGAAGGTGGAAGTGGTTTTCATAACCAAGTAGTTTTACTTTTCAATTTCCAACATTTTATTTAAATAAATAGAGAATTACCGTAATTTCCGGAATATAAGCCGCGCGGTGTATAAGCCGCACTACCCCAAAATCACCAAAACAAGATTCATGCGTCAACATATAAGCCGCACCGCGTATAAGCCGCACACACAGAGGCCCGCCGGACGCCACTCACTGTCGGTACTTCGCACCAAGGGGGGTCATAAAGGGGGTCATTGTGTTGCGTTCGAGTCAAAATGTATTGAAAGAGACACAATAGCATACCTGCCAACCTTGACAAGTGAAAATTCGTAATACTAATAGTAAAGTTTGGCACATTTTACGCATGTCCGAAATACATGTGCATGTACAGGAATCAACGGCACTGCTTGTGGGATCGATGTTTCTTCGACTCCACGTGTTTCTTGACATCGTTAAGGCCACCATGGCTAATGCAGAAATCCGTGCTGCATATTTTACAAAATGCGTGAAGTTCCCCAAGTTTGGTGGCAGCAATAACTGGGTAGCTTTCTGAGTATTTATCTCAAAATTTCTGCACCATTTTTATTTTGCTGTTCCGTTCCCGTATCACTATTTACGGCATTCGGGAATGTTGAACGTAGTCCCGCTGGTTGCCTGCTTTCTGCACAACATACATGTAATCACTACAACAGCAACCAACGAAACGATGACTCATCGCCTGCTACGCGTAACGAATTTTCCTATTGGCTCCTTCCATAGACTACGATATAACGAATTTTCCCATTGGCTCTCTGGTACACGCATGGCATAGACTACGATCTACGTAGTGGATTCTGATGTCGCTGGCGCTAAACGTTGCAACGTTTTTTTTTAGAAGTTTTGAATAAATCTGTGTGTATCGAGGTCCGCTCACTAAAATTGACAATGACCAGACCATTTTCGCTACGAACAATAAAGGTTTTTAGGTTTCTGTTTCTGTCTGTTTACCAACGATTTTTGCTTAATTGTGCATTGTGTTTTGTTCTTCAAGATTCATACCTCGGCGTATAAGCCGCACCGCGTATAAGCCGCAGGCAACTTTTACCGTGTCAAAATCAACGTATAAGCCGCGGCTTATATTCCGGAAATTACGGTAGCTGTTGCAAACTGCTTACCAACCTAAAGGACCTGTAGTATAAATGCAAAATAGTAGTTATTGGCCTTACGTTTCGAACCTAGCAGGTTCTTTCTCAAAGGCAAAATTTTATTTAAATGAAAAAAAACCAAACCTTTAAAGAAATATATTTTTTTAAATTAAAAAAAAAAAATTTGCATGAGTTTTTCCTAGTGACATCTCAGTAGAATGATTGAAATGGGGTTACTGTATTTGTAACTTAGAGTTTCTTGTTTTTAACAGTTGATGTTTGCTTTGGAGATCCATGTCAGAATGGAGCGACATGTCAACAGGCTTCTGATGGTTATAACTGTCAGTGTGCTCATGGCTTCCTTGGGTCAAATTGTGAAATCAGTGAGTTATCTAAATTCTATTGCTTGTTCATTTGTTTATTAGTTTTCGTTTCTTTGGTGTTTTTAATTATTATTTAATATTTTTAATTTTTTGTTTGTTTTATAAAATATTTTGTTTGGATATATCTATATGGATATCGATGTTCATTTTTTTTATTAATTTTTTTATTTGTTCATGATAAAATTGACTGCTGTTTTGTGTCTTTTATCTTCCAACTACTTTTTGTTTGACTCCACAGTTGACTACTGTGCCAGCAATCCGTGCATTACAGGCTCCTGTGCATTGATTAATAACAGCTACGCATGTGAGTGTACTAATGGATTTGTTGGAGTCAACTGTGACATAGGTAAGTAACATGTTCCCAGTGAGAGTGTCCAGCTGTCAGTATAGCCGTGGCATACTATCCAAGTTGAGCAATGATAACCCGAGTTAGTATGTGAACAAAACATGCTGTAGATGTATTTGGCTTTAGTCATTGTTGATTGGATGGCAGTTCATGTCGCATTGCAAACCCCCTCACACCCAGCAATGCTAGTCATGGCATGTTGTAGAATATTAACCCTCCTACTACAGCTGCACTTTAGTGGCAAGTTACTATAGTGGACAAAACCAGTCAACTGCCTGTTTTGACTGTTGACCTAAATGTGCACACAGTGGCATTTTTGACTGGTTTTTACTGTCATTTTGACCACCCTGAAGAATACAAGACAATGCTTTTACTAGTCAAAATAGTCGACTCATTTTGACCTGTAAATGTACTTACTACACGTAAGGTTTGACAGTATTCGACTTTTAAGTGCACTAGATATACCTTGGCAAGCATATCAACATTTTGACTGATTTTGACCCTTGCAGTCATAGGAGGGTTAAACATGTTTAATTACTTGTGACTGGACTAAAACTGGCCCAAATTGCATCAAAGTGCACCAGTAATCACATCAGGACCCAACTTCATGGCTCTGCTTACTGTAAGCAGAAATAGGCGCTTACTAACTCAGATAAATATTTGCTTAGCATAAGTGTATATTACGGGATAGCAAGGAATTTTTGCTTGTGCTCAAACATACTTCATGTATAAGGCCGTATCAGAAATGGCGGATTTGGCTATAGCTAGATCATTGTTTCTTCCTATACTTAAACATTTGAAATGTTGTCCATTTATTTCTTTGACAGTCAATCATTGTAACAGTCAGCCATGTTTAAACAACGGTGGATGTCAGCTACTAGAAGATGGATACATCTGCATTTGTCAGAATGGATTCATTGGAATACATTGTGGAATAGGTAACAAAAATTGATTATTTTTGTGGTAGTACAGGTGAGAGGTGGAGATATTTCTTGGAAAAAAGATTTAGCAAAACTGGGTTAATTTTTATGGGGGTGTCCAAATGTTTGTGATCAGTGTCATTCACATGTTATTGTCAACTCTTATTAAGTATACATTTTTTTAATTGTTTAGTATAAAATTGTTTTAAATGTTTAAATAAATGACTTCCATAGTACCAAGATTGCAATAAATGTTGAGAAATTTTACAATAAATTGAATAATAATCATCTTATTGATATATTTTCAGTGAATTATTGCGTGAGCAATCCATGCCTTAACAGAGCCTCTTGTAAACTAGAGATAGACGGTTATGTCTGTCAATGTGTTGCTGGCTATATTGGAGATATCTGTGAAATAGGTAAGATGAAAGATGGAATTAACGGTAATAAATATACCCGAGGGTTGTGTATTCAAGTCTGTTACATTTTATTGAATGATCATATTTTATGTACGGACAAATACCACAACTGATAAAACAGAAAAGATTTTTAAAGATTTGTATCTAACCAGGGTCCAAAGCGCTGCGTACCATTAAGCAAATTTTTGTACTAACTATAGCAGAAAAATTTTTGCTTAAGCATAAGCGTATTTCACAGGTTAGCAAGAAAATTCATAGCGCTGATAACCGTTAAGCACGGAGAAAACCATGCTAACTTGCTGGCCATTATTGCTAGCAAATGAGTGACACAACAATACAAATCCTTGGTGAGTACGCACACACCGCTCTCAATTTTCTCGCTAACCTGTGAAATATGCTTTTGCTTAAGCAAATTTTTCTGCTATAGTTATAGCATGAAAATTTGCTTGCCAGTAAGCGGCGCTATGAAATTGAGTCCTGGGACCAATCTCATAGAGCTGCTAAGTAGAGGATTTTGCTAAGCAAATATTTTTGCTAAACAATATAAAACAGACTACCAGCCAAAATAATACATTTTGTATGAAAGTTTGGCTGGTAACCAATGAAATCTGCTAAGCAAATTGTTATAGTAAGTATATTTATCAGCTCAATGCAATTGACCCCTGGGCTTCATGGCTCACCGTTTGAGATGTACAAAATGAAACTGGCTTAGAGATGACGTCTTCCCCAACCTCAATTTCTCTTCCATTTTTGTTCAGGTTTACACTCTGAACGCTACAATAGACAAGTCCAGCTGTTAGCTGGGTGATAGCTATTGTCAATTAGGGATTATGGGATTAGCTAAGTTGTGGTTGTTTCTTTGTGTTTATCCACTATAGGCCCATATGGATTATGGGGGATGATCACCAGAGTTAAGTGATCTCTTTGTTTGGCTACCAGGATCTGGCTGATAATTATAATACTGGGATGGAATTATCCAAAAATTTGAGGTATTTGGAGGTGGGAAAGATGTCCTCCGAAATTGTCAAAATTTCTATCACCTAAAATTATTTTGCTGTCTTTTGCAGAGGACTATTGTTACAACAAGCCATGTCTGAATGAAGGAATATGTCACTTACAATCTAATGGTTACAATTGTACATGTGTAGTACCATGGGTTGGAGATCAATGTGAAATACGTAAGTAATATTATCCACTCGGTACATCGTCCATCTGATCACTGATCATTTTTCTTAGTTAAAATCCAGCTCAAAAATTTGTTGCACACCAAAAGGTATGGTTTCAACATTGGAATTATGGAATTATTTGATTACAAAATAACCTAAATATTATCTGTAAGCTTACATGTTGTCAAGTATTAAGTAAAGGTGATAATTATCCTATCTGTAGAAATTTAATTTCAGAGAATTTCATTTCACAAAAATAGGTTTAAACTTAACCCTAACCTTCCCAAATCCTCTTTGCTAAAGTGAAGGTTTTTGAAGGATTGAGGTTATAAGGCATACTTGCCTTTCCATGGTACATGTACATCCATGTTTGTTGTAGTGATTGCAAGGTCAGTGCTTGGGTCAGTGCACACTGTTTATTGCTCCATGCATGCAGGGAGGGTCCTTGGCCATGTACATGTATCACAGATTAGAAACACATGTGTGCATACTGTAACGGAACCCCCTCCAGGAATTCCGCCAGTTGGGAATTGTTAAATAAATGACCGGTTACTAATAAGCAAAAAAAAAAAAAAAACCAATGTACTAGCATACGGAAAGTCAACTTCCCAGTTGTTGCCGCTATAATTTCTTTGCGACTTTTATACTACATAATTTCAACACTTATTTACAAGATAAAGGCAGTATGGACTCAAATTAAACAAGAATGCTGTAAATGAAATACAGACTGTTGAACCTTACACTACATGGGGTGACTAACTACACCCCATGTTTTTTATAGTTTAGTAAATTGTACAAAAAAATAAGCCCAATGTGTTCCCTGCACATGTAGCAATGTTTTAATCAATTATTTGGATTAAGCTGGGACGAACAGTCCGTCGAAACAAATGACAGCTTTCCCCAAAATTAACCCCCCAAAATGTTACCCTGCCACATGCACAAGAAACACACTGTCAGAACCCAGAGCTCACATAGCAATACATTAGCAAACATTGGGAATTAATAAAAGGAAATGGAATGGCTGAAACGGATCCACGGTAATAAAAAAAACAAATACAAACTTACATATAGAACCAAGGTGTCACTACATTGAAAAAAGGAAAGAGGCAAATATGTCACCACATGAAAACCAAGCCCTAAAAACTCAGACTCAGGAATCTAACATAATGGCTGATGCTCACTCTCTGGCACGTACCCCAGTCACAAGTCCTTAACAAAAAAATGTGCACAAAGATTTTATACCAAAAACACTAAGCTAAATCACAAAAGGTAAAGAAAAAGGCTTTGTGAACTTTCAGAGGTAGTCTCAGATAAAACACAATGGGTAAAGAAAAATACTAAGGCAACTTCCAACCATGGAGGAAGAAAACTTCCTCCATGTTCCAACAAAAGAGGGTTTAGCATACTGATGGGCTAATTAACTAATGTTGCAAGAGGTTTGACTTTGGGTTCAAAATTCGGTCAACTATGGACTGCCAGCTCTAGCAAAAAAACAACCAAATGACAAGTATACAAAAATACTGTGTAAATGTGATGGAACACAAAATGGGCAGAAATTATCAAAAACTATTTTTGTTAAAATACATGTCATGTGCTTGCTTTACTACTGAAGGATTTTGGAGGATTCAGGTTATGTGTAAGCAAATGGGCCTAGGGAGTTAGGAAGGATTCAGGTTATGTGTAAGCAAATGGGCCTAGGGAGTTAGGAAGGATTCAGGTTATGTGTAAGCAAATGGGCCTAGGGAGTTAAGGTTTAAGAAAGTGTTTCATGACTTCAGTGATGAATTGAGCTTAAACTTTTATAGATTATTTATTTTAGAAATATCTTGATCTGTAAAAGTAAAATAGAGGTAGTTTTGTCTACAACACCAATGTGAACCTATCTTTAACTTATAATATATGGTTCCTTTCATATCTAGCAATATGGTTTGACTTTGGGTTCAAAATTCGGTCAACTATGGACTGCCAGCTCTAGCAAAAAAAACACCAAATGACAAGTATACAAAAATAGTGTGTAAATGTGATGGAACACAAAATGGGCAAAAATTATCAAAACCTATTTTTGTTAAAATACATGTCATGTGCTTGCTTTACTACTGAAGGATTTTGGAGGATTCAGGTTATGTGTAAGCAAATGGGCCTAGGGAGTTAGGAAGGATTCAGGTTATGTGTAAGCAAATGGGCCTAGGGAGTTAGGAAGGATTCAGGTTATGTGTAAGCAAATGGGCCTAGGGAGTTAAGGTTTAAGAAAGTGTTTCATGACTTCAGTGATGAATTGAGCTTAAACTTTTATAGATTATTTATTTTAGAAATATCTTGATCTGTAAAAGTAAAATAGAGGTAGTTTTGTCTACAACACCAATGTGAACCTATCTTTAACTTATAATATATGGTTCCTTTCATATCTAGCAATATGGTTTGACTTTGGGTTCAAAATTCGGTCAACTATGGACTGCCAGCTCTAGCAAAAAAAACACCAAATGACAAGTATACAAAAATAGTGTGTAAATGTGATGGAACACAAAATGGGCAAAAATTATCAAAACCTATTTTTGTTAAAATACATGTCATGTGCTTGCTTTACTACTGAAGGATTTTGTGAAGATTCAGGTTATGTGTAAGCAAATGGGCCTAGGGAGTTAGGATTCAGGTTATGTGTAAGCAAATGGGCCTAGGGAGTTAGGAAGGATTCAGGTTATGTGTAAGCAAATGGGCCTAGGGAGTTAGGAAGGATTCAGGTTATGTGTAAGCAAATGGGCCTAGGGAGTTAAGGAAGGATTCAGGTTATGTGTAAGCAAATGGGCCTAGGGAGTTAAGGTTTAAGAAAGTGTTTCATGACTTCAGTGATGAATTGAGCTTAAACTTTTATAGATTATTTATTTTAGAAATATCTTGATCTGTAAAAGTAAAATAGAGGTAGTTTTGTCTACAACACCAATGTGAACCTATCTTTAACTTATAATATATGGTTCCTTTCATATCTAGCAATACCATGTAACAGCAACCCATGTCAGAATGGAGGGACATGCACTGAAGTAGGAGCTGATTACCAGTGTAAATGCAGACCAGGATGGACTGGAGATGAATGCAACTTTGGTGAGTTTTTAAAAAATTCATTTGAGTAGCAAATCTTAATATTTGAATAATAGAAAATTTGGGTTAAACCAAGTTTATTTTGTGGAAATGAATTGTTGTGTGTGAGCATTTTTATGAGTAAACCTTTTGGTGAGTTTGAAAACTCGTTTAAGTAGCAAATCTCAATATTTAAATAATGGAGTTTTTGGCCGGGTTAAACCAAGGAATCTGTGTGGTAATGAATCATTGTGTGGTTGAACTGAGTAATTGGTTATGTGAGAATGAAATAACATGAGTGCACTTTTGAAACTCACTGAGTAGTAAATCTCAATATTTGAGTTATTGAGTATTTGGGTGAAAGTGAGTAACACGTTTTAAAATGAAGTGTGAGCTAGCAAAGAGTGCACTTTGAAAACTTGATGAAATTACAAAATCTTACTCGGGTCTTTAGTACGTGCTCATCAAGTTCATTGAGTTATTTGTGTGGCAACTGAATGGATTTGTGTGAGCAATGAGTATACCTCTGAGTTTGAAGCTCATTTGAGTAACTGAACTTTCTTAGTCTTAGGTAATGCTGGGTAGCTTGTGTAAGACTTGAAGAGATTCAGTAAGTTGTATCAATAACAAATCTGACATCTTTTCATTTAGGTTTTGATAATCCCTGCGCCAGTGACCCATGTTTCAACGGAGCCACTTGCATCTTACAGAACGCTAACACTGCCTTCATCTGCGACTGTACCCCTGGGTGGGCTGGACCTCTATGCCAGGGATTCGGTAAATACTTCACATGAATGCAAACTTAAAGTGAAATTTGTCATCATTTTGTCATGGCAAATGATTCAGAAATCTGTTCAACTTTTAATCATAAGTTTTAACTTCCGCTTCACTTGGGATTCGCATGAACCGGCATTATGGCTTGTCTTTTTTTTATTGCACTTCAAGATGAACAATACAAAATTATGTTTACTGACTTTAAATTATGAGTGAACATTTGTATTGATTATAGACCTTTGAGTATTTCTAAGTTATGAGTTTTTGCACTAATGTTAAAAATTTATAACCTGTATATATATCAAATACATGTGTATGACTTTTTTATATCTAAGTTAGTAGCCACTTATGAAGAAATGTTGTATTTAGTTCCTCTTACTCAAAAGCTATATCTTGATTCACACAAGTAAGCAAACAGAATGACATTAAAGGGACGGTATTGTCATGATCAACAGGGCATGGAATCAGAATGCAAGTTTTAGATTAACTCAGTGACTGAAAATAATACCCCACATGATAAGGTCATATTACCGTTGCTGCTTCATAAATGAGCCAGTAATTTTCAGTCACTGTGCTCATCTTAAACTAGGACACCGATTCCATGCCCTGCTAAAAGTCTGCTCTGATCGTGACGCTATTGCCCTTGAATGCAAAAATTCAAATACGTTCCTGAAAAGACTAAGTGCATGTATATAAAATGTTCCTGATTTTCCCCCAATTTTGTTTCCTAGCAACCTATGAACCCTGTTCCAGTGATCCATGCTTGAATGGTGGCGAGTGTTTCCCATCCAACTCATTCTACACTTGTACCTGTGTGGGATTCTATTATGGAAATAACTGTGAATTAGGTAAATCAAACTTGATATGTTATGGGAGTGTTGTGGCCGAGCAGTCTAGTGCATCGGACTAAAGTTCTGGTGTTGTCAGAATGTGGGTTCGAATCCCGCCATGGCTGGTCTCGACTCTTTTGTGTCCCTAAGCAAGACACTTAACCATAATTGCTTCGTCCTTGGGATGGGACGTGAAGCCGTAGGTCCAGTGTATTAGATTATTAAAATAATGCACGTAAAAGAACCCAGAACACTTATTGTGGAAGAGTAGGGGTTTACCCCGGTGTTTCTGGTTGACCTTTGGGCACCTTAGAAAAACAGTGTTTCACTGAAAGGTCTTCCCAGGTTAAATAAGAAATAAATAAAAAATGTTTTTCATTATTTTACCAATTTGTGTTTTAATCCGATCATCTTAAAAAAAGGACTCTCTACTATGAAATGAGATATTTCACAAAATAATTGATAAAAGCTTGGCTCAAGAGTAAAAAGTGCCTAAACAGCTACATTTTATTGATGTGTTATAAAAATGATTTATTCTTCTACTAGCGAGTCCGTGTGCGAGTTACCCATGTCAGAACAACGCTGATTGTCGCCATGTCATTCACAACACATATGAAGAATATCAATGTGATTGTCCTATCCTCTACAGCGGGACTAACTGCCAGTATCGTAAGTTTTCTTCTTTGATTGTCTAGATAACCGAGAGAATGATTTCTCTTACAAAGCAAAATTTCTCTTAGCAAAATATTATGCAATGTTCACAATTCGCTAGTCAAAATGTAAGATTTTCTCTGTAATATTAATATTATATACACACAAACACTTTGCTGTCTAAATTATTTTGGTATGCCACATTTTTAAGCAAAATCCTTCCATGTATCAACAAATTTCCTCTGTAAATGGCAGATTCTCAGCTAAATTGGACTTAACAAAAAAAATTGCCAAGCATCAATTTCCTCTGTAAATGGGCATGAAATATTGAAGAGAACATTAATGAATATCATAGAAAAATCTGCATGTTATCTATCTGCTCTGTGCATGCTTGTTGCTAAGACATCTGAATATCACCAGTTAGCATGTACTATTGAATCTATATACATACAAGGGCAGTAACCATGGACAGTTTTCACTGAATATAATTTATTTCTAGCGTATACAAACTGACTTACCATAAATGGTGATACGAGGTGATGCGGATCTTAAATGGCTTCCTAGAACATTTCACCCTCAACAGGGGCCAATTTTCATAGAGCTGATAAGCACACAATGTTAGTAAGCACAGAAAAGTTATGTTTAGCAAAAAAGGCAACCAGCCAAATTGTCACATAATATATATTACTTCTGGCACATTCTCAGCTAAATTGGGCTTAGCAGATAAATTTTCTGAGCAATATTTCTTGCTTAGCAGCTCTGAGATTCGACCCTGGGCCCATTTTCATAGCGCTGCTTGCTGGTAAGCAAATTTCGTGCTAACTACAGCAGCAAAATTTGTTTAAGCATAAGCATATTTCACAGGTTAGCAAGAAAATTGAGAGCGGCATGTGCATACTCACCATGGATTTGTATCGTTGTGTCATTCATTTGCTAGCAATAACGGCCGGCAAGTTAGCGTGCCTTTCTCTATGATTAATGGTTAGCAGAGCTATGAAATGAAAAACGTACAGTAAGCAAACAATCGGCTGCTAAGCGGCTCCATGAAATTGGGCCCAGATAAGTTTTTATTTATAAGTATTTGTTTATTTTTCCTCAGCTAATCCTTGTCTTAGTGTACCGTGTATCAATGGTGGTTCATGTATTAACCGTGGTTCTGCCTATACCTGTGTCTGTCCAACCAACTATGCTGGAAAAAACTGTGAGATCTTCAGTAAGTTCAGTCCAAAATAATTAAATATTTACGTAACCATGCGCGTGAATTAGCATGTGCTCAATATTAACTGCTAATTGTGCTGGAAGTTTCCCACACTGCCAAGGCAATAACAAACTTGTGACGACCATTGGATTTTCACTTACAACTTCTATTATTTCGAGTACAATTTTGCAAGAAATAAAGAGGAAACAACAACAGGCATTCAAGAACTCAATGTAGTGTATTTGTCTATTGTCTGAAGCTTACAAATAGGCCAGAAATCAAAGCACATGTTTTCGTACTTATAAACTGCAGGAAAAATGTTGCCAACTATTTGCAAAGAGTCGATTATTCGTGGAATGTTGCCGTGCATTTAATAGAATAGTAAATTTCACTATTCGCCCAGGCCTAATATTTACTAATCTTGAAAATAATAACTCACAAATTGTTAAGAAATTCTAATTACCTTTACCAAAATAGCAGTTATTGGTCTTACGTTTCAAATCTAGCTGGTTCTTTCTCAAAGGTAAACTTTTCCAATTAAAAAATGTACACCTTTGATAATTACCTGAGTACAAAATTACATTATTATAATATAAATTTTGTACAATACCAGCAAGAAAAATTCCCAGACTATGTTGGAAAGGTGCACATAAAAACCTGGGGTAATGATAGGTTAAAGGGGCAGTATCGTCACGATCAGAGCAGATTTTTGACAGGGCATGGAATCAATGTCCTAGTTATATGACCTAATCAGTAATATTACCTAATCACGTGGGGTATTGTGGTAGTCACTGAGTTAATCTAAAACTAGCATTCTGATTCCATGCCCTGTTGATCATGACGATACTGCCTCTTTAAATACTTTCTATGAAAAATGTTCCAAGTGACTTATTGTTCAATTGACACAGCGCAATCAGTTCTTTACTGAATTAATTTCATATCATTATCTCAACAGCATCCCTTCCTTGTCTGAGTTATCCCTGTCAGAATGGTGGAGTCTGTCTGAACACTGATGATAGCTATGAGTGTTCATGTGTTAATGGATACCAAGGACTAACATGTGAAACAAGTATGTGCATACCATCCAAACCCCTACTTACATATTTCATTTTTTTAAATGTTTTTATTTACATTTATTCACAATTCCGTAGTTTAAATTAAACAAATATTAAATTAAGTTAGACCTACGACGAAGAGGGAAAGACGATCAGAACAGTTCCACCCTTTATACTTATCCCCCCCCCCCCCTAAAAAGACATCCCCAGGATCGCCCCACAAAAAAACTTTTGGCTGTTTTGTGATTTTACCGTGTACAGGATTTCTAAATATTTTCCTAGCTTCTGTAAAATGTTTGATGATTTTGGCTGTCTAGCTTTCAAAACAGGATGTGAATTATTTTTCTTATTGCTGTAAATATTTTGTTAGATTTATTTGTCTTTTTTTGTTACAGTTGTCAACCCATGTCTGAGCTACCCTTGTCAGAACGGTGGCACATGCTTCAAGTCTGCCTCAGCCAATACCTATATCTGTGACTGCCACACCGGTTATGCTGGAAGTCACTGTGAAATATGTAAGTCGAAAACATAAATTTAGTATACATTATTGGTAAAAAGCCTATAAATGCATCCATACTTTATAAGAATCAAGATATATGTATAAAAACCAAACAATGTGTATAAATGCATCCATACTTTATAAGAATCAAGATATATGTATAAAAACCAACCAATGTCTATAAATGCATCCATACTTTATAAGAATCAAGATATATGTATAAAAACCAACCAATGTCTATAAATGCATCCATACTTGATAAGAATCAAGATATATGTATAAAAACCAACCAATGTCTATAAATGCATCCATACTTGATAAGAATCAAGATATATGTATAAAAACCAACCAATGTCTATAAATGCATCCATACTTTATAAGAATCAAGATATATGTATAGAAACCAACCAATGTCTATAAATGCATCCATACTTTATAAGAATCAAGATATATGTATAAAAACCAACCAATGTCTATAAATGCATCCATACTTGATAAGAATCAAGATATATGTATAAAACCAACCAATGTCTATAAATGCATCCATACTTTATAAGAATCAAGATATATGTATAAAACCAACCAATGTCTATAAATGCATCCATACTTTATAAGAATCAAGATATATGTATAAAAACCAACCAATGTCTATAAATGCATCCATACTTTATAAGAATCAAGATATATGTATAAAAACCAACCAATGTCTATAAATGCATCCATACTTGATAAGAATCAAGATATATGTATAAAAACCAACCAATGTCTATAAATGCATCCATACTTGATAAGAATCAAGATATATGTATAAAAACCAACCAATGTCTATAAATGCATCCATACTTGATAAGAATCAAGATATATGTATAAAAACCAACCAATGTCTATAAATGCATCCATACTTTATAAGAATCAAGATATATGTATAAAAACCAACCAATGTCTATAAATGCATCCATACTTGATAAGAATCAAGATATATGTATAAAAACCAACCAATGTCTATAAATGCATCCATACTTGATAAGAATCAAGATATATGTATAAAAACCAACCAATGTCTATAAATGCATCCATACTTTATAAGAATCAAGAGATATGTATAAAAACCAACCAATGTCTATAAATGCATCCATACTTTATAAGAATCAAGATATATGTATAAAAACCAACCAATGTCTATAAATGCATCCATACTTGATAAGAATCAAGATATATGTATAAAAACCAACCAATGTCTATAAATGCATCCATACTTGATAAGAATCAAGATATATGTATAAAAACCAACCAATGTCTATAAATGCATCCATACTTGATAAGAATCAAGATATATGTATAAAAACCAACCAATGTCTATAAATGCATCCATACTTGATAAGAGTCAAGATATATGTATAAAAACCAACCAATGTCTGTAAATGCATCCATACTTGATAAGAATCAAGATATATGTATAGAAACCAACCAATGTCTATAAATGCATCCATACTTGATAAGAATCAAGATATATGTATAAAAACCAACCAATGTCTATAAATGCATCCATACTTTATAAGAATCAAGATATATGTATAGAAACCAACCAATGTCTATAAATGCATCCATACTTGATAAGAATCAAGATATATGTATAAAAACCAACCAATGTCTATAAATGCATCCATACTTGATAAGAATCAAGATATATGTATAAAAACCAACCAATGTCTATAAATGCATCCATACTTTATAAGAATCAAGAGATATGTATAAAAACCAACCAATGTCTATAAATGCATCCATACTTGATAAGAATCAAGATATATGTATAAAAACCAACCAATGTCTATAAATGCATCCATACTTTATAAGAATCAAGATATATGTATAGAAACCAACCAATGTCTATAAATGCATCCATACTTTATAAGAATCAAGATATATGTATAAAAACCAACCAATGTCTATAAATGCATCCATACTTTATAAGAATCAAGATATATGTATAAAAACCAACCAATGTCTATAAATGCATCCATACTTTATAAGAATCAAGATATATGTATAAAAACCAACCAATGTCTATAAATGCATCCATACTTTATAAGAATCAAGATATATGTATAAAAACCAACCAATGTCTATAAATGCATCCATACTTTATAAGAATCAAGATATATGTATAGAAACCAACCAATGTCTATAAATGCATCCATACTTGATAAGAATCAAGATATATGTATAGAAACCAACCAATGTCTATAAATGCATCCATACTTTATAAGAATCAAGATATATGTATAAAAACCAACCTGTGAAAGTTTCATTATTTCATTGTCATTAAAGAGAAAATTGTGAAAAAGTATTCAGACAGAAATATTTGAAGGGATGTTTGATACCATCATCAACCTGATACCAAGTAAGTTTCATGTAAAACTGTGATCATGTATGTTTTCAAGATAACCATTAAGACTAAGAGCTTAAGATCCACAAACACTAATTGGCGTATTGTGTGTACCTTGCGGAGATTAAACTGTCCTGAATTTTAAAAATAGGGTTGCTAAGAAACCTCTTACAAGGGGTTTATATAATAACCCTCAGTCCCCTGGTTTTAACACCTATAAACATGATTGGTTTATCAACCCAGAACAAAGCAAACATTTCTTCTGGAATTATATCATTTGCAACCACTGTTATAAAAATATTTACTAATTGCCCTGGACCTACTAATGGCCCTGGACCTACTAATGGCCCTGGACCTACTAATGGCCCTGGACCTACTAATGGCCCTGGACCTACTAATGGCCCTGGACCTACTAATGACCCTTATCCTTCTTTTACAAATTATCAGTCCCCACACCGTGTGCCAGCGACCCCTGTCAGAACAACGCAGAATGTTTCACCAATGTAGTAGGTCTGATCTATTCCTTTGTGTGTATCTGCAGAGATGGCTACGGAGGAACGTACTGTGAAAACGGTAAATAGATCAAGGGAGAGTTGTTATTCTTGTGTCTTCGTTTAATAGGTCTTTGCCTTTGGGTTGTGTATGGGGTATAAGGTTTCCTTATTATGTTAATGTTGTATGTTCTTTTTGAGTTTTGAGCGTTACATTGTTTTAATTGGATTGTTCTTTTTTATTAATTTCTTTCAACAAAATGGTATCTTAACCTTCCCAGATGAAATACAGATTGGTGCTATGATAGTAATTCAGTGTTAAGTATGACTTGTAATATCTCACTTGCCCGCAATTGTCTCTGTTACATGATTTCAAATTTATTGTTTAGTGTTTTTAAGAAATACTTTTTTTGTTTTGTACTGTGCTTCTCTTGTACATTTTTTAGTTCTTACAAATAATTTTATGGCAGATTTTAAATGTTTAATGTTTATTATATTTTTATATGTGCAGAATGAGAGGAAGATATTTATGCTGGTCATGATGAATAATAAAATAAAATTGAATTGGATTCCACTATTCCAGTAGATTAATTTTTTCATGAATTTTAAAACTGTAAAGTCTAAGATTGGCAAAGAATAATCAGCATATTTGTATGATTTGTTTTGTGTCTTAGTTTCCAATCCATGCAATAGCTCTCCGTGTCAGAATGGTGCTTTCTGTTACACAACAGGGACTGGTTACGCCTGTGCCTGCATGGATGGTTGGTCAGGCATCAACTGTCAAATTGGTATGTAATGGGATACCTACATTCCCTGTTTTAACTGAAATCTAGCACAAACGTGTTCTAAACCTCGTGGTGTTCATTTTCAATTGGTCAGTTGGCAGCTTTCATTGAAAATCCTAAATTCATTTCTAATTTTTCATTTCATAAAAAGACCAGACTATTTATCCTTCCAGCCTCTGTTTAGTTTCAACACTATATATACTCACGGAATTTAAAAACGCATCATCCCAATATTTCAAATATTTTTCAACAGCAGATTATTGCAGTGAGAAATAAGAACATAGGTTAACAATTTATGAGCGCAAATTTTCACATACTGACACAATAAAAGTGCTATGTACAATTATGGCTTCAATTTATCACTGCATATAAGTTATACATATTTATTCAGAAATATAAGTTGATGCGTTTTTAAATTCCGTGAGTGTACATTTCATAAGCAAAAAACAGTTCTGATTTAACCGTTTTTTTGTCCAGTTTGAACAAAGAAGTTACTATAATTTGTTTTGCTCAACAGAACCTGATCGATGCAGTAGTTCTCCATGTCAGAACTCTGGCTTCTGTTTTAACACTGTGATTGGATCCCAATACCAGTATACATGTTACTGCATGCCAGACTTTGGAGGTCCTAACTGTGAGATTCCAGGTATGTGTGTCCATATCTGCTCTGTGCACATCCTAGCCCTCTAGTGGTGAAAATGCACCCAGTCTCCTAGTCTAGGGCATTGTATGTGTATAAATGCCCATTCTCCAGGGATCCCAGAAACGTGTGTCTAAATCCACTCTGTGCACATTGTAGCCTTCTAGTGGTGAAAATGAACCCAGTCACTGACTCTAGGGCATTTTATGTGTACAAAACCCAATTCTCAAGAGGCATGCATGCTCTATGTGGGACATTCACCAGCAAATTGAACTCAGAAACTCAGAGCCTTAATTTACTCAGATCCTGCTCTGAGAACAAACAAGTGCAATTATTGACGTATAAGGCATGTGCCATTAGCCATGTGCATGTAACTGTATACATTTACAGCATGCATACATCATGGATATTTTCATTATCACCAGCGCCTCGGATTAGGTTTCTAGATAGATGGCGCTTTATAAGTTTCATTATTATTATTATTAATGTACTTCTCAATGATGTATGTTGATCACTTCACATTTGTCAAATTTGGTGTAATTTGGAAAGTAAGCTAGAGAAAAAGCCAGATTATACTTTTGGTAGGGCAGAAGAGGCATTAATAACATTAAAAGAAATCTTCAAAACTTAAACACATGATGGGGGTGGGGTGGTGTTTTGGCCAATTCCCTTAATTTATAAATTTTGAATCTGAATTATCATTGACAGTGGTAGTAATTGCCTGTAGTAGCCAGCCGTGTCAGAATGGAGGGACATGTTTTGAATCTTCTTCAGGTGGATCATACGCATGTATCTGTGGGAATGATTACAGTGGAACCAACTGTGAAATTGGTAAGTTTTAACTTCTTACAGTGTCAGGTGTTCAGGAGAAAATAGTAAAAAATGCATTCAGATTTGTTTTATTATGACATGGAATTTTCTAAATTGGGAAGTTATTTATTAACTTTTAAAATATTCAAATAAACCACAGGGGAAACCTTTTTGTTTGAAATAACATCACCTCAGACAAAATTATTTCAAATAGAGTAAGCATACTTGTAAAAAGTAGTTTGGCCAACATTACCAATGCTGTACCTTCCCTTCAATGTATATCTCGATTCAAAGAGAGTAAGCATACTCATAGAAGCAGTTTGACCAACATTACCAATGTTGTACCTTCCCTTCAATGTATATCTCGATTCAAAGAGAGTAAGCGTACTCGTAGAAGCAGTTTGGCCAACATTACCAATGTTGTACCTTCCCTTCAATGCGTATCTTGATTCAGAGAGAGTATAAAGCATACTCATAGAAGCAGCTTGTCCAACATTACCAATGTTGTATCTTGATTCAAAGAGAGTAAGCATACTCACAGAAGCAGTTTGGCCAACATTACCTATGCTGTACCTTCCCTTCAATGTATATCTCGATTCAAAGAGAGTAAGCATACTCACAGAAGCAGTTTGGCCAACATTACCAATGCTGTACCTTCCCTTCAATGTATATCTTGATTCAAAGGGAGTAAGCATACTCACAGAAGCAGTTTGGCCAACATTACCAATGTTGTACCTTCCCTTCAATGTATATCTTGATTCAAAGAGAGTAAGCATACTCACAGAAGCAGTTTGGCCAACATTACCAATGTTGTCCCTTCCCTTCAATGTACATCTTGATTCAAAGAGAGTAAGCGTACTCGTAGAAGCAGTTTGGCCAACATTACCAATGTTGTACCTTCCCTTCAATGTATATCTTGATTCAAAGAGAGTAAGCATACTCACAGAAGCAGTTTGGCCAACATTACCAATGTTGTCCCTTCCCTTCAATGTACATCTTGATTCAAAGAGAGTAAGCATACTCATAGAAGCAGTTTGGCCAACATTACCAATGTTGTACCTTCCATTCAATGTATATCTTGATTCAAAGAGAGTAAGCATACTCACAGAAGCAGTTTGGCCAACATTACCAATGTTGTACCTTCCCTTCAATGTATATCTTGATTCAAAGAGAGTAAGCATACTCATAAAAGCAGTTTGGCCAACATTACCAATGTTGTCCCTTCCCTTCAATGTATATCTTGATTCAGAGAGAGTAAGCATACTCATAGAAGCAGTTTGGCCAACATTACCAATGTTGTACCTATCCTTTTAACCAAATTGTTTAAGAGCTTTATTTTGTTTTGATAATATGACTGTATGATTTCATATCAACAGATATGACCAACCCTTGTTTGAACAACCCATGTGCTAATGGTGGCTTCTGTTCTACGACAGTCAATACACCTGTATATATGTGTACTTGTGTTAACAGCTTCACTGGAGACAACTGTGAAATAAGTAAGATTTCACTTACATTTTGTCATTAAAGGGACAGTATCATCACGATCAACAGGGCATGGAATCAGAGTGCTAGTTTTAGATTAACTCAGTGACTGAAAATAATACCCCACATGGTAAGGTCATATTACCATTGCTGCTGCATAAATGAGCCGGTAATTTTCAGTCAGTGTTCATCTTAAACTAGGACACTGATTCCATGCCCTGTTGAATGTCTGCTCTGATCGTGACGATAGTGTCCCTTTAACCTTTTCTTGTGATGTTTAGCCCAATAACAACTGCATCATATCCATGTTAATTATACAACAATGATTGTTAAAACTTATAGCTTTGCATGGTGAGGAGGATAAGTAAGACTAATTGCGGTGACACCATGTGAAATGCTCAATTGAGTAGTAATTAGTTCTGAATAGAACTGGAGGTTACAACTCTACGTTGTACCTCCATTAACAATGATTGTTAATACATCATTCCACCAGCACTCAGTAAAATTTTTGATTACATGGCCCATGTCTCAAAAGTTTGTTAAAAGTGATAGTTTATCAATGGAGGTGTTTGTCAATTGTTCGTATTTGCCGCTGTTTTTCAACATGTTAAATGCTTGATTTTGAACTCATTTGGTTGGATTCAAACTGCAACTGTAGCCACAAAGTTTGGTTTTTCCATGGCAACCTATAATCTCTGGTGTTCCTTTTGCAGGTTTGCTGGCTTACAACACAAATTGTTACAATCACCTTGTCTGTCCATTAGTCAGTTTTCTGAACCATGAATATTCTACATTGCATTGTACAGTCAATGACTTGAACTGTGTGTAATGAATGCTGTATATGGATTTAGATGTTTTCATGTCAGCTGGAACATTTCAGAATAATTTATTCATAACATTATCTCCATCCTTTATCATTGATCCTTTACAGATGTTTCTAATCCCTGCGGTAGCTCTCCTTGTCAAAACAGCGGCACCTGCTTCCCTTCATCAGACAGTTTTAACTGTAACTGTCCCACCGGGTTTTATGGATTGCAGTGTGAATCTGGTAAGTTGTGTCCAAGGATTCTTTTACCAAACATGTTTATTATGGAACCAATTTTCTTTTTAAATTGAAAGACCAAATTCTCCTTATGGGCTCTCTAATTAAAAAAAATCTATGACATAGATTAATATTTCAATTTTTGAAAGAATAAATTGGCATAATTTAATTGGAAAATTACAGCTCACTGTTTCTTGCCTTGAAAATGTCAATTTAAAAGGAATTTATTTGACTGTTTCAGCCATTCAGGCTGATATCTGATTGAGCTCAATTTCAAACTATTAGCACAAAACATTCATCAGAATGTGGGTTGGAATCCTGGCCGCGACGGTGGTGCTTGTGTCCTTAAGCAAGACACTTAACTATAATTGCTTCTCTTCACCCAGGAGTATAAATGGGGACCTGTGAGGGCAGAGATGGTAATTGTGTTTGATTAAGCTCATTGCGCTACACATTTGGCAGCATGGGCTGCATACTCCCCAGGGAGTTGAGATGGTTCTAGGAATGATATAACTGGCCCGATGACAGGGGTAATAATGTTCATGTGCCATGAGTGTCAAACTTGGTTGATACTGGTGTCCATTATTATTATTACATCAATCTGTAAAGACATTTTTATGAATATTAATGCACATTTTGTTTTTATCCATGTCTATAGTTCTGAATCCATGTTCTAGTCTGCCGTGTTTGAATGGTGGTCAATGTCTAACCAATCGGATTACAGAGTATGTGTGTCAGTGTCTGGTAGGCTACGGTGGTGTCAATTGCCAAACAGGTAAATCTAATCTTACTTCAGTCAGACGTCTTATATCTATAGGCCTGTGATTTCTCAGGATTTTTTTCTGATTTCAGGATTTTTTACAAATCTCCCTTTGCCTCAAAATTATCTTGACTTATCTTGAAGAAAAGTAGCCAAACCTCTTGTTTGTAGTAATGTGGACAGTCATCCAAAATTAAACATCCAGGAGGTTCAGGGGGCTTTGTCCTCTAGACCAAAGGGAGACTTAGGCCCATTAGCCATTTTTCAGAATGTTATACTTTGGTCAAATTACACCCCTGTATCTACATGGTTAATCTGCAGGGGTGAACCTTATAACACCCATCAGCAAGGAGCAGGTTAATTTGCCATCAGGCAGATACAACTACATAATAACTTGTCCAACTGGCTTGTAACATTTCAGAGTATAGCATGTGTAGCTGGCCAAATGCTTGACCGAATGTTTCGATACTTAAATTTTGGTCAAACTCTTAACTGTAGAGAGTCACCTGCCCATCTGGCTATAGTGTCATGAAAAGTCCAGGCATGTTCATCTGTGCATTGTGAGGCAAGGTCAGTACTCCTCGTCCCTGACTCTCTATCCACATGTCCCACCTTGTCAGCTATGGAGACAGAGCTGTTTCTAGTTCTGAATTGTGCCCATGGAATTCTATATCGGAATAACTCAGAACACAGAATGACTTAGCATACTTCACATGCCCTTGGTCCCGTTTCAATCTCATGCTTGAATGGAATGGACCTTCATAAAAGCGGCCATCTTGGTTTTCTAATACACAGATCTATGGGATTCAAAATGAGGCTAATGTCCAAAGTAGACTGGTGCTTATCAAACCAAATTTCTGTAATGATGATTTCTGATGTGAAGTCAGGGAACCAGCATTCATCTGTTACAGGTTATTCCAGTTTGTAAGCACTTTGTAATACTACAGTGCCAATTTATAATTTCAAATCCTTTGTTTTTTTTCCCTATAGTATATGATCTGTGTTCCAGTAACCCATGTCTGAATCAAGGAACGTGTGTCAACCTGGGTAACTCCTACCAGTGTAATTGCTTGCAAGGGTACTCTGGAGATAACTGCCAATTTTGTAAGTTCCTTGATAAGTAAACCCACATATTAACATATATTTTCACCAATCTGTAGATTTGAGGGCACCTAAGGTTTTCAAGAATATAATTGAAATTCACTATATGCTTGAATGAACGTAAACTCTTTCCAGGTTCTATGGCTCATGCATTTGTGCAAGAAGACACTGTACACATTACAAAGCCTATTGGCGTCGGGCATGGCCTAAAGAGGGTGCCATTTACACAAGCACAATTGTCGTCAGGGCACTATTATTATCATGCATTTACCTCCAAGTATAAGATTACCAGGGAAGAGTGTTTCTCTGTCTAATGTATAACAAAACGGTGGAATGAAAACCTGTTTTTCAGGTAGAAAACCGTCTTATATCCAAAACATAAAGGTATGAAATTTTGAAGGGGCGGGTGATATGTCCCCCCGCTTCCACCCTTCTCCTCCATCCTCCATCATTGCAATGTACTTTGGTCTTTCCTCTCCATTCAGTATCGCTCCCTGCAGACCCTTGTGTGAGTAAACCATGCCAGAATGATGGTTTCTGCCTGACACAAGACCTCAACCAAGGATACCAGTGCTACTGCAGACAAGATTACACCGGCACGCATTGTGAGATCTGTAAGTCAATTTATACTTTGAGCTGTATGTAGCGATGAGTGTTATAGACCTTAACCATGGAGCAACCATCTTGATTTTTTTATACACAAGTCTATGGGGTGTCGTGGCCGAGCGGTCTAGCTTACCGGATTCAAGTTCTGGTGTTAGCAACATAATGTGGGTTCGAATCACGGCCGTGACACTTGTGTCCTTGAGCAAGACACTTAATCATAATTGCTTCTCTCCACCCAGGGGTTAAATGGGTACCTGTGAAGGCAGAGTTGGTTTGCTCTATATGCGCTAGAAATGGCAGCAATTGAGCTGTATACTCCCCAGGGAGCTGAGATGGTTTCAGGAATGATTTATGAGCCTTATGAGCCTTATGAGCAGGGATAATAATATAATGCGCCTTGAGCACCACTTAGTTGGTGGATACGTGCGCTATATAAATCCACACATTATTATTATTATTATTATTATGGGAACCAAAGTGAGGCTTGTGTTCCAACAGACTGGTGCCTATCAAACTGTGTATTTTGCCATGGTAATTTCTAAATGGCAGTCAAGGTGCAAGATATTGATGTGGACAGATGTAAAGCACATCCAATTTGAATGACAATGGCATTACATGATGCCACATAAATTATCCTTGAAACTCGAGTCCACTCCCCATTTAAAAAGAAAGTTATGAATATTTTCTAACATAAATATTTGATTACTTTTTTCCTTAGCTCCTACCCCTGAGAATCCATGTCAGAGTTCCCCCTGCCTGAATGGAGGAGTCTGTTACCGTAGCAACAGTGGAGATACCTATGTTTGTTCGTGTTTCAATGGCTTTACTGGAATACACTGTGAAAATGGTAACGTCAAAACCAATGTTTTTCTGATTGTCAAAAGAATTGCATTCAGAAAAATCTCTACCATAACTTATTGAAATATAATGCTGTTTGCAACTTATCCACACCCCTTGAACACCCACGCACATCATGTATTTCAATATTTCAAATTGACCCAGTCTTCGCACTTCCGCATTGAAACTGAGGCTCTCTGTGTCAAGTCACAACACCGATGTGAGGTAGACAATAGAATGACTCATGCTCCCATCATACAATGCATGCGTCAACACTGAGAGCCTCTTTATCAAACCCGGAAGTGAGCAGATCAACGTTAATTTCATCGTCTTGGGATTTGTCTGTTCTCTATTGTCCTGACAACCGAGGACCATATTGTTCTACATTGTGATAGCAACCGAGGACCTCTTGTCTCTTTTGTTGTAAGTCCTCAGTTTGAATGCTATCCGTGGGGCATATTATACACATCTTATACAAACATTGTTCCCCACTTTTGTTCACTTTGTTGTTGACTTAATACTTTTTTCAGCATGTCCGATTTGTACATGTTATTCAATTGAGGACATTTGAAAACAATTAACTGCCAACTGAAGACTGCCCTCTTTTGTTATAAGTCTTTTAGTGTACAACCCCCTAGGTCATTCATATTTTTGAAGACACACACATAAATATTTGATTTATTTCTGTTTAAATCTCTCAGCTGCTGTACCTGAGAATCCATGTGATAGTGTTCCCTGCCAGAATGATGGAATCTGTTTACGTAGTAATTCCAGGGATGCATTTATCTGTAGTTGTATCAATGGCTACACTGGGATACAGTGTGAAAATGGTAGGACCCCCCCCCCCCCCAACTAGTAATAATGCTAGTGATTTGGCACTAACTAATAGTGTTAATTCTGAAACTTTACACTCATACATATTCATATCTTACTTGGATATACTCATACATATTCGTATAGTACTTGTTTACACTCATACATATTTATATCTTACTTGTTTACCCTCATACATATTCATGTACACTCATACATATTCATATCTGACTTGTTTACACTCATACATATTCATCATATCTGACTTGTTTTCACTCATACATATTCATATCTTGATGAATAACTGATCAACTTTAAATTCATCAGAGGTCATCCAATCTATATTTGATTTATCCACAGCACCAGTCTCTCAGAATGCTTGTGATTCCTCCCCGTGTTTGAATGGAGGAGTCTGTTACCCACAAGGCACTGGTTACTTATGCAACTGTGCTGAAAACTATGTTGGAATCAACTGCCAAACGTGTAAGTTAATTTAAAAGTTCATAAAAGTAACGTTCATTTCACACCTAGCTAACTTCTGCCTACTCTTGTGTATATATATATATATGTGTATATATATATATATATATTCTGTCCCATTTTGCCTTTGAGAAATAACCTGTTAGGCTCAAAACGTAAGGCCATTAAAACCCTCCTACACATTGAAGCCACTCCCAACCACTAAATTCTGTTCTTCAGCAACCTTCAGTACATACATGTACAAGCCTTCTGTCCTTTCCAAGTAATCTTACAAAATCAACTCTGTGCCACCCAAGTCCACTGTAAATGTTTGAACATATTAGTATGGCCTGCAATGTATCGATGGGAGACCACTTTACCCTGTAATCTCAGTGGTGTGACAGTGCACAGAAGGGTAACCATAGGAGGCCACTGGCAACAGCTAATGGCTTGGAGTGGCCTGAATGGGTTATTTAAAAAAATGCACTGATTGTAGGAAGGTTAATAATTACTTTGCTAAAAGTAACATGTAAGATTGGTAATTCAGTTCATATTTTTCAGTCACTTTTCCTATTATTGTATTAATTGTGAAATGTTTGTTCTATCGTTGTTTAGATGTAATGCCAGTAGAGCCATGCCAGAGTAATCCATGTCAGAATGGTGGTGTGTGTTTCAAACAAGGATCAGGTTATATATGTGCATGTGCTGATGGATATGCTGGATTGGACTGTCAGATAGGTAATATATGCAACTTGTTACCATAACAAACAACTTGCCTTTAGCATAGGATTGATAATTCTTTCATCAGTAACCAAATGGTCAAATGTTAAAACTTACTTTGTGTAAAGGCCGACTGCCACCTCCGAGGTTTAGCATCCTAACTTGGGGCATGATCTCTGGCTACACAGCATGTATGGGTTTCACGACTTCTAACGAGTGCCCTCAGATCAAAGATATTAACAAGTGGAAAAACCACCAACCATAGTGCAGGGCCCAATTTCATGGCACTGCTTACTACAGAATTCTGCGCTTACGGCGCATAGAATCACACGCTTTTTATGGCGCCGTAAGCGCAGAATTCTGTGGTAAGCAGCGCCTTGAAATTGGGCCCTGGATAGCTCAGTTGATAGAGCACCTGCACAGTCATCCAGAGGTCGTAGGTTCAAATCCCACTCAAATCAATTATTCTTTGTTTACTCCAAAATACATTTCTGTTGTTTTTTTCCTAACAGTAACAGATCCCTGTGGAAGCAATCCTTGTTTGTTTGGTGGTGTATGTCTGTCTAGTTCCTCCAGTGAGTTCACCTGTGCATGCCGGGAGGGCTACACTGGTTCCATCTGTCAAACAGGTAGGAAATAGTAATTAGGAAAGTTTTCGGAAGCACCATGTAACAAATCTCTAAAGTAGAGGTGTTGGCTCTGAGAAGAGCCGGTTTTGTTCTCAACGTTTCGGCAAGTATGCTCTGGCCGTAGGTAGGAAATATTCTTCTTTACAAGAATTTTGTATTGAGAAAGATTCTGCTGAGATCAAAATGTCATGGTATTTTTATGTTTACAGTATTCCTTTATTAAAAATCTATTGGTTGTTTTTACTAGCCATTACCTACTAAATTTGTCCCTTCTGTGGTGCAAAAAAAAAAAAAAAAAGAATAAAATCAATGATTATCGGATTTTGTTTTCATTTCCATAGTAACCGGCTGTGCAAGCAGTCCCTGTCAAAATGGCGCAGTCTGCTTGGTGATCGCAGAGAATGGATTTGAATGTGAGTGCTCAAGTCCAATGTATGCTGGCACATTCTGTGAAATAGGTAAGTCACTTCTAAACCTGAAATATTGATTCAATTTGCATATCATTCTTGTCTGACCTTTGACCCAGTGATGTCATCAATCTTGATTAAAGACTGATTTCTTTCTACCATTTAGGATTTCTCACACATTTTAATATAAGTGTGTGTTCTTTGTCTTAGTAACCTTTGCTGTCACAATCTCAAAGGGCTACAAGATTTTAGAGAATTATTTCAAATTGAAATGCACATTTTGTCCTGTCAGAACAACAAGGTCGTATGTGCAATAGTGCACAAATTTGCATACATTAAAACAGTTATGAGTGCAACAAGGTCATATCTTCTTCCATAGGTTTTACATGTTCATCCTGGAACTCTGTCAAAAGATACGACCTTGTTGCACTGAGCAAAATCCATCTCTGCAACAAGGTCGTAACTATGATACGACCTTGTTGCACTGATGCGACGATTTTCTCTAAAATGAGCGCAATTTGGACAGAATACTTTTTAAGGATGTTACATACATCCCACAAAAGTCGTAACTATTATACGACCTTGTTACACTGATACGACGATTTTCTCTAAAATGAGCGCAATTCGGACAGAATACTTTCTAAGGATGTTAAATACCATCCCATAAAATCCATTCAATCATTGTAGTATCGATTAATCATAAATAATGAGATATCCCATCTCAAGAATGAGTAAAGGCAGGGAAGAGTTAGTTCCTACCCCTCCCCCCTTTGTCACTTCCCTTAACTATGCATTAGAAAGAACACACATTTTATTAACCCTAACTCCCCAGGCCTATTTCCTTATACATAACCTGAATCCTTCCTAAGTCCCTAGGCCCATTTGCTTACACATAACCTGAATCCTTCCTAACTCCCTAGGCCCATTTGCTTACACATAACCTGAATCCTTCCTAACTCCCTAGGCCCATTTGCTTACACATAACCTGAATCCTTTCTAACTCCCTAGGCCCATTTGCTTACACATAACCTGAATCCTTCCTAACTCCCTAGGCCCATTTGCTTACACATAACCTGAATCCTCCAAAATCCTTCAGTAGTAAAGTAAGCACATGACATGTATGCACACATGTGTTTCTAATCTGTAATATGTACATGGCCAGGGACCCTCCCTGCATGGAGCAATAAACAGTGTCCACTGACCCAAGCACTGACCTTGCAATCACTATAACAAACATGGATGTACATGTACCATGGAAAGGCAAGTATGCATAATAACCTCAATCCTTTAAAATCATTCACTTTAGCAAAGAGCATGTAGCATGTAACCTCAATCCTTCAAAATCCTTCACTTTAGCAAAGAGGATTTTGAAGGATTTGGGTAGGTCAGGAGTTAGGGGCACTAAAAACATTTGTTGACCAAACTGTGTCCTTTCTTTGGCAGAGGTCAATCCTTGTTTGAGCAATCCTTGTGGCATCGCAGGTACCTGTGAGAACTTGTTCACATTTTACCGGTGTAATTGTGAGTTAAGTTGGAGGGGACTCAACTGTGAAGTTTGTGAGTATATTGTTTTGTATGTAAAATTGAATATAAACAATCTTAAATCATTTTCTCAATGTTTTTATTAATGAAACAACATAACAAACTGTAATCATGTTTTGTATATCTATTTCAGCTCCCTGTAATGAGAATCCTTGTCTGAATGATGGCATATGTTCTCTGTATGGGACTGAACGTAGATGCCAATGTACATCAGGCTGGACTGGAGATCTGTGTCAGAGAGGTAAGCGTCCATGTTATGTGTAGCTGCCTGTCTTGGTAGCTGGAATTTTAGCTGGTGGGCTGGCTGGCTGGTTGGTTGTTTGGCTGGCTGGCTGGCTGGCACTGGATGGCACTGGATGGCACTGGCTGGCTGGTTGTTTGGCTGGTTGGTTGGTTAGTTGTTTGGCTGGCTGGCTAGTGCTGGATGGTTGGTTGGTTGGCTGGCTGACTGGCTGGTGCTTGATGGTGCTGGCTGGCTGGATGGGGCTGGCTGGCTGGTTGGCTGGCACTGGATGGTGCTGGCTGGCTGGTTAGTTGTTTGGCTGGCTGGCTAGTGCTTGATGGCGCAGGATGGCTGGTTGGTTGGTTGGCTGGCTGGCTGACTGACTGGCTGGCGCTTGATGGCGCTGGCTGGCTGGCTGGTTGGCTGGCTGATTGGCTGGCTGATTGGTTGCCTTGTTGGCTGGCTGGCATGTCTGCTGGTTAGCTGGCTGGCTGGCTGGTTGGCTGGCTGGCTGATTGGTTGCCTTGTTGGCTGGCTGATTGGTTGCCTTGTTGGCTGGCTGGCATGTCTGCTGGTGAGCTGGCTGTTGGATCACTCCATTGTCTAGTGTCTCTATTTCTTTTGTCCATTTGCCAGTCACTTTTGTCTATCTCGTTTTACATATGTATATGTTATTGCACATTGTTGTTTATCTTTCAGTTTAGTCTTTGTGTCTTTCTTGATTTGATGTTATTTTGCCTATATGTTTTATCAGTATTATTTCTTGATAATTTGTATTTTATCCATCGTTTCTTTGAATGCTATTTCTGCAATTCTATTTACTTCATTATTCTGTTCCTTCAGTGAGTGATGTCTGTTTAAGTAACCCATGTCAGTATGAGGGTATGTGTCTGGTTACACAACCTAATGTGTATACATGTATGTGTGCTGAAGGCTATGTTGGAACCCACTGTGAGATATGTAAGTAACTGCTTCAGCTGTCTCATATGTTTGGTACTTATTAAAGATTTTAAAGCCTGTGTTTTCCACTTTTACTGTAAATTTTCAGCATTTTAATTTTTTTTATCAAAACAATTATTTTTATCAATTTTTTTTTTATCAAAACAAGGTTAGCATCACTTCTTCGCAGCAAATTGGAATTTCAGATTTGTTAGTAAGAAATTACTTCACTACCACAAGATAGACGTTTGAGTTAGGACCCAAAATTTGCAACAATTTTGTTTTCGGGGCTGATAATGACAGATAATTATCTTGATGTGTATTTCAACAGCCGTGCTTCCATGTGACAGCTCTCCTTGTATGAATGGTGCTACCTGCCTACCAATCTTCACCACAAGTTATGTCTGTCAGTGTGCACCCGGATTTGTTGGTGATTCTTGCCAAAATGGTATGTAGTTTGTGTTTGTACCCCTCCTAATCTAAATGCACTTTAGTGACAAGTAGCTATAGAGGTCAAAATCAGTCAACTGCCTGTTTTGACTGTTGACCCAAATGTGCACACAGGGGCATTTTTGACTGGTTTTTACTGTCATTTTGACCACCCTGAACAATACCAGATAATGCTTTTACCAGTCAAAAACAGTCGACTCATTTTGACCTGTAAATGTACTAACTGCACATAAGGTTTGACAGTGTTTGACTTTTAAGGCAAGTATATCAACATTTTGATGGATTTTAACCCTTGTAGTAGTAGGAGGGTTAATGTGATTAAATTATAGTATACATGATTACAAATTTGAGGCAATTTAAAAAAAATAAATCATTGCATATAATTCACTGTAGCTGGGACAGTGATGGGATCAAGACATAAACTGCTGCACATACACATATCTTCCCCAAACCATTCAAATACCAACAGCAGGGTTCGTTGGATTTTGATGGACTCAGTACTGTATAGCCCAGACAGGGATACTTTCCATGGGGCTGGGTGTCTCAATTCCAGCTAAGTCCAACAGTTTGGTGGTAGTGTTACTGCATGGTGTTGTATTTTGATGGACTCAATACTGTATAGCCCTGACAGGAATACTTTACATGGGGCCGGGTGTCCCAATTCCAGCTAAGTCCAACAGTTTGGTGGTAGTGTTACTGCATGGTGTTGTATTTTGATGGACTCAATACTGTATAGCCCAGACAGGAATACTTTACATGGGGCTAGGTGTCCCAATTTCAGCTAAGTCCAACAGTTGGGTGGTAGTGTTACTACATGGTGTTGTATTTTGGAGGATTCAGGAAGGTTCTTAGCCAAAATAGCTAGGGGGGTTAGGGTAATCAAAACATAAATGGTTCACTTAAATCTTGTTGTAAAGTTTGTATCAAATATACCTTGAAATATATATGTCTCTTGTGCTATATAAATAGCGCCACCATTGTTAGCTTAGATTTTTCTCTTTAAAATTCTTGTTTCCATTTTGAAACAAAAATGGCCCTAATTTGTCGTAACCTTTTATGAAATCTGTTTTTCAGTACGAGATCCGTGCAATCCAAACTTCTGTCAGAACAGCGCCACTTGTGAAAGTCATGGAGCTGGGTTTTCCTGTACTTGTCCCCCACACTATGCTGGAGTTCTTTGTAATGAAGGTAAGCTATTTACACCATTGGCGTTCATCTTGGGGGATGGGGGTATATATTCACCCCCCCCCCCCATCCCCATTTTTTTATCCTGGGTCTAATTTCATAGACCTGTAAAGCACACAAATTTGCTGAGCACAGAAAATTCATGCTTAATAAAAACAGGTTACCAGTCAAATTGTCACATCATTTATATTGCTTCTGGCAGGAGGTTACCAGTCAAATTGTCACATCATTTATATTGCTTCTGGCAGGATGTTACCAGTCAAATTGTCACATCATTTATATTGCTTCTGGCAGGAGGTTCTCAGCTAAATTGTCACATCATTTATATTGCTTCTGGCAGGAGGTTCTCAGCTAAATTGTCACATCATTTATATTGCTTCTGGCAGGAGGTACTCAGCTAAATTTTGCTTAGCAGATAAATTTGCCAAGAAATATCTCATGCTAAACATCTCTGTGATATTTGACCCACGTGGGATGGTAAAACTTGCATTTCTTAATCATGGTGTGTTAGGGATGCCAAATGACATCATAAACTATGAACAACTTCACCCTGAAAATACCCTGAAAAATCAGTTTTGCCTTGAAATAACAGTTGACCGTAATTTCACTGCAATTTCACGGTGTTGGCAATATGTTCACGGTGATTTCACGGCAAATTCACGGTGCTCTCGAGAATTAATGAGCTGCCCCAAAACTTCCACGAAAAGTTCATGGCATTTTCACAGTGTTTTCACGGCGAAATAATAGTATATATATATATATGTTCTTGTCTCTGTAGTTTTGCCATGTAATCCTAGTCCATGTAACAACAGGGGTGAATGCCTAGTGACTGAGGAGGGTAACATTGATGGATATACCTGTGTCTGCCAGAATGGCTGGCTCGGAAATCAGTGTCAAACAGGTGGGTTTTTTATATTCATCTCATATCTCCCCCGCCCCTCAAACGGGTTCCAGAGGTGAAAAATTCCCTTCATTAAACCCCTCCACATCTATGCTTCATTTTCATCTCAATCTATATATTTATTTACAGTAAAGATGCTTGCTTGTTTAGATTTATTTACAGTAAAGATGCTTGCTTGTTTAGATTTATTTACAGTAAAGATGCTTGCTTGTTTAGATTTATTTACAGTAAAGATGCTTGCTTGTTTAGATTTATTTACAGTAAAGATGCTTGCTTGTTTAGATTTATTTACAGTAAAGATGCTTGCTTGTTTACATTTCACTTATTAATATATATTAATCTTATTTTATACTTCATTGTCATTTTATATTTCCCATATTTTGCTTGTATCTTTTTCCTGTTCTTTTAATTTTCCAACATTCTAAACTGTGTTTTTAAATATATTTCCTCTTAATATTTCCTTTATTTCCTGCTTTCATATGCCACCATTTAAAGGGACAATATTGTCACAATCAACAGGGCATGGAATCGGAGTGCTAGTTTTAGATTAACTCAGTGACTGAAAATAATACCTCACATGATAAGGTCATATTACCATTGCTGCTGCATAAATGAGCCAGTAATTTTCAGTCACTGTGTTCATCTTAAACTAGGACACCGATTCCATGCCCTGTTGAAAGTCTGCTCTGATCATGATGATATTGTCCCTTCAATATTGTCATTATGTTACTAATGTTCTTTTACTGTTTATTTCCCTGATATGATATCTCTATTTATTTCCCTGATATGATATCTCTATTTATTTCCCTGATATGATATCTCTATTTATTTCCCTGATATGATATCTCTATTTATTTCCCTGATATGATATCTCTATTTATTTCCCTGATATGATATCTCTATTTATTTCCCTGATATGATATCTCTATTTATTTCCCTCTCTCATGCAGCTGAGATTGATCCATGTGATAGCAGTATCTGTTTGAATGGTGGTATCTGTCGCTCAGAATCTATTGGTTCAGCCATTAAGAACTTTAAGTGTATTTGTCCTATGGAGTGGAGTGGACAAACCTGTAACATAGGTATGTTATGTATAAGGCCAACAAAAAAAGTCTCTGGTTTCTTGTCATCGGCCGGATTCAAAATCAGTGCGGTGATGTGTTTTTTTAATTTTTTTATCAGCCATCTTTTTTTTTTTGCAAACAGGGAAATACTTGATAACATTATGTGGGGACCAAATTTCCCATACACAAAGTATGGTGGCTAAGAGAGGCCTCACAAATCCGGCAAACGTTCATACCTCTATGTGAAAAAGTCGTTTAAAGCACAGCTTGGCAGAATTCCAATCGATCCAGCAATTTTGGCTGCAATTGGACATCGTTTCATAGCAAATAAAAAGAAAATTAAAAATGCTGACGCGCGGGGACACCAGAAACCAGAGACTTTTTTGGGGGGGGGGCCTTATGATTCAACCCACTTCTCATGTCTAGCTGTGCTGTTCCCAATTTCATAGAGCTGCTTAGCAGAAAATATTGCTTTCTTGGGCAAGAAAATCTATCATTTTTACAGAAAACACTTAATGTAAAAGTTATTTAGGGAGTGACTTTTATACAGTGATTTGGTTCACTTTTGGGCAACACCCACTATGAATAACTTTACCCTGAAAATCCGTTTTACCGTGAAATATATAGTTCACGGCAATTTCACGATGACACAACACCGTGAAAATGCCATGAAACACTCTTGGGATTCCTTCGCCGTGAAAACGCTGTGAAAAAGCCATGAACTTCTCATTAATTCTCGAGAGCACTGTGAATTTGCTGTGAAATCACCGTGAACATTATTGCCAATATCTGAGTGGAAGAGACGCCGTGAAATTGCAGTGAAATTACGGTCAACTTTCAAGGAAAACTGATTTTCAGGATATTTTCAGGGTGAAGTTGTTCATAGTGACCACACACTGTTTTTAATTATCTGGTATGTTATGTATGTGTAATTGTTTTTGAAATGCCTGAAATAATAATACAAAATTTAAAAAATTGTATTGTCCTCCAACAAAATACTTTGTATTATTTGTGAAAAACCTCATTTGTATACATGTGTTGAGGAAATTTCCTCTGGTGAATTAATAGTCCCAAAAGGGTTTGCAAATTTGTCAAATTCAAATATTTTTTTGTGGATTTCTCCTATCAGCTGATCAGTCCGTCTGTGCTAGTGCACCATGCTTGAATGATGGACAGTGTAACAACGTAGGTGTTGGGTTTACATGTGTCTGTCCTGAACACTACACTGGAACTCTATGTGAACAAGGTAAACTATTCCCCTCCCCCCACCCCCCCTCCCATTTTTATTTGCTATTTAGCTGACATATACATTCAGGGTGTTGTAGCTTTGTATTGTGGTGTAGTAGTTGAAAGGTATTCATTTCAGATGTATTGAGGAAACAGATCATGGTTTTGAAACGGAACAAGAGTTGAAATTTGAATTATTTTCTGGGCACTCCTGACAGAATAATTGAACCAAAGCAGGTTCTAACAATATTTTTTCATGATCATGAGGAAGTTTCATTTTATCATATATACAGGGTTGTAGCTAGAAGAAAGTGAGTGGTGGCTCAAAATGGCGAAAGGCGAAGCGTAGTGAGCGAGCTTAACGAGCAAGCTCTCACAACACGGTCCGGGGTCGAGGGCCCGCTTAAGGGCCCCTGGTGGGGAATCCAGGGGCAACGCCCCTGGGGTTCAGGGGCAGCGGCCCTGAAGCTCCTGGATTTTAGCATTATTTTAAGCCTTGAGAGCCCTGTTTCACTAATTTTTGAGGTTTAGGAGGACCATTAATTGATACAAAATTGACTGCTATTTAGTAAAAATTGTCAGTCAATGTTGTCATTATTTGTACTTTTAATAATATTGTTTGCTAAAGTAAATTACCAAGATGGTGTCATGGTGTGAAACAAAAGAACAGGCCACCAAGCCATGCAAAGAAAAAAAATAAGTAGTTTTAGGGGTAATCCCATTAACTCCATTAGTTGCCTGATGAGTAGTTCGCGAAGTCTGGGTAAAACAAGCGTGGCTTTATCGACACACGTGCTCTAAGCTACGGCGAAGACTAGCGCAGCGCGAAATGAGGGGTGTTTGCACAGTCGTGAGTAAGCATACACGACGATCGCTTCGCTGTACTTCATATCACGCATGCAGCAAGAGACCACCGATCATCCCACCTACATCCCATAATTTTCGAATGACGTCAGGGGGCTTTCCCCTGACGTCATATATTGATGTTATGTTAATATGTCGTACGTGTTGAACACAGCTGTTTTTGCGATACAAGCTATTTTTAATGTGATATTGGACGGAATTAAAGGAAATTTACGCCTTGAGTAATGGTTTAAATGAACAAACACGAGTCAAATATGTTAAAATCTTGTATATTTTGCATGATTTTAATAATTTTACACCACTTTTTGTGCCGGTCGGTGAACTGTTATTTTCATGTGAGTGCCGGTCGGTCAAGCTGAGTGCCGGCTACTGCCGACCGGCGCCGACCACCGTGGCTACAACCCTGCATATATATGACCTTCAAGTCACCTTTACTTCCGGTCCAATCAGGAAGTTGAAATTCAACACATTCTAAAGCAAAATTGATGTCTTTTGAATATGAAATTGATATTGTTATAATAAAAGATGATACACCTTTGCAAAATATAATATTGACATCATCGATGATAATTTGATTGAACCGGAAGTTTACACAGACACTGTGTGTTTGTTCCAACAAACTCTTAAGCTCTTATTGTTCATATGTTTGACATCATCACCTAATAATTTGGTTATTTTTGTTCCAGGTTGATAACAATATTGACTAATAGTATCCAAGATTTATAATTACACAACACTTTGAATCTTTTTCCCTCTCAGCAATTATTGAAGACCTTTGCGGAAGTAACCCATGTCAAAATGATGGGACTTGCCAACAACAGATGTTTGAATATGTGTGTCGCTGTCTACCAACATACAGCGGAACCTACTGTGAACTGGGTAAGTATGGATAGATAGAGTGATAGATATGAAGTGAAAAGGGTTGGGGGATGGAGTAGTGAATGAGGTGGGGATATGTATATTTCTGTTTACTGACTAACTGTTTGAACACATTAACTCAGTGTATGTATTGACAGATATAGTGATAGATATAGTGGGGGAAGGGTAGGATGGAAATGAGCCAATGATGGGGAGGGGGATACTATTACATGCAGGCCTGTGATTTTTCCTGATTTTCAGGATTTTTTACAAATCTCGTTTTGCCTCAAAATTTTGTTGAAATAAGAGAAGTATCCACCAAGGAAAGAAAGAAGTAGCCTGTATTGTGTCCAAACATCTAGTTTCCTGTTTGTGGGAATGTGGAGAGTCTGTAAATCCTCTAAAATTAAACATCCAGGAGGTTCAGGGGGCTTTGTCCTCTAGACCAAAGGGAGACCCAGGCCTGCTACCCACAGGAGGTTCAGGGGGCTTTGTGATATGTCAAGTTGGTAGGTTCATATCCTTCATATATCCTTCATATATCCTTACAAATAGAAATCACTGAGGAATATAAGAAAAAAGTTCTATATTATTATTGCTCTGGCAACCAGTTGTCAGATATGCAAATCTCTCTCAGATAAATCTCTCTCAGATATGTTATTCTCTCTTTCTGTTTATATAATTATGTTTGTATATCAGTGACTGAGTGGGGAGGAGCAAGGATTATCCCTTCTAGTGGAACCTTAAGCATCCGATCTCCAAACCATCCCTCCAACTATCCGGACAACCTCGTCTGCATCTGGTCCATCACGTCGGCTAAGAACACCAGCATCCGTGCTCACTTCCAGACCTTCTCCACGCAGGCACCTAACGATGTCCTCAGCATCTTTGATGGTTTCACAACCGCCACGGTGGACCGGGTTATCATCCACTCCGGGGGTGAGATCCCAGACGACGTCGAGGTGGACGGGAGAATGATGACGTTGAAATTTGCGACGGATGAGACGGTTGCTCTTGGAGGGTTTGAAGTGACATTGATTGAAATCGGAGGTGGTGAAGGTACAATTCTCATATTAAATAGATATTTTTATTCAAATTGTTGGTCATTTATAAATTGTTTACTTCTTAAATTTTGACATTATTTTGTGTTGACATATTTTCATTTCTTATTTTGATCAGATCCTTGTTTACCTGACCCGTGCTATAACGCTGGTATATGCACCAAAATAGGCACTAGCTACTCCTGCAACTGTCCCATTGGGTTCTACGGCCCTCGCTGCAAAACAGGTAATCTCACGCCTGTGATTTCTCAGGATTTTATACTTCTCCCTTTGCCTCAAATTTTTCCTGAAAGAAGAGAAGTAATCACCAAGGAAAAAAAGAAGTAGCCTGTATTGTGTCCAAACCTCTAGTTTCTTGTTTGTTGGGATGTGGAGAGTCTGTAAATCCTCCAAAATTAAACATCCAGGAGGTTCAGGGGGCTTTGTCCTCTAGACCAAAGGGAGACCCGGGCCTGCTACCCACATGAGGTTCAGGGGGCTTTGTCCTCTAGACCAAAGGGAGACCCAGGCCTGCTACCCACAGGAGGTTCAGGGGGCTTTGTCCTCTAGACCAATGTGAGACCCGTGCCTGCTACCCACATGAGGTTCAGGGGGCTTTGTCCTCTAGACCAAAGGGAGACCCAGGCCTGCTACCCACAGGAGGTTCAGGGGACTTTGTCCTCTAGACCAAAGGGAGACCCAGGCCTGCTACCCACATGAGGTTCAGGGGGCTTTGTCCTCTAGACCAAAGGGAGACCCAGGCCTGCTACCCACAGGAGGTTCAGGGGGCTTTGTCCTCTAGACCAAAGGGAGACCCGGGCCTGCTACCCACATGAGGTTCAGGGGGCTTTGTCCTCTAGACCAAAGGGAGACCCAGGCCTGCTTCCCACAGGAGGTTCAGGGGGCTTTGTCCTCTAGACCAAAGGGAGACCCAGGCCTGCTACCCACATGAGGTTCAGGGGGCTTTGTCCTCTAGACCAAAGGGAGACCCAGGCCTGCTACCCACAGGAGGTTCAGGGGGCTTTGTCCTCTAGACCAAAGGGAGACCCAGGCCTGCTACCCATTTTTCCGGATTTTTTACTTTTGTCAAATCACATCCCTGTAATGTATAAGACCAAATAAACTAATCTTTTCAAATGTAATTGTATAAATGACACACTGTACGCTTCATTCACATGGAAGCCCTCCAGCATTGAAAATGGTCCCTATCGCCCAGTATAGGGCATTACGCGTTCTAATCTCCAATTCTTCGATCGCTAGTAGTACTTTTTATTCAGCAAATACTCTTCCCTGGTAACCGTTAAGACTTGAATGTAAATGGAGGCAATAGCGCATGCTAACCAGCTATATGCCTTATGCCCTAGTGATGGTTACTGCATGCATAATGGGCGCCCTCAACAGGTCATTCAGGCAATGTGATTCTTAAAAATAATTGCTTTATTCTTGTTTTAGCTGGTCCCTGTTCACGGAACCCCTGTATTCTCAATGCCATATGCCATGAGAGTACCGATGGATCAACATTTGGCTGTACATGTGCCCCAGGTTGGACCAGTCCTAACTGTGATATTGGTAAGTCCATATCGTCGCGTGCCCGATAAAAGGACGTAAGAGCACGCTTAACCTAATCTGTCTTACGTCCTTCTTCCGGGCACTCAATGATATAAAAGTGGTCTTGACATGTGCAGAAAGATGAAAAGTGGAATGATTGCTTTACTCCAGAATAATCCATAATGTTATTTACTATATTGTTAAAAATAGTTTTTCAAAGGAGGGGCTTTTATTAAAAATGTTTTGACACATTTTACCATTGAGCTGCATGTTTAAGACACACATTGTAGGCAGCACGTACACTCAATCGATTTCAATTTCATCATTCTGTACAATCAGTTTGACAGCCAGATTATTATTTTTGGTTTTGTTTGATGTTTCATTTTGTTTCTTCAGATATCAAACAAGATTACATGCACTGTTGAATAATTCAAGATATTTTACCCAAACTTCGCTTTAAAATGTTACCCTGTTTTTATTGGTACTCGCTAGTTGAACCAGATGGTATTTTATTTTGTATTTGTGTAGCTGACTGTACTATAGAGAGTTGCTACAATGGAGGTACTTGTAACCAACAGAGCGATGGCAGCCATGTTTGTTTGTGTTTTATTGGCTTTGTAGGAAGTAGATGTGAAACAGGTATGTATACGCTCCTTGACTAAACTTTTGATTTTAATTTGAAGTAGGAAGACTTTAGTTTTACCCGAAATGGATGTTATCAAATTCACTCTGTTTTAATCAGTGAACCAAAAAATACATGGTTGATGTGAAATCTAAGTGGGAATGGTCAAAAGGTCAACTTGGGAGTAATTGGTGTATATTCCTTATAATTCCTAACCCAATTTCATGCTGTTTAACACATAATTCTGCACTCACCATGTTGTGCTTACATGACTTTTGCAGAATTATTGAGTGCCACAAATTCTTGGTAACACATATGCACAATAAAAACATCTTTGGTAAGCTATGAAATACACCTACGTAAAGCACAGAATATTCTGCTAGCTAGCTAGCACAAATGTTTCTTACAGTAAGCAGTGACATGAGATTACGCCCTGGTCTAAATCTGTTAGGAAGATGTACATCAATGGCAACTCCCACAGCAGTCTTGAACATCCAATTCTTATTTCCTGAATTAAGTTTTAAAATAGATCTGGCAGTAAGATGTCTTGCCACCATTTATCACCCTGTGTCTGTCTCTTAATTGATCCCTGTCTTTGACTCTTTGTATCTCTTTCTTTCCATCTCTCTCATAAGATCTTGATGAATGTAACAGTAACCCATGTCAGAATGCAGGTCTGTGTATCAACCAGGTAGGAGCATATCGATGTCTCTGCTCAAGCACCTACTCGGGAACTAACTGTGAAAATAGTAAGTATAGTTTCTGTTGCTAGGTGACCAGATGACAGCATTCATGGGGAAATGGTCATTACAAGGTGTGATTTTGAACAAAAGATATGCACCACATATTTACTGTGTGTACATTGATTTCTATTTACATGGGGACTTAGGCCAATGGTCCTTTTAGTGCCTATTAAGCGATTGTTGAACTATTGGCCCAAAGTATTCATTAAGCTTCATTTGTTTACCAGATTTAAAAGCAACTGTGTGGAACAGCTTCTGGAAGCAGACAAAAGAAGTGATAATTGATGGTCCTAATACCTACAAAGCAGCTACTGGAACATCAATAACTCTGCAACTGTTTATAATCCTTCACTAATCCTCCCTACGCAATAGGCAGTAATCCCTTTTGTCTGACCCAGGAGGGCCAGTTTGGCTGGGTGCTGAACAAACTATCATCTCAATTGTTTGACCATTGAATCATGGAGGAAGGATACCTTCCTCCATGATTGAATAGTCTTCCAATAGTTCAATAATTGCTCAGTGGGCGCTATAAGGACTGTTGGCCTAACTGTGATAATAGTAGTTACGAAACTTTGAATGCTTAAAACCTTGTCATGACAATCTTTGTCCATGATTTCCTGTATGCATATAGGATTAGCACTGATTATTTCCAGACTATTTCCCTTCCAGCCTGGGCCTCAGACCACAGCGTGAATTGTAACAATATTTGTCTAGTCAATCCTTTTAACATTTACTCTCTAGGTAAGACTGGAAGCTCCACTGGTAACGATAGCTTAGATGGATCAGGTGCCATGGTAGATACCTGGCTCATTGCAGTCGTTGTACTAGCTGCTGTCATTCTTGTCATCGTCACTGTCCTTGTTGGTTGCGTCGTCTACAACCGCGGCAAAATCACACCAATTAAGGAGCGTGCCAATTGGCAGATGCGGAGCGGGCACGGCACAAACCCACCCTCCGTGATGCAGGCATCACCACGGTCACCAACGATCAGGCAACCAGTATATGCTGAATATACACTCGAGGGAGAACTATTTGAACTGCAGAGTACAAGAAGTGCTAACTCTAATACCAGCACCGCAGAATACAGTAACAGTCAAGAATAACAGTCAAGAACTCTCAGTAATGTTCAATTCGAGCTGAGAATGATATAATCAAACAGTGTGTCTAAGTTTGGTGAAAACGCTTGAGTATCATCTAGTATCATCTTTGATTAGACTATGTTTGCTGTTGATTCTTCATGATTTGGAATCTATCAATGTCTTTTAAGGAAAGAACAACATTGGTATTTATGAAACCTCTACCTTTCAAGAAATAAATCGTCCAAATTATCTTGTGAAAGTATTTTACAATAGGTGCTCAGGTTTTTCTAGAAAATTACAAAACCTTTCAATGATTTTCATGTTTAAATGTTTAACAATAAAGTGCTGGATGGCAGCTTTTCTTAAATTCAACATTGGGATTAATTTTTTTTGCAATAGGTGCTCACGTTTTTTAAGGAAAAAAAAAAAAAAAAAAAAAATTATTATATGTTTAACAGAAAATTGATGGAAAGTAACTTTTTGTAAATTCAACATTACAATTTCTACTTTCCCCTAATTCGGAAATTCCTCAGAACGATTGATATATGTACTATTTGTACACCGAGTAAGTTTTTAGATGACACTTTATTGATTTGATAATCTGGTAGTTACCGTTGTAAAACTTCCCAACTGTCCTTCATGTGTGTACATAAAACGCTAACCTGTCAGAATGAAAGACCTTTAGACATATTACATGCATGATTGCTGTGGACCAAAATCACCGTTCATTGAGTAATTTGGATTGATTGCTATTGATAAGCCAAATCCTATTGAAGAAAAATACTTTTTTTCAGTATAAGTATAAGTATAAGTATAAGTATAAATACAGAGAAGAAGTACTCAAATACTTATACCAGTGCAAGTTGCATGTACTTACAACTGGAGTTTTAATTGAGTACTTTTTGTAAAATATTGGTTTAAAAAGTACCGAAGTCAAGGATTTCAGATAAAGTCCTGTCTAGACAGGACAGATAAAAAACCTATACGTGTGCTTTTGAAGTTATTATAGAATAAAGGGAAATCCAAAAAAGATTCTTAATTGTTTATAAAACAAACTATGTTTACTCGTTAATATTTAGTTTGATTACATTTTAAGTAAACGCTAATGATTTCACGATATGCATGCTGATTTTTGATTTTTGATTTTATGCATGCTGATTTTTGATTTAGTATTTCATTTTGTACAAAGAGTAATTTATAATTTATAAGTTATGTTAATTTGTATTATAAACTTTCCGTCCCTGTGTATAAAAATATCACCTTGTACAGCCAGAAATTGACTTTTTTTTGTGAAAATAAATTAATAACATTTTCCAAGACAACAAAATCCTGGAAAATTGCTTGAGATTCCTTCTTAGAAATTGACGTTTAATTTTTGAAATCAAAGGTGCTACATATTGATTGATTTTTTTTTAGTTTATGAGAGTAGCAACATGGCACCCAGTGGCTACATTTTAAAATAGTAACCTTTATCCAGGGCCCAATTTCATAGAGCTGCTTAGCAGATAGAATTGTCTACCAGAAAATTTGCTTAGCGGATTTCTTTTGGTTACCAGTCAAACTTTCATACAAAATGTATGCATTTTGGCTGGTAGACTGTTTTATATTGCTTTGCAAAAATAGGAAATTGGTCCCAGTCAGTTTTACAGAAATCAGTGGAATATGAGTGTCACCCAGTGGCTTCAGTCCATATAGAGATTGGTGGATTATGAGTAGCAACATGACACCCAGTGGTTTCAGTCAATATAGATATCAGTGGATTATGAGAGTAGCAACATGACACCCAGTGGTTTCAGTCAATATAGATATCAGTGGATTATGAGAGTAGCAACATGACACCAGTGGCTTCAATCAATATAGATACCAGTGGATTATGAGAGTAGCAAAATGGCATCCAGCGGCTTCATTGTTATGAGAACACAACCCTCTATCATGCCAGTGCATGTAAAATAAAACATGCTAAACACTTATCATGAAATAGTAAGGGATTACCAAGTGTCCCTGTGGGGCCGTTTCTTCTACAGTTTGCAAAATATTTCTGCAGATATACTTTTTTTTAAATGCCTTTGTCTGAACACTGAACAAGACAGGAGACACATCAGTGAAGATTTGAGGCTTTGCACAGTGGAAGTTGTTTAGCATAGATGCCATGTTATCTCCTCTAGGAAGATTATTTCTGTCGAATTACTGTAACCATGTTCTAGACACGGATATAGAATTTAACAACACTGAGTAAACAAAACACTCAATGGAAAATGATTAAAACAAGTTGAGGAAACAATGTTTTTTTTTCCACAGAACACAAGAACATGTTTTTTTATTTCTTAAATATCACACATTTGATACAATGCTGATATTGTGCATTTTAACATAGGTACAATCCAAATAGCTGGCATATTACTTAGGTTTTATTTAGTTTACTTAAGATATATATGTTTTTGTAAATTTTGTGTCAGCTAGACTTTTCAAACACAAATTTAGTTTTTCTAAATGATTTCTCTTAAACCAATTTTGATCAAATTGTGTTATCTTGAAGGAACAATATTGTCACAATCAACAGGGCATGGAATTGGAGTGATAGTTCTACATTAACGTGGTGGCTGAAAATAATACCCCACGTGATGATAAGGTCATATTACCTTTGCTGCTGCATAAATGAGCCAGTAATTATCGGTCACTGTTCATCTTGAACTAGGACACCGATTCCATGCCCTGTTGAATGTGTGCTCTGATCATGATATTGTCCCTTTAAACATATTTTCTGCCAAATCAAAGCAATAATTTGAATACAATGTTATTTTGTAAGTTGAAGTCAGAATGACTTGTACACTTCCCTGTTACACTACCGCCATTAAAGAGGGGCTCTAAGGTCAACTTTAGTTTTGTGATGCACTCATTTTCCAAAAGTTAGTCCTTATGAAAGTGGAAAAAATATCACAAAGTCTCTAACCTCATGTTAAAAAGGTGTAAAATATCATTTTATTTGATACTGTTTCAGTGCGAAATTTGAAACATGACGTCATTGGATGTCAACAATAAATGGGTCTGTAGATTCCATACAGGAATTTTTTGTTCATCAAAAAGTCAAATTCAACACTGTTTTGATTGAATATCATGGAGATTCAGGAATAAACTAAAAAATGTACAGACCCATATATTTGAAATGTGACGTCATTGGATGTTTTTTGGATGTTAACAAATTTTGCACTGGAAAGGTATCAAATACATGTGGCATTTTACACCATTTTAATGTGAGGTAAGAGACTTGTGATATTTTTCCCACTTCTATTGGAAAATGAGTACAGCACAAATCTGGATTTGACCTTAGAGCTCCCTGATTGCTTATGAAGAATTCAGTGTCATAGGCACCAGTCTATTTTGTACATGAGGCTCCGTTTGATTCCCAAAGACTTGTGTAGTAAAAACCAAGATGGTTGCTTTGTGGATGGGCACAAGACTTTGGTAGTTATATCCTTGGGAGATTCATTATCCTGAGTGAAACCAGGATACTATTGGCCCAACTGGGAAACCCTTGGGTGACAATATTATCCCAATTAGGGGATGCTGTTACCCTGATTGAGACCCTATTCTCCCAATGAGGATATCAATTGGCTCCAATTAGGAAACCCTTGGGTGGACAACAATATATTCTATTTGAGCATGACACTTGGTTATTATTCTTCTTTCCACCCAAGGGTATAAATGTACATGTGAGGGTTGAGGCTGTTAAGTATTTGATAAGCTACTGGACACAAGACAACGCATGATTGTATACTACTAGTGGAGAGCTGATCAAGTTTTTAGGAATGATATTGGCCCAATGACCTGAAGTAATACTAACATCTGTGCATTGGGAAAATATGTGAAAATAGGAACAGAATATTATTATTGCATTGGTCCCTTCTAATGTGTTCAGATATTGCAATTTTCTGACGGAGGTTTCCTTTACCATGGAGAGATTGTTTAGTTGCCCACCTGCAACCTAAAATGAAATTCAAGGCTTATCTTACGCACCAGTAATTCTTGTTTTTGCCGATGACATGATGCAATTTTTGTTGTTGTAATAGTACCCTCAAGCAAATAGCATGGTCGTTGTTGATACAAACAACATTGATGTGAATCATTATGTTTTCAACTTACTGAAGTTTGATTATACATTACATAGTATATGATTATTGAAAGATAGTTACATCACTGGTTATTAGCCAGTTGAAAATGATGGTAATTTACATAAATGCTCTTTCGGGTTCATTATCCAGGGTACCTGGGTACCATTGGGTGACCTGTCATGGTACCCAGGTAATCACATAAGTCTTGGGTACTATTGGGTGACTTGTAATGGTACCCAGGTGATCATATAAGTCCTGGGTACCGCTGGGTGACCCTAGTTATCACTCAGGGTACTTGTAATAGTACCCAGGTAGTCATAAGTCCTGGGTACCACTGGGTTACCCTAGTTATCACTCAGGGTACTCGTAATGGTACCCAGGTAATCATAAGTTCTGGGTACAATTGGGTGACCTGTGTTTACAACTATCCCTATAGCCCGCATGTCCTTTGAATTCGCTTCCATCCAAGGTATATTTAGTTCTCAAAAGAAAATGATAGGAACATTGTCAAACAGAAAAGATTTCACATGGTATTCTGGTCTCTAATTATTTAAAGACATTTTTGGTGGAGTAATGAGGCATATTTTCTAGATGAGTTTAGTGATTCTAAAGTTAGCCAGAAAGGCAGCGAGTGTAATGTGATGCGTAACATCACAAACATTTAACATTTTATGGAACATAAATTATATGTAAGCTGTAAAGGCACATGTCAGCAAATGCAGGCATCAGTTAATTCTTAATGGGTAGATCAGTGAGATCAGCGATCAGCTATCAGCTGAATAAAATCAAAGTCAATCTAGGCACCCAGAATATGCTATATCATTAAAAAAATTAAAAAAACCTTTACAGAAACATGAACTCTCCTTGAGTTCAAACTTTGACAAGTCGGTTTCTTGCTGATCATAAAATAGATATCACAACATGGCATTTTACCAATGGTGACCTGAATTGTTTAAAGATGTCCTCTTGTAATGGTTTTTTGTTAGCTTATAATATACATCATGCATTTTAACCAATGTCTGACCCCAATGTGAAACACGGCTGGCAAGCAAGCTTGCAATCATCATTAGCACATTCCAAACTTGACCGCCAGATTATCTGACAGTCGGAGAATCTTGCGGTCAGGTTGGGCGCACCAATGATGACTGCACTCAAGTGTGTCAGTGTTTCACATCAGGTCAAATTTTATTACCACATTATAAAACCACATTGCAAGTAAACTAAACAAAGAAAAAACACATTCTGAAGATTAAGGCATTGAAACTACAGAAACACACACATACAAAGGCTGAAGTTTCATTAAACCCACTTGTAAATAAATAATTTTTAATTATATTAAATGAAAACTTAATTACACATCACAACTGAAAAATGAAATCAACATTAACACACATCCTTTTTGGTTACAAACAAAACAATTTAAAATGAAACCATGTTTCTAAATGTTCTCTTCTTACAAAAGAATTCTTTGAATTGTCATAAAAATGCAATCTTTGGTGAAAACTCATACATCTTTTTGAGTCAAAATTTAAATCCTTATGATTATTGTTGACAATAAAAAAAATATGCATTTATGCATTGTAGACATGCACAATCTTTTGAGTTTAATAGTAATACAAAACAGATTTAAAAGCAAATTTATCATGTTCAAAAGTAAACACAAGTTTTAATTTTAAGTTTTAATTTATGAAAATATAATTAATGCACAGAAATCCATTTGATGCATTGTTGATCCGCAAAACATGATTTTAATCTCATGGGAATTTTTTTTAAATCTTAAATATTTCTTGATTGTTTGTTAGTACCTGTAATTTCTGTACTTAACATGTTAGATGGCACAGAAGAATTACTTTGAGTTAATTTCAGTTTTACCTCGGATTTGGGCTACTTTGTGGAAATGTCATGTGGGAAAACTAAACATTTTAAAGGGAAGGTACAACATTGGTAATGTTAGCTAAACTGCTTCTATGAGTGTGCTTACTCTCTTTGAATTGAGATACATTGAAGGGAAGGTACAACATTGGTAATGTTAGCTAAACTGCTTCTATGAGTATGCTTACTCTCTTTGAATTGAGATACATTGAAGGGAAGGTACAACATTGGTAATGTTAGCTAAACTACTTCTATGAGTATGCTTACTCTCTTTGAATTGAGATACATTGAAGGGAAGGTACAACATTGGTAATGTTGGCAGAACTGCTTCTATGAGTATGCTTACTCTCTTTGAATCAAGATATACATTGAAGGGAAGGTACAACATTGGTAATGTTGGCCAAACTGCTTCTATGAGTATGCTTACTCTCTGTGAATCAAGATATATACTCACGGAATTTAAAAACGCATCATCCCAATATTTCAATTTTTTTTCAACAACAGATATTTATGATATTTTAATCAATACTTTCTCTCAGTCAAGCATGAGCGCAAATTTTCACATCATACTGACACAATAAAAGTGCTATGTACAATTATGGCTTCAATTTATCACTGCATATAAGTTATACATATTTATTGAGAAATATAAGTTGATGCATTTTTAAATTCCGTGAGTGTACATTAAAGGGAAGATACAGCATCGGTAATGTTGGCAAAACTGCTTCTATGAGTATGCTTACTCTCTTTGAATCAAACATTAAACAATCAATCCACGAAAGTATTCACAATGTTTACAGAAAACTCTTGGAGCAAATATGTTTGTTTTCCCTAAAATAAAAGCACTTGAGACAGTATATTTGTTTAATTGATTCCTTTACTATAACTTCACATCAAGATAGTTTTCAGATAATAATTCAGTAAGTTTGTAATCATGAGGTTATTACCAATGTTGTATCTTCCCTTTAAATTAAATGCATTGAAATAATATTTAGAATCCATGTATTTGATTCTTGTGTATTACAAACAAAATCAAAAACTGGGAAAAGGAAGACAACTGATCATTTCTTATTTTAAAATAAAAAATAAACTTTATGAAAATTTGTGGTAAAACTCAAATAAAAACACAATTATGCTTTCATTTGTGGGTATTTGTGCTCAAAGTACATGTACTATGGGTAGGTAAATTTAGCTTAATATATTCACAACAACGCAGTATGTCCCCTTTTGACCTTGTCGTCAGGGCATACAAATGTGTTCTTGTACCATCTGGCGGCCATTTTGGTTTCCCTACACACAAGTCTATGAGAACCAGAGTGAGGCTCATGTTCAAAATAGACTGGTTCCCAAGTTGTGTTGACCCAGCTCAAATGTGCAATTAGGAAACAAGACTACGATAGCCATCAAGTGTGAATAACTCAAGGCCTATAAAAACATTTTAAAAACAGAAACACTTTTAACAATTTAACCACTGAAAGTTTGTTTAGCCATTAAACATTTCAGCTATGAAACACATACACAAGTAATAGCAATTATACAGCATACATGTAGATTAGTACAAATTTAATTTGAGTAATTAACGTACAGCATTGGTATTTAGAATGAATACCATTAAGCACACACGTACTATGACAACACTCCACAAAAAAGTACCTTTCTACAAAATGTCATTGCTGAATATAAATTAACAGCTGCAGTCATTCCAACAAAAACTTATTTTTTTTCAATTTTGAAGATTCAGAAGTCGCCAATGCTTCCAGAGTCTCAAGAAACAAACAATTTCTAATTTCTATTTGTTTCAGTAGATTTGTGATTTCCTTTAAAAAGTAAATAAATAAAAAAATGTTTGTTGAAGCTTATACAGTACTTTAATAATATAGTCTATTACAGTTATATCTACAAGTACTATATATATATTTTAAAATAATATTGTAACAAATTTCATGCACTAATGCATCTATTTAGTAAAAACACCCCCCCCCCCTTAGTATAGTGATTTCAAGAGTACTGCAGTATTGTACTACAAACAAGAAATTTCCCAATTATATTTGGTTTTATGAAACTAGTTTTATTTAAACATGTACAATTTACTTATTTTTATTTAGAATACAACTGCTCCAAACTTTGTTAATTTGCCGAATATACAAGCAACTGTTAGTTAGAACACACAGGACACGTCACACCAATAAATTACTTTATGCACTCTACAAAAATGAAAGCAGTATTATATCAACCAATAGCAAACCAGAATACATGACCTTAGTAATCACAAACCATTGTCATCATATCTTATAAGGCATCTGATTGGCCCACAAGGAATTACACATTAAATGCACATTACTGCAGTTTTTTAAGATCACATTTCAAGATATAATAGAACATTTTGTTAAAGACATTTGTGTGATTTTAAACTCCTTTTGGACTGAACTTTTGGGCCAAAGTTACATGGCCACATGTACATGTGAAGTTATTTACAAATGTGGCAACTTTCTATTAACAACTTCTGCACTACAATTTTAACGACTGAGGTGCATGGTCTGTGAAGCTGCTTCAAACTCCACAGAATATCTGTATATAAGGTTAGTGAAAACAGTAAACCACAAGTTGTACCCCCAGTTCTTTTCAGAACTAATTACTACTCAATTGAGATTCCACATGGTGTCACCGCAATTAGTCTTACTTAGTAAACCACAAATTGACCATTTTTACATTCTCAAACCATGCTGGAAATTGGATGACAAACTTCCATGGCATACATGTACCTGCAATTTACATATCATTATGGCTAATCATTTGTAACAATATAGCTGTCTGTGAGTACATAGGGGTTATTTCAAGAGTGGAAGTTACTACAAATATATGTTACTGGCTCTGGCAAAACCCTAAACTAGGACCCAATTTTCAAAAGTGAGATTTTGGTATAGTTTGATTCTCTAGATTTTCCTCTTTCATTTGATACCAGATTTGTAGAAATCATAATTTTTTTTCTCTGATTTCTACAAATCAAATGGTATGGAGTGCCATGGTCGAGCGGTTTAGTGCATCGGATTTGGGTTCTGGTGGCTGAGTCGTCAGAATGTGGGTTCGAATCCTGTCCGTGACCGTGGTACTTGTGTCCTTGAGCAAGACACTTTACCATAATTGCTTCTCTCCACCCAGGAGTAAATGGGAACATGTGAGGGCAGAGTTGGTTATTGTGTTTGATTAGCCCATATGCGCCGAAATGGCAGCAATTGAGCTGTATACTCCCCAGGGAGCTGAGATAGTTTTAGGAATGATTTATGCACCTGATGAGCAGGGGTAATAATGTACAGCGCTCTGATACCTTGTGTAAGAGCGCTTTAAAATGCCCGACATTATTATTATTATTATTGTCAAATGAAAGAGGAAAATCTAGAGAATCAAACTATACCAAAATCTCACTTTTGAAAATTAGGTCCAAGTTTAGGGTTTTGCCAGAGCCAGTCACATATTGTCATAGTAATACGAATGCGAATTTAAACTAGCATTTAAACAAGTTGTGACTCTTCAAATAAAGTTAATCTGCACAAGATGTAAGTATGGTAAACAGCACATCAGAGACACACACTCATGCAAACATCTTTTGGAATGAGCAATCATTGAATAGACGGTAGAAATCCAATCCCAGCATGGTCTGAGAATGTTAATTAAATCGATATTCCACCATGCAAAGCCTCAAAACTTATATTGATTGAACTTGTTGTCTATAGTAACGGCAGTTGTCTCATACATATACTTAACTATTGGAATTCGCTTGGCATGCATGGCGTAACAATTCCTATAGAAACGCATTAGATAACTGCTGTAACAATAGCCACTGTGTTATTGCAAATGCCATTTATTATGTTTAACCCATCTTGGTTTTTGAATCCAAACAAGTCTATGTATCCATGGCAACATCCCTGTCATAAATAGGCAACAGCATAGAGCAAGTTCGACTGCAAACTATGGTTAACTATAGTTGGACTAACTTGTCCCAAACCCTGTCTAGTTGATGATGGTATGGCTATTCTCGTCGACTATTTGGAACCAACCTACTGGGCATGGTTGTTTCCCTGGTCTCATGTTTTGTCCTGAACTTAGGCAACGCACAGCAGGGAGCGATTGCCAAGTCATTGTTTTTTTTTACCATGGTCATTCGAGTGTTAATGTACTGAGCAAATAGTGATCAACCATTTGCCGACCACTAGTCTGCAGTTGAACTTCATATCTTTCTTACATGTAGGTAGTACCATGTTTGAAAAGCACCAGTCTATTGTGGACATGAGCCTCATTTTGACTCCCATAGACTTGTGTATTAGAAAACCAAGATGGCTGCCCTATATCAACAGACAACCATGGGTAAATTTCTTATTTCTTATCGTACGTAATTCTGACAGTCAATGAATGATTATGCTTTTTTCTATACATTATATTTACACTTTACTCTTTAGACATTTCACATTACCCCCTTGGTCCAGTAAATTGTTTTGTGATAGTTTGCTGAAACACAAGTTTGTTTTTTCTGATCTGCGCACTTGTAATCCAATATTCGTAAGTCAATGAAGTATGCCATGTTAAGGCAAATCTATTATTCTGCGTGTTCTTAATTGTATTATGTACAAATGTACATTTATGTACATGTATGGTTAAATAGTAACTCACATGCTGTCATTTTGGAGCAAGTAATTTACTGTTGTTTATGAATATTCATTAATTAATTAACAAAATAGCCCCCATTGGTGGGATTCACATGAAGATATTGATAGCCAGATGTCCACTATTCCAAATAAGGGTTGTTTATGCTAATGTGTCTTATTTCTAGTAGATTTACCTTGGATACATTTTTGACGTCATTGGCAAACTGTGCTCTTGTGACTGAATCATGTTATTCAAGGTTTTTGCAATGTTACATCACTGATTTCACAAAGCAAAAATACCAGAATTCCAAGCAACATTCGCATACAGTACAATTGGAATACCATCCGGAATAACATGGTTTGAAAAAACTTTAAAAAAATATTTCTGGAACGTAAAAAAGAAATTTATTAGTATATTTGCCTCTTTATTTGCGGCTTATCTGGTAAGATTTCTTGTTAGACCAGCTATCTGTTCCTTTTGGTAAGCCAATGTACATCTTGATAGTGACACAGCCGTGGTATGTCAAGGCCCGAGGCATTGGTCCAAGTACTGTCCACTCATTGGTCACTGGGTCGTACTGCTCTACACTATTCGTTGCGATAGTCAAAGCATCTTCAACTGACCCCACTGTCCACTGACCACCTGTGACATCAATCTTACGATTTGTGACTGTGGCGGAGTAAAGCTCTCTTTCATGAGCTTCAGCATGTTGCATCTCCCCGATTGTTTTGATTTCTCCTTTGTTTGGATTGTACACCTGGACAAGGTACTCTGTCTTCCCACCGACTAAATAAATCTTGCTCTTCATGGTTGCGCTGAAGCGGGGCTCAAAGGGAAGGCTAACATCATTAACAACAGTCCAAGCATTCTTGTCTAGATGAAAGCACTGAACGAGAACATGACTCTCCTCATTCATACCACCCACAACGTAGAGCCGCCGGCTGTGTGAGGTCACTACAGGGTCAAGAACCCCGTAGGTCATTGATTCGCTCACATTCCACTTGTTCGTTTGACAGCTGTATCTCTCGACATTATTTAGAGGTTCATTTGATTTGTCAACCCGTCCACCAACGACGTATATGAGATCCTGAAGGACACCTACACCATGAGAAACACGTGGGAGATGGACGGGGGCTATTTCGGTCCACTCATCAAACAGCGAGTTGTATCTCCAGACATCCCCACACAATCTCCCCTCTCTGAACCTCCCGCTGATCACGTACACGTCATTGTTTAAGGCAACCACTTTGTACTCTGTGTTACTCCCAGGAAAGGGTTCCAGGGGGAACCACTTCCGTCGAATGCTGTCATAGTAACTTGTATCTGGTATCCATTGCTGGTTCTTGTTTCTCCCGCCGATGACAAATGTGACATCCGCAAAAGCTTTCCGTGGCTTCATTCTTGGGTCACCCTTCTGCTTGCCCTCTCTGATCAAGTCGTGGATGGCTCTGACCTCTTGAATCAAATCCTGGCACTCTTCACACTCTTTCACTAGTGGATCCTCAGCAATTGCATCCAGGATTTTGGGGGATGCGTAAGGAAGACGTATGCTCTTGAGAGCATATCCAAGAAACACCTTCCGTACCTCAAAGTCATATTTGATCCATTTTATCAGGGCTTTGTAAGCCTCTTCTTCGCTCACAAGATTCAAATTGTCATCCCCAAGATAGTCAGCAAGTTCTTGCGGAGACAAATTGAGGAACTCCTCGTATTTGATGACCTCTCGGAAGTTCTTTAGGGCATATTTGGTCGCCACCTTGTGTAGTAATTCACAACTTGGATCTACAGCAGATCTCTGGATGCTAAGGCAGTTGGCAGGATCCAGCATGGTCTTCAAGAACTCACTGCATTTCCTGATTGCGGACTCATGACGAATGGTGCTGGCTAAGATCAGAGCTTCTTTGGCATTCTCCTCACAGATCTCTAGCTTTGAAGTGTAGGTATAGTTCACAATCATTCTGGTTACTGCTGCACCCACATCTGTTAACTGTACATGACCATTCCTATCAGCTGTCTGTAGTCTCTCCTCCATGGCCGAATCGACTGTTGCCAGGACAACCCGGTGGCATGGCAATTCTTCCTCTTCAACACACAGGGTTACATCAACAAATTTTGAGTCAAATCTCTGATCATTGAGGCCAAGTAAGATTTCATTGACATGGTAGGGTTGTTCATATGTGTACTCAGTCATGAGTTTGGAGGCATCAGGGAGTGAGTTTCTGCTTCGGTTGTCCTGTTTGTCCAAGAACTCTTGACATGCCTGCTCGGCAGAGTGCAGGGAAAAACACTGGGTGGCCATTAATAGTTCCACTGCATTCTCACAGCTGATCACGAGTCTGGCAGTGTAAATATAGTCCAGAAGAAGACTCACAATGTTAGGTTTGATATCGTTCAAGGTCATGTCATGCTTGACAATAACTGCTCCTTCTTCTGTGATTTCATCACTGATGTTGAGAGCAAAGAAGCGACTTGTCGCAGCCAGCACAACTTTGTGAGTGCGAAATGCCTGGTTCCCGACATAAATTGTGAAGTCTGTGTACTTGTTAGCATTGCGAAAGCGATTCAACTTTTTCAGAACGTCGGCGGCGTAATTTGGATCATCAACTTCTTTTTGATCATTGACAGAGGAAGCAATTGTCCACGTACTCCCATCAGTTCTGATGCTATCCCCGATACTGAAGTCACTTCCAAGCTTGCTCAACCGATAGAAGGCACTGCCTCTCTTGGATAGGGACATGTTGGAACCACGTGGCTTGGTGGACCCAATCGTACTCTGCCCATCCTTGATGTTACCGTTGGGGGGACCAATGCCAATGTTATCAGAGCTTGTCGTCAGTTGCATCTGCATGTCCGTGAAGGGGATATGATTCTTCTCCGGTATGGGGATGTCTGAGTATATGTAGTGCCCTGGCTCGGGTTCACCAGCCGATTTGGACTTGCGGCAACGGCAGCTATGGCAGCAACCCATGGTGGCGAACTAAAAGTGCCTGTAAAAAAGTAAAACAAGAAGAGAATTTTAGTAAACATGAGCTTTGTAAATATAAAATCACTCTGGTATTCAATTCTTTAGATGTCTTTTTTGATCATCCTTTTTGGTCACATACATGTTACTGGTCACATACATGTTACTGGTCACATACATGTTACTGGTCACATACATGTTACTGGTCACATACATGTTACATCATGAACGTTGGGGTTGGGCGGAGAATGGGATCCATGCATAAACTTTTCATTGCAAATAATTTGTAAAAATATTTTAGTCTTTTAACCAGTTTGCGTTGGGAATAAAACAGTTTTTCTGGGCCCCTGTGTGGGTTTCTTTTCCCCACACAAACACGTTAATGGAAGCTTCCACAGCACGTGGCCACGTCTTCGGAGCATGTCACCGTACACGCGTGGCTCAACCGAGCATGCATACAAATATTCCGGAGTTTCCTATGGCGTGTTTAGACGCTCTCCGATCCGCAGTGCAAAAAAAAATTGCGTGTATACACGGCCTCCGACGCGAACTGGTTAAAAGGACAATATTGTCACGATCAGAGCAGACTTTCAACATGGCATGGAATCAGTGTCCTACACATGTAGTTTAAGATTATGAACACAGTGACTAAGATAATCTAAAACTATCACTCTAATTCCATGCCCTGTTGATTGTGATGATATTGTCCCTTTAAGTATAGATACTTTTGTAGAAGTTTGATGAAGATTAATGTGTCATTACATGTGTTTGTTTAAAAAACACCTTTTATACAATACATGTATTTCCCACTGTGTGTATGTACATATATGTTGTCATAGGGGCGTGGCTAAGTCAAAAATGGATAGGTCAATTAATGTACATGTTTCGATATATACAAACTCTATCTGCTCAGTGCACATCGTAGCCTTCTAGCGGTGAATTTGCACTCAATGTCTTGATGATAGCCACTTTGGCGTCCTGTGATCGTTGTGTGTACACATGTTATGGTACTACATGTAAGTGTGCGTGTACATGTACTTCTACCAGCCAATGATCGCTGGAGATATTCAACTGCAAAATATGCCAAATGCAGTGCAGAGAGCATTGAATCTTTCGTTCAATATGTTACAAGTCTTGATCCAAGATTTCTGTGATAATTTAGTATTTTGGACATTGTGTTCCAAACACAATGTATATACACTGTATGTATCTGGCATATGCATTACTTGAAATATGCACTTTAACATTCATACACATTAACTCTTGATCACTTGAAATTGGTTTCATCAGAAAAGTGTTGCTTTAAACAAAGAAAAAGTAAAAAAAACAACAACAAAAACAGATTACAAGATATCTCATTCTCCTGAAGATGATCAGAGCATACTGATCGAAACGTTGAGTTGTAACCTCCAGTTCTTTTCAGAACTAATTACTACTCAATAGAGAATTTCACATGGTGTCACCACAATTAGTCTTACTTATCCTCTTCACCATGCAAAGCTACAAGATTTACCTACAAGATATCCATGACATTTATGGAAGTGAATAATGAAATGCATACAACATAGCTCATACAAAGCTGCCACTGATCCCTTCACTCAATTTCTGGTACTACATACAGTGTACATGATATCGAGGACTTAAAACCAGAACTGGGTATGTCCACTTTTGCCTAAAATGTGTTATGGGGAGTTTCTGATTTTTCAGAAACATTCAAACTTGTAAACTCATTTTTTTTCTTTCAAAATGCCGATTTTGGAGATAACCAATTCTGGTTCTGGAGTGTCGTGGCCGAGCGGTCTAGCGCACCGAACTCAAGTTCTGGTGTTGCCAGCAGCAGTGTGTGGGTTCGAGCCCCGGTCGTGACACTTGTATCCTTGAGCAAGGTACTTAACCATAATTGCTTCGTCCTTCGGATGGGACGTAAAGCCGTAGGTCCCGTGTGTTGTATAATGCACGTAAAGTGGATTGTCGTGGCCGAGCGGTCTAGCGCACTGAACTCAAGTTCTGGTGTTGCCAGCAGCAGAGTGTGGGTTCGAGCCCCAGCCGTGACACCTGTGTCCTTGAGCAAGACACTTAACCATAATTGCTTCTCTCCACCCAGGGGTTAATGGGTACCTGTGAAGGCAGAGATGGTTTGCTCTCTATGCGCTAGAAATGGCAGCAATTGAGCTGTATACTCCCCAGGGAGCTGAGATGGTTTCAGGAATGATTTATGAGCCTTATGAGCCTTATGAGCAGGGATAATAATATAATGCGCCTTGAGCGCCACTTAGTTGGTGGATACGTGCGCTATATAAATCTATACATTATTATTATTATTATTATTATGTAATATAAATACATACAATTGTACATGTAACGTAAATGCAATTAAAGTGTTTCCATAGAAACCTTTATGAATTATTCACTATCAAGCACCAAACATATGTAAATGTAATTACACATTGTCATATGTTTTCAGTAGATATTCATCCCAGCAGGAATTATTTTTGTATTGGGAAAGCAAATGGGGAGGGTCCTTAACAAATATTTTTTTTAAACTCTTAAACTAACGCTCCCTATGCAGAGAAACATGAAAACTACTTGGTTCTTTTGTGGAAATATGCAAGGGTCTTTTATAAGGAAAAACTGGAGAGAAATCCTTGAACCTAGAACAAACTGGACCCACCCAAAATACAAATTGTACAGCATTTGACATTTGTACATACACATGGGATGGGACATATGCAATGATTTGTCTGCATGCAAATTACATGTACACGTATATGTATATCATTACAATTCATACAGGTATGAATGTACACTAATATCCTCTTTATATCACGCGTATTGACGGAACGCGTATTGGCAACACCCGTATTGACGACACGCATATTGACGACATGCACATTGACGGCACGCACACTTGTGGCTCCAAGATATGATCAATTCACTGTGTAATTACATGTACTTAGAATGAAAACCTTTATTTCATGTTTTTCATGATTTCAATAAGATTGTATCTAGCCATCAGTAAGATTATAGCCATCGGTAAGATTAAAATCTTTTGTAAAACGTAACTTGCAATCAAGAATTTCTCTTTATGATTTCTTCTGTAATTTACAGAGAAAAGGTGTGCAATACATACATTGTGTAAATTTTCATATGTTAGCAGATCTGTTATTGTAGGAACCACATCATGTAAAGGAAGTTTGGTTTACATATGTGGTTTACATGTATGTTGAATTGACATCAAATTTTCAAACCGAATTGTGTAAACAAATTACCAATCATGCATCCATGGGTATGTTCTATTACAACATACACTGTAGTACACTAACAAATTATTCAAAATAATCTTTTGTACTTACAAATATAAGATGTTACTGTACTCTTCCTTGTCTTATAAATCCATAAGCAATTTACAGCACATGTTCCTCAACACAGCACTGATAACTTCAAATGCTATCATCCTATACACATGCACTTGGCTAATGACTATAGCACAAAAACCCAATACCTGTAGTGTGTGCGTAACTCTACGTTTGATTAATATGAATGATTAATCTTAGTGAAGACTACGTTGTTTCCTCTTTCTCCTGGATGGCGTGTTTACATCTTTGTGATGAGTCAGAGAGATTGCCTGTGATGATGAGATGCTGCATCATATACATGATGTCATGTCTGTGTCAAATATATGCAAGCTGTGGTGGGGGGGGGGGGGAGTAAGTGATGTGCTAACACATATCACATTAGACATAGCTGTGTCATGTGACAACAATGTACTCACCGCACAATGGACAAATTTGGCAAGATCTATTATTAGATTCTTAAAATGGAATTTCTTAAAGGAAATCTGTAGTCTGAGGGCTTTTTAAAATTCCCAATGGAGCAAATTAAATTACCGTATTGTACGAACATGGTTTACAGAGCTCTGCATTTACAACTGTACACATGTACGTAGTACACATCTTTCCCACCTAAGTATGTGTACATGTTCACGTACACATTATGAATACACGTATCCGTCATGTGAAGACAGAAAATCCATTTATTAACAATCAGAATGAATTTTCATTTTTTCCTCATTAATGAAACAATGAAATAAGAGAAATTCTCAGGTTAGTTTTAGCACAAGATTTGTATAAAGTATAGATGCATTTATTGAGCATTTTACCAGAAGGGTATACTGGCTGTAAATGACACTACAATGTCTGCTCAAAATAGACCTACTGTCATGTATCTGATAAAGAATAATGTATGCACGTGTATAGCCTTTGAAAGTTTAAGGTCAGACTAGACTCACCCAGCTCAAAATCATGATGTCAGTTGAGGAATAATTTAAATTGACGAACTCAATGCTATTTAGTGTGACAATTAAAGGTACAATGTATATTGTATGGGTAAAAAAAATTGCCAAAATGTACATAGGTTATACAGTATCAGGGAGGGAATGGTTCACGTAGATGTACATGTACATGTAGCTTACTCATGATAGATGCCTGTTGGGCAACCTTCATTTGTTTTTGTCTAATTAAATACTAGGTTTTACAAACAGCTCACGCATGTTTGATTTTGAAGAACAATAACAAATCTATTGATTGATGAATTCTTGATAAACATTTAACATTTTTGAACTTATACCGACGTATGTACAATGTATGTAGCACTGCATACTTAGTGCTTTCTGAGTGTCTGTGAAAAAACCCACAGGTGACTTGGGTGGGATTCGAATCCACGACCTCCTGCTTACTAGTGCAGATGTCTAATAACCTCTCGATCACCAAGCTTTGCAATGATGATTGGCTAGTTAGAATTCTATATATAGGAATTCTATTGTACATGGCTTAGTCAGTTTAAGACAGCATGGTTTCCTTTTTCTCTTATTGTACATATGTATACATGCATCATCATAATTTTCTCAGAATCATGATCTGAGATCCTCTCAGGTAGATTTTTACGTATTTAAATGTACTCAGCGAGTACATGCTTGCATAAACATTTTAACCTAAATCAACTGCTGGCCTTAAATTCTGTGAAATATGAGTGTATCAATCTGTGCATCAACCCTGCGGTCTACCAGCTTCCAAGAATAAATTCTTTGTCTAAATGCACATGTACAGTCGAGCATTAGAAAGACCCATGACTCAATTACTGTAGATGGTCCCAGATATAACGCACAGCATGAGAGCTCTGAGAGTTGCAAGGATAGGGAGCAATTTTACGCTGGTTTTAACAAATTAAGTGTCACAAAAGAAGCAGCTGAGCAGAGGCTAATAGGGGGCACGTGTGACACACGATGACTAAACTTGGCCTAAGATGCTCATGTACACTACTAGTCTCTTTGTCTCTGTATCGTTAACAGTGGGAGTAAGTACAGGATGCTGACATCATAGATGAAAGTTTGTTAATGGACTGGTACTGTGGTAGGGGAAGTCACCATCATCTGTGAAACAAAGGCTATATGTATTTTCATATATATTTTGATATCTTTTTACCTGTTTTTTTCAATTCTCAAATATATTCATGAAATCACATGCACTAAATAAGTGTAGCATTTTATCTATGATATGAACAGTCGTTTTAACCATTTTTTATGTAACCGGAAAATGAATTTTATATTCTTTTTTTCATATCTGACCAATAGAATTATATTTTTTGCACCATCAATTGCAATGAATTATAACATGAATGTTTTTGTTATCATAAAATTTCATGTGAGATTTGTATACACTAAATATTTTCATACCACATTGTACAAATGTGTAAACATATTTTCTGTTACAAAAATATTGTGTACATGAATTTATCTTGCGCCCAAATTATTAATAATAGATTTAATATTAATTTTAAAAAATAATGATTTAAAATTAGCAGGTACAGGTACTGTATGCACTAAGAATTTAAAGTTAATTAAAAACTTCAAGTGGTTTGTTCAACTTTGTGAAACATTTGTCAAGGATTTGGAAGCTCATGACAGATAACGGTCAGTGCCACAGGTTTGGTGCCAGATTGTCAGCCACAAATATGCAAATCATCCAATTATTTGATTGAGTTTTTAGAAACATCTCTGAAAATAGGGTACGAACAAACCGTTGTGCCTGTGTTTGTGTCTCCAGGGGGCTAGGAATAATAGAGTTCACTATCCACTGCGCTCCATGGCGCCTTAAAGATGACCATGTTTTGACATCATGGCTGAAGATTGGAGCCACGTGCGGTACTGATATCGCTAGATTGGCCCTTGAGTTAAGCAACTGTGTGGGTAATCCCCAATTGAGCGTCATGGCGTCGGATAATAATGTATCGTGTGACGGCCACAGGGTTTCTTATTCTCATAAATCGTATACTTGATGCTGAACATGCTTCAAGTGAATTGTCAATCAGGGGTAAATGACATCTTTGTTGAATTACAGGATGGACAAGGGGAGACGGCTGGCGTCACCATGGCGAGGGTTAGAGTCTCCGGACAGGAAGATAAAATTGAGTTTGTGAATCTGTAGACACCATGTATTTGAACCCCCGCACTGACAAGACATTAAGTGGCATATTGCGTTCAGACTGCAGTATTTATCTTGTTGCATGGTCAGTCTCTACAGTATTAACAATTATTGATAAGATGCTATTGATTACACGCCTTGTAGTCAATAACTGTCTAGTCCCCAAGGGCACAGTAAATATGACAATGGAGTGATTTATTGACTCATAGGCACCAGTCTACATGTATTTTGGACATGAGTCTCATTCTGCTTCTCAGACTTTTAGAAAAAATTAATATGGCTGCTGTGTGATAAAGGTCAATAGGGTTCATTCGGATTGTTTTTCTTTTTCTGAATATTATTGGTACCTGTATATTAATGTAAGGGTCATTAACAGGCCTTGATGTTAACCATGTACACTGCGGCCATTGCCGTGGTGCCGCTCTGAGTTAGCCACAGTGCCGCTTTGGTTGGCCTTGAAATTTTGATGCAGCCATGGCCAAAGCAGCCATGTCCTCTCAATCCTTAAGGTCAAGGCCTGCATTAAGCAATTATAGACATACATGGACTGTATGAAAGATGAAACATAGGTGTCATTGTCACCCAGGGTTACTCCCCAATGGTACCCAGGCATAACGGTCCTCTAACGTACCTAGACTTGAGATTGGGGAGTACCCTAGGTGACAACGACCCCTGCAGCTAAAGTTGAGCAACAATTGAAACCAACAACATGTTTGAACCCAGAATATCAATGTCTATGACACAAGCATTGGGACCACTAAAACTTTCGTCATGATAACTATTTTTAGATTATTATGTCATATTCAACCAAATTTGAACAAATATTTTCCAGAATTCAAACTGGGGTCTGTGTATCAGGGTACCGATGACTTTTCTTAAAAGTGTGAAGAGTGCATAATCCTCTTATTAAAAAATGTTGTTAAAGATTGACCTGCATTTGACCTGAATGTGTGATGTCATTTTCAGACTGGGCTATCCAAGAGAATGCTACCACAGATAGAGGCTTCTCAAAAAAAAATTCTATCAAAGATTCCGTGCCTGAACCATTCTATAAAAAATGGTCTGTAATGAACAAAAGAACAAATAAAAACAAGTCGCTCTCCTTCGCATCATCCAACAATCTTCTTCGCATCATCCAACAATCTTCATCGATACAAACTATCCGTCCATTCACATTCACATTGCTACCCTGTCACTTATCTCAGCGGGTCACAAATGAATGAATTCCTCTCTGACTGGTCATAATGGCGAATAGAATACCAAAGCGTCTAATGTAATAAATACCTTACCATCAACTGAAATTAAATCAATTCAAGTAGTTCAGCTTTAAACAGTCATGTACATTATACACTGTGTAGCTGCTTGCTGTTCAACATTCATGTTTAATACAAAGTTCTGTCTTTATGGAAATTCTTTACTACAAAATATGAAGAAAAAGGCTTAGATTTTTTTTTTTTCATTTTTTTTTTGTAGTTCACACATGTATGAATGTAATGTCCACAAGCAATGAATATACACATGTACATATACTGTATACAAGTGCATTTGATTTTATATACACATACTTACAGTAGTGTTTCCTTTGAATAAAAAATTCCAAACATTTTCTGTTAATGAACTTTGTGAGGCAGCTGGATAAACTGTTTTGATCTTATGGCATTAGAAGTAGAGTAAAGAGTTGTACATGTACTTTGTGACTGAGTTACAGTCACAAGTCCTTAAAAGTGAAATTTTTGTAGGAAAATACTTTGATTAGTTGTACTAAGATTATAGGACCTGAGACAGAAATATCTCAAGGGACACCATCATAAAATTTCAGCTTTTGTGTTTCTTGTTAATTTCTGATCATTTATGTTATTTGACAATACCAATTGTGTATCATAGGGACTTTAAGCATACTTGTACTGAATTCTTTTGTAGGTTGCCATGGTGAAGTTTTTCCACCAGATAATGTATCCAAAAGAATTTGTGATAGCTACACATGTGTGGTCTAGTGTGTAGTGTGACAGATTGACTGTGATGCAAACTAGGCCAGAGAATGCAGAACATGTGATCTAACTGTTAAGGAACTGATTTGCATATAGTTTACGGTCATGTGCAGAGACTAATTCTGAGGGGATAGACTAGTTCAGTTGACACCCCCCCATATTTCTTAAAAGGTAAATAAAAATACACATACTGTAATAACACAATTGTAATGTACAATTCCCATATGCATTTTATGACTGGAACTAATCCAAAGGTTCTTAGAAATGCCATGTATGCCTAGATGTCAAGCACGTTCATATTAGATCTGGAACTTTCTAATCTCCCCAGGGACCACACAACCTCTTAGTTGCCTGTTTGGGGACTCAACATGTAATCAAACAGCCATTTCTGTCCTTAGGCAAAAAAAGTCTATGGTTTCTGGTCACAAGTCTGCTTCAAAATTGGTGCGGTGATGCGCTTTTATTTATTTATTTTTTTGCCAACCAGTGAAATACATGTTACGTGTATATGCGGGTATTGGAACCAGACCAAATTTCCCATACATAAAGTATGGTGGTTATAAAGGCAAATCAGGCAAACGTTCATACCCCTATGTGAAAAAGTCATTTAAAACACAACATGGCAGAATTCCAATCGATCCAGCAATTTTGGCTGCAACTGCACATCGTTTCATACATGTAGCAAGAAAAAGAAAAATACAAATTCCAACGTTGTGGGTCTGAGGATAACAGAAACCATAGACTTTTTTTTAGCGGGAGGAGCGCCTTACAGGTCCATATACATGTAATTTATATTCCTGGGTGGAGAGAAGCAGTTATGGCTATTAAGTAAAAGTTGCTCATAGAAGGACATCAGTAATGATTATCCCTCCTAGTATTTGAAACCCACATTCTGAAGACTCGGCCGTTGGTGTGTCGAACATGCTCAGAATTGGCATCCGTTACCAATGTAAATAATTGTACTTAATTGTATCATACATTTGTACCGTTCCAGTACATGAACACTTAACATCCATGTGTACATATATATATGTACACAAAGCCAATAAATCTAGGGCAAAAGTCATGGAGCTGCCTATCAGAAAACAAATTACTTAGCACAAATATTTACTAAGCAGGTTTTGAGGGTTACCAGCCAAATTGAATTACAAATTGTGCATATTTTGGCTGGTTATCTTTTAAAAACGCTTAAGCAAAATTGTTTGCTTTGCAGCTTGATGCTTTTGGCAGCTGAGCTCCAAATAACAATCACCCACTAACATCTGTGCAGGGGGTTCATCTGAATTTCTATTAGTAAATTTTCTTGCACTCGCACGTGCATGTAAAATGGTAAACAACTATTCAAGATGATCAAAATCGAATAATACCTTGTCAGTATTGTCAACCTTATTTGTTATTAAAGGGAAGGTACAACATTGATAATGTTGGCTTCTACAGTATGCTTGTATACCTATGACAGTTTTAGCTCATGAGATTGTGCCATTAATGAGAAAATAGTGAAATTTATGCATTCAAAAGTTTGTGTATTCTTTCTAAAGCAGAATTGATTCTATGTACATAAGATTATTTCACTTTTCATAAAACGTTTCATGAACGTGGGACCAAAAGTGTGACATGGAGGTCAAAATTTCAAGTTCATTAAATAAAGAAAAAAAATATTAGTTTTGTTACCTTATTTATCATAGTTTTGAAGGTTGTCATCTTTTAAAATAATTCTATACAAACATTAAAACTGGTGTCATGTATTTACTTCCTGCTTCACCTGATTGATATGAGGTTAACGATGTAACAAAATTACAAGGGGACACCGTGTCTTGTTACGTTGTGTAATATACTGACTAAAGTTAATGGATCAAAATAGGGGAGACCCAAGAAATTTTTGTTTGTTGTCATAGTAGGTCTGTATGAGATGCAACAATAGGTGAAAGTTATAATCATCAGCTCGTACGATGTAAGGAATAACACAGGCCCCAATATCTGAAATACATGGAAAACACAAGTGTCTCACGTTCATGGAATGACCCAAATATGCTTCCTCCCCAAATATTTTTGTGGAAGATTCTTTCATTACCTGTTAATATACCAAGTAGGCTTCACATTACAATTTGAGAAGTTTATTATTTTTGAATTACCATATACATGTAACTTAACACCTTTAAAAGAAATGTTTGTAACACTCGCAGACAGGCATAAAAACAGGGCAGTAGATTGATTGATGACTGTATTTACCATGCCTGTTTGATTGCTACCAACAAATCAGCAGAGCAAATTAAATTGTCAACAAACTTCTCTCCCATGGACAGCATTGTACTTTGTCACCCTTTTCTTTAATCAATGTCTCCCTATCAGATATAGGAATAAATAAAGATGTTACTTTCAAACTTTTGTATATATTTAATGTAGGTACACAAAGTGCATTACGTACTGTTAATTTAAACTCTTTTGACAAAATGTCTGTAAATGCATCCATACTTTATAAGAATCAAGGGATGTACACTGTATAAAAACAACCTGTGAAAGTCTCAGCTTATTAAATTTTAACCTTAAAGGGACAGTACCGTCATGATCAGGGCAGACTTTCAACAGGGCATGGAATTGGTGTCCTGGTTTAAGATGACAATCACTGGCTCATTTATGCAGCAGCAACGGTAATATGACCTTCTCATGTGGGATAATATTTCCAGTCACTGAGTTTATTAAAACTAGCACTCCGATTCCATGCCCTGTTGATCATAACAATACTGTCCCTTTAACAAGAAAAAAGTGAAATGCAGTTATTCATTCAAACATGGAATTTCTGTCTTCCAATGACCGACATTTATTTTGGAAAATATTTCTTAAATTTTTAATTAAAGGGACAGTATCATCACAATCAACAGGGCATGGAATCAGAGTGTTAGTTTTAGATTATTAGTAACTCAGTGACTGAAAATAATACCCCACATGATAAGGTCATATTACCGTTGTTGCTGCATAAATGAGCCAGTAATTTTCAGTCACTATGTTCATCTTAAACTAGGTTGCCGATTCCATGCCCTGTTGAAAGTCTGCTCTGATTGTGATGATACTGTCCCTTTAAATGATAGCACTTGAGGCAGAAATATTTAAAGGGATGTTTGATACTATCATCAACTTCACACAAAAAAAGATTTATGTAAAACTGATAATTTAACAAAAAATTGGAGATTAACAAAAGTGTAAAATCATGGATTTTAAGCCAAAATACACCCTTGGTAAAAAGTAGTTTTGCATCCATACTTAATGAAGATACACATATGAGATGACATAAAAACAGTTAAGCTGATTAAACATGCAGTTTTATGAGATAATTTTGACAATTATCAATTGATAATTATTATCCCAGATTTGGCAAATAATCACCACAATGGCACTTGATTGAAACTTTTGTTTATACTGATCTTTTCTTTCAAATGAAAGCACTTCAGACGGAATAATTTCACAGGATTGGTACTTTTACCAATTTCACATTAAGAAAATAGTTTTGAAATATTGTAAATTTGAGTAATCACAATAAGAAACAGAGGAAAATGTTTGCAGATAACAGTCAGAGTCTGACTACCCATATATGGTTATGAAATGTAAGCGCTCTCTGCAACCTCTGCCCCAGAAGGAAAGAAAAAATCCTGGTAAGATTAAGGGTCTCTTTTCAGAAGAGTTGGCCATCTGTCTTGGGGGAATAATTGCCTGGACCAGGGATGATGAATTGCTGGTAGGGACCATCTGTCTTAGAGGATGCAAGGGGTGTGGGGAATGGAAGATTGTTTTAGTGGGATTTAACAATTCATGTTGTGGTGTATAATTCGTTTACAGGGAAAGTCAGCATTGGTATTTGTAAATGTACATTAATTTCAACTCTTTAGTTTTAAAGAAATATGTCATTAAACTAACATGTGAAAGTATATGTATGGTCACAACAGTTGCTCATGTTTTTGAGAAAACAAAAAACTGTAACAGGTTTTTTGTTTTATGATTTTCAAAAAGTTGCAGAATGGCAGATGTTTGAAAATCAATAAAACAATTCCTTTCTTCTCTATTATGAAAGCACATTAGGGGAATAAATTATCATTATAGTTAATACATCCTAGGTATTTATGCATGTGTACATGTACACTGTACATACGTAGATCTCCATCATTTAAAATTTAGATTTATGTAAAAGAAAGAATTTGGCTGTACATACGTGTATATACATATTATGTACTTGTGGTTTGTGCATTTATGAAATGGAGACGTTACCTTTTGTCTAGAGCTTTCAAGAGATACATTGTACATTATGCGTAGATGGTTGTATTTGTTTTCATTTGATCATTAGAACTAGTGTCTATCAAAACATGTACATGCAGTATCAAGCAAATAATATTTAGTTCAGAAGATTGTCTGATTAATCATGGATGCTCTATGTAATGTATATGTGATGAGATACAAGTACTGTACTTGTCCTGTACTTCATAATGCATGATACATAGATCAGATAACAAACTCATGCCTGAGGGTAATATCATTATACTCTACATGTATGTTGGACTAATCTTTCATTAAATTCCATAGTGTGTCATTAATCCACAAAAACATTAAAATTGTGCAAAAATCCAGTCGATCTCAATTAACCCTTTAGAACCTTCCCAAATCCTCCAAAATGCTCTTTGCTAAAGTGAAGGATTTTGGAGGATTGAGGTTATTAGGTATACTTGCCTTTCCATGGTACATGTACATCCATGTTTGTTGTAGTGATTGCAAGGTCGGTGCTTGGGTCAGTGGACACTGTTTATTGTTCCATGCATGCAGGGAGGGTCTCTGGCCATGTACACAGATTAGAAACACATGTGTGCATACATGTCATGTGCTTGCTTTACTACCGAAGGATTTTGGAGGATTCAGGTTATGTGTAAGCAAATGGGCCTAGGGAGTTAGGGTTAATCAAAATATATCTTGATTCATACATGTAATGTATGGATGCATTTACAGACATAATACCATTAGTGAATTCTGGCTTCAGAGGTACATGTGTGTGTACACTTTTAGTAACCAGGGTCATCTCTGGAGGTAGAAATAATGTGTTTTTATTCTTCATGAGAATCAAGAATCATGTAAATTTGTATGGAAGTTTCAGCTACTTGTAGCTTAACTGGTTGACATGAACATCATTTGCAAGGGTTTAATCACAGATAACCCAAGTCTACTAATCTCCCAGTAAACCCCTCAGACCAGAAATGGAGAAAGCTCTATTTCCAGAGATTTGATACCAGTGGGAATATAAAGAAGTTGTTTGTACTGCCCATCCCACTTGATATAATCATAGTCCCTGGAGGGATGACAGAAAAAAATTAACACAGGAGCAGAACACTATGAGGACACTTAAGACACAATGAGAAGAAGCCATGTAATGATATGTTCCTGGATGGGTAGCCAATATCCAGTGCAGATGCTTTTAGTAGTTGCAAACCGATTAACCAGGGTCCATAGATAAATGAATGAATAGAAGAATACTGAAAACATTCACATCACAATTGCCAGTATAAACTGGCCTTATGTCCTCCTCCACCCCCACCCCATCCCCTCCACCCCCCATCCCCTTTGGCTTATAATCACCATGCGAACATTTGCCATTTTTCATTAAAAATGAAAAAAATGAAAAACTTTAAAAAAATGCTTTCCTGCATTATGCAAAATGGTAATTTCATGAGTGGACCAATTGAGCTACATTGTATATTGCATGTATACTGATACACTTACATATTATGTACATCAGTTTTTATGCAAAATTTACCATATTCTTGAAAGATAAATCATTTTTGCATCCATCCAAAATTTGAAACAAACACTAATCTATTAGAGAAAAACATTTTTTAAATCTAAACAATTACTTTTTAATTCAGAAGGAATTGCCAAAGGTGACCAAGGAAAGAAACATAACACCACCTGAAGTCAAAATAACAGATGTTCTCGATCATAAAACCAAAATGAAGTTCTAATCAAAAACATGAATAATTTGCCAAGGATAGCTGTATTAGTTCTACCTCGATGATTTGAAGAATGTTCTGACTGATCAACCGGTGATTCTATATGGCAAGTTAGACCCTGGATTACTCAATAATCAGGTTCCTGGTACACCGGTGAACACCGGTACCCTTGTAATACAGGAAAACATTTCATTCAAAAGTTCAGCTGGGAAAATGCAAAATCATTCACTGTAATATGAGAGCTGTATATTTTCACATGAACATGAATACAAATTAAATTGTAGAAAGCCGAGATTTGCGCAAATGTTTTGCAGAAGTTGAACACATCTTAACTCGTGCTGCACATTTATGAGATAACAACCAACTGCTAGCATTAAGCTAATGGTGTTCTATCAAAAACACTTTTAAAATCTATTTTGTTTTCTGCATGGAAAAGAAATACAACAGGGAAATTCCGTAAAGTACAATCCGAGGTCAGATTAAAAATCAAAGGAAGGAGAATAAGACCGCACTAGACCGCAATTCCCAGAGTCTCGCTATCTTTCATTCCTTTAGGCTGACTGACTACATGTACATGTAAGATGTTTAAACTAATTGACTGATTAAAACATCTGTCTATGTATTCAACCTATACACATCGGGTTTGAGGGTATTAACTCGGCACTTTGATATATCCAATTCATTATAACAAAGAGGCATCTGAACAAAGGAACAAACAGCCCAGGCAAACTAAGTGGTTCTTTTAGACATATAAGTCATTATATCGTGATTGAAAAATGAAATGGGATTTTTTAATAAGCTTAAATGTGCAGATGTACAGTTCATCATGCTGTAGTGAACACAGTGAATGTGCTGTATAATTCACTTCATGCTACACAGTCAGTCAGTAGAATAGAGATGTAAATTAACACTAGCCACTGTGTATGTTGACTCTTTAATAATAATAATAATAATGTTCAATTCTTATATAGCGCATTTCACATAATGTCCCAATGCGCTTTACATTATTACTCCTGGTCACTGGGCCAATATCATTCCTATAATCTTTCTCAGCTCCCTGGGGAGTATACAGCCAATGTGCAATCTTTTGGCACTACAAGGCTAATCAAACACAATAACCATCTCTACCCTCACAGGTACCCATTTATACACCTGGGTGAAGAGAAGCAATTACAGTAAAGTGTCTTGCTCAATGACACAAGTACCACGGTCGCCCCAGGTTTCGAACCTACATTTTGATGACACAGCCATGGCACCCCTATGCATCCATACTTTATAAGAATCAAGAGATACAGAAAACCAATATGGGAGATTTCAGATTATTCCATTGTCATTAACAAGAAAATAATAAATGCATTCAGATTTTTCTATTATGTGGAATTTTCATATCCTGAGGTTGAAATACATGCTTTCAGTTGGGATATTATTTTACTAATGATAGCACCTCAGACCTAGAGAGATGAGGGATGTCTGATAACATCATCAGCTTTAAACCAATAAGTAAGTTTAATGTACATGTAATTACTGTAATCAATTATGTGTATATAGTGGCTTTAAAATTGGACATTGAACGTTAAAGAGACCTACGTGTAAATGTACACGTGTGTCGGTGAACTTTACTCTAGTTTTCTGTTCATTTTTTCTTCCAAATTATTTGAGTAGAAACCTACGACCTTTTATATCTTGAGATAAACTACTCCTAGAAGACTCAATGCCATCAATTCTAACAGACAATGTTCTCCAGAGAGCAGATGCTTCAAGTTTACACAAACACACATGTCTCCTCATTTCTCCCTCAAGATCATGCAGGCGGAAGCAAGGAATTTTTGTCTTTAACTGTTCAAACATGAACACTTTAAATGCTCAATGAAAACACTTTTGTAGCAAAGTTATTTGATGTAAAAGTGAGGAGGGAACGCCAGGCCACTGGGACGGTGAAGACAGAATTTGCAGCAACTTGTTTTGAATGATTTTAATGGGTAACATAAAGTACCTGATAACATTAACATACGTACAAACATTATGGTATAAACATTATGGTATGTAGCATGTACTCCATAACAGGGGCAGGCAGGCAGGTAGATGAATATTTCTTGCATTGTTTGTTTGTTTGTGGGGGGAGGGAGAGGGTCTAAAGCAGGGAGGTGTTTTTACATACAAATAATATTTGTATCGTTTTCTTATTATTGACAAAACATTAATTCTATAGAATCTTGAGTCTGGACACTCAAACATAACAATAATGCTGAATGTCTGAGAGTCCAGGAATCTGAACTAATTTGCATGACTCAATCAATTATGAATATTCATCAGGGACAAAGAAATATCACAGCAATCAACCCTACCCTGACAAAAACTGAAAGAAAACACTAAACAAATAAAAATCAGCTCAAAATGAGACTACAAAGAGCGAATTTTCCCATCTTTTTGTATTCAGTTTATGTATAAACATTTTAATAAATTGTATAAATAATATTTCCCTCATATTTGATTATTAATATCCAGGAGTAGTGCTAGGAGAGTAGTGTGATTACTTGAGTAATCGCGAGTAATAATCATTAATACTACTCAATTAATCGTCCCATTGCGATTACCTCAAAAGTACTCATGAGTAGTAACACATTTACAAGGACTAATTCTTTAGTCATTGTTTATTTACGTGTATGAAACAAAATCTGAAATAATATCACTCAGATATTTTTGGAATAATTACCATAATAAAAAGTATACTTTTGAAATATGCCAATAACCTAGGCTATAACTGGTATGAGTAATGCTTCAATTTAACTTTAAATTAAAGGGTTAAAAATACGGTCAATTATTCATGATTAATCAAGTACTCGCAAGTAATTGCTGTGCGATTATTTGAGTAGTTAATTATTTCACTAATTGCCCAGCACCTATCCAAGAGTACAGTATCAACATACAGTATAAAACCTTTCTATTTGTTAGTCAAGCAATACCAGGTTAAGACAACTCGACCTGTCACAAGGTCAGTTGTCACAAGGGTGGAGTTGTCACAAGGGTCAGTTGTCACAAGGGTCGAGTTGTTTTATGACCATTACAAATGTACAGACAGGTCTGTACACTTCAGGATATGACTGACAACAGGAATGTATATGGTAGAGTACTTAATGTAGTGTAAGCACTTCACACAAGTGCATAGTAAGTTCACTAATAATATCAATTTGTATTTGCACAATACAGTCAATTACACTTAGCTCATGCACAGCTAATTTTGACACAGGAATTTCAACCCTGAATGTTGTGACCACAGAGTTATTTTCTATTTTTAAACCACACCTTCCTTTACAAAAACAACTTCCTTTCTAACTTTGCTTGGTTGAATTTGTTTGTTTTCATAAACCAGAGAGGATATGGTTGACCTAACGTTTGGGAATAATGCTTTATTCTCAAACAAGAAATTCAGGATTTTGTGCGAGTATCTACCCACAATTACGTGCTACTTGTAAACTGTGGTTTTGTACAATGAGTCTGAACGTTGGAATTGCAGGTACGGTATGTAAAATGACACATTTAAGGATATTTTTATTATTAGTTTTTTGAAGTCCCATTCCAATGTCTGATACTAGTATTTATTAACATGTTTTCTTTATTAAAAAAAAATAATAAAAAAAAATAAAAAACCTAAACAGAAAATCTAAATCATCCTTTACAGACAGTGAACTTAATTTTTTATATTTCTTTTTACAAGCATACTTAAAATGTACATGTCTGCTACTTTTAGAAGCAGACTAGACAATGGACAGTACACATGATGATATCACATGCATTTTGTTCAAATGTTTATAATTTTTTTGCTTTCGCTTTTGAAAATGATGTAAAATCAGTAACCCATACGAAAAAATTCTGCTAGAACTTTAAAAATATTAGAAAGTACACATAAACAAAACAGTAAACAAACAAATAAAAGACATGCACTATGTAAAAAATGCAATTAATAATTTTAAAAACATTTCCTACAAACAGAATTTTTCCCAAATTAAAAAGTGCCTTAGAATGTAAACCATTTTGTTATCATTTCGAAAATCCCTGAAATTTAAAACCAAAGTCCATCCAGGGCTTGAATCATTTGTAGGGCAACAGTCACACAGAAAATGCTATATTTGGCCACGTACTGGCTCTAACCGCAATTGAGAAAACCAACAGTCGCACAGTATGCAGTATTTTACTTCATTTATGTCGTGTCAAACTCTACACAATGGATGCCTATTTGTCTAAGGGTCTGGTCACACATGTGTATCTGGTGCCAAGTTGCACATTGGGGCGGTGTTAAATTACACTTAGTACAAAGAATGTTCAATTTCATATAATATGGAAGTGCAAATAAAGAAAGGTGTCATAATTCAGTACATAACACTGTTATACTTTTGTCAACAATATAAGAGATCGGTCAGTTTTTCCCACAGTACAAAGCATATAGGCGGCTTTGTCATAGTGAGTGCAGTTTTTATTTTATATATTTATTTTTATTGTGAAACATCTTAGCTGAATATATATTTTTTTAATTTAATAAAATGATATCATTATTAGTTTATGTCTTTAAAATGAGATTATAAAATCAGACAGGATTTAACTTTCCTGTGTTGTTTTTCACAACTTAGCTTTTCAGATAATAAACTTAATACTAGTAATAGTATGTATTTTGATTAAATTTACATGAATTCATTTTTATCTAGTAGTTATAAAAGTTTGATATTTTAATATTTGAATAAGTAAATTGTATTTTTAAGAAAGAGCCCGTCAAATTATCTCAGCTCTTAAAGACAAATGAAAAAAGACAATAAAAATCTAAATACAAAGTACACATTTGGTAAAATAAATGGTAAAAATGAAGAGATACATGTACAGAAACCAAGAGGTCTGTGAACATTTCAGCTGACACATGTCATTTACTAACAAGAAAAATGTGAATAAGCGTATAGATTGCTTGTATTCATTCCAATGTGGATTTTCTGAAAAAGTCCCAAAATTAAGTTGGGAAATTTTTAACAGCAGTTAAGTCTGAAATATTTCAAGGGATGTTTGATACTGGATTGATCATCAACATTACACCAAGTTGATGTAAAACTGTGACAGAGCCAAAGGTAAACACTGTCTGAACTGTTTATTTATTGGTTAGGATGATCTTTTCTGTTCAATCCATCAACTGTCAACAAGACATACATTCAAGATTTGTGTTACTTTCCATCCATATGTGATGGCAAGTCAATCATTCTCAATTTGTCCAGCCTTTCAAACTTATCAATCATCAGTTTTGTCATCTACCAGTACATGTATTGTATTCTTGATTCATTGCTTTGTCTATGCACATGTAGGCCAAGGTATTCAACCTTTTAGTACTGGTCTAGCCAAACAAAATAAACTTTTATGAGGTCAGATATTCTCAAATTTGACAACATGTGTCACCTCACAGAAAAGCTACAACACATGTTGTCAATCACGATGACCTTGTTTTAAGTGTTTTCAGAGGCTTCAAACAGCTTGAGTGTTCTTCTCAAACTTGGAATCAGTGCAAATTTTCTTGTTTTAAGAATCCGTGATACAAATTTAATGAGAATTTCACAGAAAGTTGTGAATAAATTTGGGGAAACCCTGTATTACTGGGCACATATAAAAGTTGTTTATTAGACATATCTAATGCTATGTTATGGTATAAATGTATCATTAGGTAGAATGTCGAACCCACCAACCACTTTTCTCATTCATTATTCATTATAACCAAAGTAATCTTACCAGGTCAGAAAGGTGGAGAACATATGGATGATAATGGATATATAATTAAAGAAAAAATCAAGCATTTCAAGTATACGATAACTTCCTCAGTCAGTCTGATCTTGTCACCTTCCCCATTAGTGGCCAACACGGTCATCATATGCGCAGTGGTAATTAAAATAGGATTCGTCTATTTTCTAAAGAGGTTTTTTTAGAAAGGAAATAAAGTCCAAAATCCATCAAAAAAGTGGATTTTATAGATAGTTTTTGCTATTTGTATCCACCAAATCAATAGAACCCTTTTATAACTGGTTCGTGGTTAAAACAAATTTCTAAAAACCCATAAAAGTGGCGGTTGGATTCAACATTCTTTCCGTATCAATTCAAAAAAGAGCAAGGAAATATGAAAGACATTACTCTATGATCAAGCATGGATGAAAGAATAAATTCCTCAATAATAATAATAATAATAATAAGGAAAGAATGTCGTATCCGACCGCCACTTTTTAAGGGTTTTTTGGAATTTTGTTTGCAACCACTAACCAGTTAAAAAATGATTCCATCGATTTTTGGGGGTACAGAAAGTGAAAACTATCTTTAAAATCCACTTTTATGATGGTTTTCGGACTTAATTTCCCTTCTAAAAAAATCCTCCCCTTCAGAAAATAGAAGGATCCTATTATAGTTGCCACTGCGCATTATGTACAATGACCGTGTTGGTCACTTATGGGTGAGTTGACAAGATCAGACTGACATGACTGAGGAAGTCATCATATACCAAAAATGCGTGATTTTTCATGAAATAAATATCCTGGAATAATTTGAAGTATATATGTCCATCATCATCCATATGTTCTCCACCTTACTGGGTAGGTAAGATTACATTATTTGTTATATTTAATGAGAAAAAGTGGTGGTCGGATACGACATTCTACCCAATAATAATAATAATAATAATAATAAAGATTTGTTGCGCGCACATATCCACCCTGCTGGGCGCCCAAGGCGCCAAGACTAAAATACACAAAGACTAAAAATTGAGAGATCATGGAACTTATATTTAAATAGACAGAAATAAAACAACATTCCATATTATACTCACCTATTAAACTTTTTATCAGCGAAAACAATATTAATTAAAACTGCAGTAAGTTAGCACTCCACAGCTGCAGTGACCTATTGCGCTATAGCCTAGAGTACATGTATGTAGCTCGACACATTACACGAAGACATCACCATCGATCTCGGTCAAATCTCAAGTTAGTTTAGCGATCGACGGTGAAGGAGAAATCAGTTCCTTGCCAAAATCAAAATACACTCCTGGACTGTTCCGATCATGAGTACCTCTCATTTCACTGTTGATGGTAACCACGAAAGACGAGATTAAACCCCAACATTGTCTAACTGCTGTCGCCGACAGTGTTAACAAAACACCATTATTTATGTACAAAAGATGAGCTGTGCATTATATGCGCACAGTACACACACACGCAGAGAGCTAGCACACAATGCATTGACATGTTTGGATTTATTTAGACTGATTCCACGAGCAATACTTCTTTCAACTAATATTGTCTTACGTCTGGTGACCAGACTCTAATTGATTGAATGCATGCAGCAGGTGATGGGGGGGACGGCCCACTCATCAACATAATTTGTTTACGGTGATGAAAAAGGGCCCCCTCTCTTGATCGTTGGGTACAATGATGTTTTCAACTTTCTCGAGGTAGAATTTTAGCCTTCATTTCATTCAAATCAAATATAACTTGATTCAACAAAGATTCAGTTAGTTGGGTGTGGCTACCTGTAATCCACCCAATGTTCCCCGTTGGTAGATCCAAATGCCAGGGGGCGGGATCAGTCCTCTGTATCATCTTTGATACGCTCTATAATCTGTGGACATACGAATTAATTTGGCAGTGTAACTCCTTTTGGAAGTAAGTGTTTCCATCATGTATATATTCAGGAAGGCCTCCCGTGTTTGAAAATTGTCAACAAATATTTGACTTAATTATTGCCGGGGGAGAGTAAAATTATGCAAGGTAACGATTATATCACATCCCAGCCACTCCCTCATCCAGCCCCAGACCGACCGTACCGTTCCATCTAATAGATTGAGGTCAAAGTATGACCTTACCATACCGAATTTGAGATGCGGGTGAGCTATGGGGACGGCGGCTATTTTTGTCACATTTACTTTTACTTGTTATTCTGTGTATTGTATTGTTTTCATTATATTGATATAAGAAATAGTTAGACCAGATAATATTATTCACATAAAACAGCCGTTGAATTTGCACCCTGCGTTCGAGTTGCAACCCTGTCTCTTGCTCGCTGTTTAGAACAGCAACGGAAAAGAGCATCCGACTAAAGTACGTATAGTCTAGTTGCAAAATTGCATAATATTATGCACTCAATGATATACTGATTGTTCCGTTATCCTTGTCTTAACAACCAATAAACAGGAAATATTTAAGAGTTGTGATTAACTGTTAGATGGTATTTATTTTTCCGAAAATCTAAATTTCTTCAATAATTTATTTCAAAAAGAACGAAATTCAGAATAAAGAACACACCATGAATCAGCAACTAAAATAGTGGGATGTGTGCAGTATTTCGTGCGGTGTGCAAATCGCTGTGTCGTGCTCAAAGTACCGGCATACTCTCTCGATCTATCTTCAATGGGCTGTCTGCAAAACACACCAAGCCGGGTTAAAAATATTTCAGTTTTCAGAGTGCAACGAAGAAGAACTCATGATCACGTTTTAGCTAATTTTGAGGACTTGGACCACTCATAAATATCTCTGTTGTAAGAGTTGGACTTCGTTTTCCTACCGTTCGTGCCAAGACTGTAGTCTGTACGTGATTGTCTGTGTTTATGACTGTGAAATCTGGTAAGTTGGATACAAACTAAGGGCTTAGAGCAGAAACTGTGTTAAACAAAACTAATAATATTAGGCCATGAGAATGAAAGTCATAGATTTGCGTCCACCGCCCGCGTGTCCCGAAAGCTACCGCCTAAATTTTTCATTATTTGCCAAAAAAATCATTATTTGCACAAAAAAGGTAGGCCTATTTCCACCAAACAAATTTAGTTCCAAATCATCCACATCAGTAAAACGAAGTTTTTACCAAATTTCCACCAGTATGTGTATTGTCACTAGTGCGTTATAATCATTAGCACATGTTCTCTTACATGTCTTACACTTACAGTCTTAGTCCCGCATACGTCGTTCACAAAAAAGGTCGCATCGCACTAAAACTGTATGGTAAACTCCGTCCGATCCGCACCTGCAACTGTACCGCCTTCACATGCACAACACGTTCGCTGTTGAGCTTAGTATGCCTGTGTGTGCGGCCCGCACGTATAATGATGCATGTACGTACACAGATTAGAAGAAACATTTTGTGATTGCGCTGTTGTTAATGATCAAAGGAAATAATGAATAATGAATAATGAAAAAAGCCTCATGTGTTTTCAAAATTTCCCGGACGCAAATCTATGACTTTCATTCTCTTGGCCTTAGGCCAATGAAAGCTGATTACTAGTTTCTCGTCAGCGCCCGCACGTGATTTTGGCCCCGCACCAAAAAATTTCATTATGCCAAAATTTCATTATTTTGCAAAACATTTTTGGGAAAATCCGGAAAATCCGACGCAAACTACTCCCAAGCTAAAAGGAACCATTCCGATTGCGCGGTCGATGCTTTTGCAGCTTCGCTGTATCATGCAACATACCGGTCGTGCCCACCTTCCATACAGCTGGGCCCATGGGAAGCGCTGATCTGCCTAGCTTCACAGATTTGCGAAAGAAAACCCATGGCATGCAGGGTATATAGTGTACAATGCAGCTGGTGCAGCCGCTGAGAGCCGCGGAATGACGTTCACAGGTCACACAAATTGCAACCTCGTTTCCAGATCGCATACTATGTGCCCGGCCTATCCGGGTCGTGTATTGTCGCTGTGGTACGAGGTTGGTATTGATCGATCGTTGTCATGCCTTCAAGGTATGTTCATGTCGTTTGCATGCTGATGTTCTACCACAGAGGACCTTGCCTTGTCTCCGATGATCAGTTCTATCCCCAGTGTAGTGATTGCATTGATGACGGGAAGGACAGGACTAGGCGCAAGTGAAATGGAACAGTAATTTGAAAATGACTGTACGGTAGACATGTGTCGCAAAAGGTCGTAGCCAGTCCTTCATGTCCTTCTCTTCACAACTCAATAGAACTGACATGACTGATATTGGCATCAAACTCACATTTCTGGGTGAATTTAGAACCTAAATCTGTTTCAAAATGGCAGTTTGTGTATGTGTATGGGTTGCATTTTTCCTTGATGAAAAATAATGAATAATGAATAATGAAAAAAAAAACTCACCAAAATTTGATAAATGGCTGACGAGAAACTAGTAATCAACTTTCATTGGCCTTAATAGGATTATCATGGGCAATGTTTGATCCAAATGGCTGTTGTAAATGTTACAACAGATGTCTAACCTTAATGCTTTCCCATAAGTATGCCACCTAAAGTGAATTTTGTCCGATTTGGGATGGTTTTTAGTCACATTTCCTAGGGGGTTAGGGTTAATTCATTCACTTTTAGTTTTATGAGGGTCATCTAATGCTTTTAATTTATTTAGGGAATTTACTTGGGATTGCATAACAATAGAAAAGTATGGTAATAAACCCTAAACCTGTTTTCGTTGTGCCGTCCTCCAGACACATGCATGAAGATTGAGTGCTGGGTTGCAGACAGTAACAAATAAACAATTTTTCCCCAAAAGTGTTGATTGCCATACATGTGACAATAGCTACTGTAAAAAAACAAAATAAATAAACAAAATAAAACAAAACAAAACAAAACAAACCAAAACAAAAAAGTCTGTATTTTTAACATTTGGACTGAATGATAAAAAATGTGCATTAGATTTGAGAAGCCAGAAATCTGGACTAGGCAGTTGAGTGGGATGTAAAGTAGTCTAAATTTAGTGTAGGTTTACTTTTATGGCATATTCTGTGCGTTTCAATATTTCACTGTACTTTATTTGATATCTCACAACATGATTGACTGAAACTTTGTTAACCAGTTGATAAATTCCATTATTTGACCATAAGCAATAAACCATCTGTTTCACACTTTGGCATGTTAACTAGATAAACATTTCTGTGTCAAAGTACGCCTAATAAAGATTGGAATGTGCATGTGTTCATGAGATCATGTTTTAAAAACAATTTTTTGAAATTACTTTATAGGAAGTAATTTACTGTTTTAAAACTAGGAAAAGAGCCATACAGAGTTAAACCAAAAATAGAGCAAAATAAACAGGTTTATATTTTTTGATTTATTATTTTAAATTTATGAAGATCGCCATCACAAGGTAGGGGATACAATTCTAAGTTACAGAGAAGATAGATATTTATTAACATTTCATTTGAATTGAATGAGGGAGATTACAGATAGTATGAAACATGTAGTTTCACAAAACAATGAGGTAGTGCCAGGGAAGGAATTTGATGGATGAACACCCACATAGCAAACACACACAAATGCTAGACACATAAAAGCTTTCAGCTTTCAGCTTTGTTCCTTTGTATAGATAGAATCAGTCCTATGGGCGTTGCTTGAGATTTAGAAACCAACAAGATTTGTATAATATGTCAATCATGCTTTGCAAGCACTATGATAGGAATGTGAAACCTTGAGAGTCAACAATGTCCCCATTCATGCTCTGAGGTCATGAGACTTAATAATACTGTTACTCAAACTATTGTTTTCAGAACTAATTACTACTCATTTGAGAATTTCACATGGTGTCAGCGCAATTAGCTTTACTTCACCATGCAAAGCTACAAGTTTTACCTACAAGTGTTACAGCAAATGCAATTCAATCAGCCAGAATTAATACTACAAAATAATAATAAAAGAATTATTTATACAAGGCACACATAAATATTTCCTTATCAAATATTTCCTTGTCAAATATTTCCTTGTCAAATATTTCCTTGTCCAATTTATTTACTTATCAAATCTACACTGTTACTCTTGCCAAGGTGATTGTTGCACTTTTTAGTCAAAACAAGTAAACTGACTTGTTCAGACTGCTGGATAAACCTTGACCATTCTGGGGGTATTCTTTTGTCTAGCTGACTGATTAATATATGACATGTCCAGTGATTTGACATATCTTTGGTTTGAGTCTTTTGACCTACATGTACAATCATGGCATGGTTGTTGCAAACAAATTTTGATACAATTTTACTGCAGTGTAACATTTTGCCTTCATTGCAAAGCAAAATGCTCCACAAAAGTTTACAATTTGGTCAAAATCAATGACTCATTATTCAAGTAAGCATACACACAAAATAATTCTGCTTAAAACATTGCTATTAGTAATTTATATGAATGAAATCATTTCCTGTTGTCTGTTCATGCACCCGTACAGAAACCAAACTAACAGTTTTGGCTTATTATTTTGTTTACAAGAAATAGTGAAAATGCAGTTAGATTTTTGGTTGTTAAATGTATGTCTTGGATCAAAGATTAACCCAAACCACCCCAAACCGTTCAAATTCCAACAGCAGGGTTTGTTGTATTTTGATGGACTCAGTACTGTATAGCCCAGACACGGATACTTTACATGGGGCCGGGTGTCCTAATTCCAGCTAAGTCCAACAGTTTGGTGGTAGTGTTACTGCATGGTGTTGGATTTTGATGGACTCAGTACTGTATAGCCTACACAGGGATACTTTGCGTGGGGCTGGGTGTCCCAATTCCAGCTAAGTCCAGCAGATTTTGGCAGATTCAGGAATGTTCCTAGCCAAAATAGCTAGGGGATTAGGGTTAAGAATAGAGTGAGAATACTTATAGAAGCAGTGTTGCCAAAGAAACTGATAATTATTATCTAAATCTACTAGGTTAACGATGATATAATTATTCATCTGATATGTTGTCATTTATAAAAAAATTATTAATTTTAAAAATTCAAATCTGAACTGGATCACCGAATGGTGATCGAGTCTTTTCTACATGTACATAAGAAATTAGATTGAATACAATATAATCTGATTGCATGTTTATTATTTCTTCCAAAATCCTCCAAAATCCTCTTTGCCAAAGTGAAAGATTGTGAAGTTATTCGGAATTTGCAGTGGTGAAGGAGGGTTAATTAGGCACATTTCTTTGTTCACGTTTGACCCTCTGAGATGACAGCCCTGTTAATTGAATTTGTATCTTGTTTCTCTTAGCAATCAGTTTTGATTGAGACATTCAGATTGACAACCATTCCTTCTCCGAAATCATGGGACGCTACACCGGAAAAAGCTGTCGGTTTTTGGTGATGATGTTGCTAACTACGGCATTTTTCTTGGTTGAACTGATCACAGGCTATATGACAAAATCCTTGGCTCTCGTTTCTGATTCGTTCCACATGATGTCAGACATCATAGCGTTAATAATAGGTTTCCTGGCAATGAGGGTGAGTATTAGCCAATCAATATCTCCGGTTTCTGGTCTCCGTGCGTGTCGCCTTAAACCCGGGAATCAGCATTTTTAATTTTCTTTTTTCATATGAAATGATTGTCCAATTGCAGCCACAATTTCTGGATCGATTGGAATTTTGCCGTGCTGTGTTTTAAACAGCTTTTTCAAATAGGGGTATGAACGTTTGCCTTTGTCTACATGGGAAATTTGGTCTGGTTCCAATAATCACCTATTTCACTGGTTGGCCAAAAAAAAAAAGAAAAAAAAGATAACCCCCAAAAATTAAAAAAGCACATCACTGCACTGATTTTGAAGCCGACCAATGACCAAAAACCGGAGACCTTTCTTTGGCCTTGTTGATGAATATGAGCAATCCCATGGTTACTCACGTTACATTTTTTATGTATTAGGACAACTCTTAGTGCTATAATTTTCTTACATATGGGTATTTCCATTTATTAGGGGGCCAAATTGTGACATGGGACCCAAATTTTCAAACTGGCTAAATCTTAAGAAAGATATTATATTTAATTGTCAAAACATTCAATCTTGTAGAAAAAAGTGGTTATTTCTTCCCTAAATCCCATGATTTGATGCAATAGCAACCGAAATAGGATCTCATAAGGCTTGTTTCGCGTGTAAAGGGGGACACCAAAGTCAAAATGTCATGGTACCATTCGGTCACTTGTCATTAGGTTCAGGAAGTCTTTTTACCAGGTTAATACTTTGTTTTTAGTGCTGAATTCATAAAACAAAAGTCAACTTCAGTTTACTTGATCCAAAAAAATTACGCCAATCCGCATTTTGGGCATTTCAAACAAAATAGGCACATTTTTGCTATGTTTAACAAATATATGATGGAAAAGCAGAGAAACCTTTTATTTATGAGAAAGAAGCTATTCAAATTGAAGTTTGGGAACTGTTATAACACCTCATTAAGGTTAATCTTCAAGTTCACATGCAAATTCCCACACATGAACCTTAAATATCATGTTTCACGTGTAAAGGGGACACCAAAAATGTTGGTGTCCCCTTTACACACGAAACAAAATCTTTGTACAGCAATTTGTAATCGATAAAAGTATTTCTGTGAATGAGAACTTTATATTTGGATTGAATTTAACTCCACTAACAAATAAAATTAAAATTAAGGTGTAGAAATAGCTTCATAATAGTTTGTACTTGAAGCTAGTTTGAGCTGTGCGTGGCAGTCCACGCAAGTGCATACAGCATTTGAATTTTAAGTTGGCCGACTCCATATTATTGAGTTTAATCATACAACCACACATTTTCCTGCTTCTATTCACATCTCATCAACTGTCTGAATACATTTAATCATTTCACAATCATCACATTAATTGCATATTTTCAAATTATCACAACTCGAGACATGTTTCGCGTGTAAAAGGGACACCAAATAGCAACCATGTGCTCATTTTCAAATAATTATTATGCATTTTGTTTTAGTTTTTTACCTAATTACATGTTACATTTTAAAATAACAATGTCAGTCTTTCTACTGTGTCACCTTAAGTTGAGGTTGTATCTTTTGTTTTGTATTTACACATTTCAGTCTTTTCACCAACCCTATACAAAGAGTTTAACACCCTTCATTTACGATTTTCAAAACAAACAAAAATCTCAAAAGAGTGAAAAATGTTGGGAATTCCATTGTTTTACAGCCTAAAACCGTACGCCAGCACAAATTTTGGCCATCAATTTAGTTTTTCACCAGTGAATTTACTGCATGTGATGTTACAATGGGATTGTTATGCTGTCTCAACCTAGGGTGCCACAGACGTTCATTCAATACTTTGATATTTGCAGTAAGACTCGCAAAACACAGTTCTATTAGTGTTCATTTATTTTAATGACATATGTTCTCCATCTTCATGTTTAATTAACATTATGTTAGTGTTTACTGATGATCATTGAATGGAGGGGACATCAACCAACTTTGCAACAACGATCATAAAAATACCACCTTTTGTCTTGATAATTTCACCGTTCATACTAATAATTGATTCAGTTGATCATAATTCTCGTTCTTGTTTAGACAGATATTTGTATCTCGCAGCTGATGAAAGCATTTGCTTTTCTGTGATATCAGCATATCACAGAAGGTCCCGGATACAAATAGTCTCATAACCAATCATACAATGCAGGAATCAATAAGAATCTTGAAATAACAACTTGTTTACAAGGTGAAAAGCCAATGTAATTACTTTATCAAACCTAAGAAGAACTTCAGTAAGTTGAAGGTAAATTTCTACTTCAAAGGTTATTTCAAGTTCCTACTGATTTCTGTATAAGGGATTGAAACTAGCACAGGGGTGTTTTTTTTGTGAAAAATAATAGCAGAACTTTAAATGTTCAAAAAAGAGTAGCCGCCCTCGCAAGGCCCAAAAATTGACAATTAACATTACTAGGTCACTTCATTCATAAATTGAAACAAGCTCATATTTTACCCTAGTTTTTATTCAATTGGTTACCCTGTGCTAGTACTGTGGATTTTTTGCTTAAGGGATTCTCAAAGGATGTTGTTATCTTTTTACTTCAGTATAAAGTTCAATGACAAAGAGTTTAGTTCATCGTTGATGAACTGGTAACGGAGAGCTCTGCCGTCATATACTGCAACAGGGTCACTCATTATTTTCACAACATCTGATAGTGGATGTGTTGCCTCTGGCTCGGATGAAAACTCATAAAGACCCCTTTGTCTTTGTCGCATGAATCGTACTTGCACCAAGTCTTGCTCGTCATACATGTATTTGTGAGATACCTACAAAATAGGAAATATACGATGAAAAACAATTAGGACAATTGAAAAAATCTCCTCAAAAACTACTTGTATACAGACATCGTCACTAATATCATGAACCTGCTGTACTCTATTCCAATACAATGCAATTTCAAATCATTCCACTTCTTGCATCTGACTGTGAACTTGATTTAAAAGCAATGTTGAAAGTATTCATGCAATTGATTACAAAAATTGCTAATTATAATCACATGTGTGCAGTACGCAACATGTGGCATTCATACTTCAGGAGTGGAATAGAATGGTGTATAAGATCGTCGGTGATCAAGAATTGCTTGTTTCGTGGATTTGGATTAATCATTTCAAATTAATTATAACCATTCGCAATGATAAAAAATGAAAAATTGCCTTACCATTGCCATATACAGAAAAGGTTTGGTAGTCTTGCTGCTTCTTGCTTGATTTGACGCTTCTTGCTTGATTTGACGCTTCTAACCTCACTCCAACATAAGCGTTGACTTTGATCCTGTAGGATTGAAAAGCAATGCATTGAATTATTAATAGTATGAACGGAAATTTGGTAAGCATAGCAACCTCAACAGGCAATATTTGAAAATTGCATAGACTGTGAATATGAATTATGGTTTATGTCTGAAAATGATCAAGCAGTAAAAAAAAAAAAATCCATTCAAATATATGTTGAACTATTTCAATGAACCTTGTTGAACTAAAAAAGCAAGAAAGTCACAAGCGTAGGGAGCAGAGACTCGCGTGTAAAAATTACCTACCCCCCCCTTAAGCTCATACCTAAAATTACATGACCCCTACTACCCAGTATTTTTTTAATTAAACCCCCACCCCCCCCCCCCCCCCAATAATTCATGTCACTCCGAAATACCCTCTGAAATCACCCTAATCATCGCCATCTCAATGGTTCAATTGAAATATAAAAGTTACTAAGCCCCCCCATTTCAACACTTGAAAGTTACATGACTACCCCTATATTTCCTCCCCCGCCCCCACCATAAATAAAGAACGGTCCCTTATGGAGCCTTTCTCCTCCCTAACCATCTGAACCTGGAGGGGTATGTGAACCCCATTGACAGCCAATCAACTCTTGAATACCATGTGCTGAGGCTAACGGAACTTTGCCTTCTAGACAACAACACAGGCCAAAGGTTGATTACTTCCAGGCAGAGGCGGGTGTGCAAGCACAGGAGATGTTAGACTCTCAATCAAATTGAAAAAATAATTTATTTATTTATTTATTTACAATCACAATATTAAGGAACAAGTTTTACTCATTTACTGGGCCCTAAGCCCCTATAAGATATCAAGCATGATCAGTATGAGCCCATTCGCCACATTTTACTTTACATTTCGTGAAGGCAGAGAACATTTAGGGCCTACAACATAATTATTATTTTCAAGAAATTTTATTAAAGCTGCTTTCATTCAAAATCAAATGGGATTGTATCACAGGGGTTATAAGAAAAATAAAATAAAAATCAATTCAAACAGCTCACTAAATAATGTATTATGATCTCTATAGAATAAACAAATAAATAAGCAAAGAATAATATTCAAAGTCTCCAATTTCAACTAATGAACATTACAATAATAAGTTTATAATATTTGACACGTAAAAAACACCCCTATTTGTACCAATAGACTAATCCCCAAAAAATGATCAGAACTAAATCATTAACGTGTCGCATTTACGATGTGATTTTGATTGTCTTAAAATTCACATTCAACGAGCATGAGGCAATCCAAAATTATTACCTTTTAGAATAAGAACGAAATCTAAGTATACTTTTAAGCAAATATTTTTAAAATGTAAAAAATATGTGTCAAAACACTGCAAAGCCTCTCAGAGTAACAACGTAAAATAGACACAAAAACTATGGCGTCCTTGTCGACTTGTTTACGTAGTGATGAGATGATTCTTCCAAACGGAAATTTAAAATACTTTATGAGTCAAAAGGTTTATAATGTGTACCAAAAACATAATTAAAAATGTTTATTGTTAGCGAAAGCGTCTAAAACTAGTAATTTTCTTGTTAAAATAATTAATTCCTCACAACGTAAAATAGACACAAAAAGATGGCGTCCTTTGTCGACCTGTTTACGTAGTGATGGGATGGCCTTCTTGACAACGGATATTTTAAATATTGTTGAGTCAATCAGTTTCTAATGACTACCAAAATCATAATGAAAATGTTTATTATTACCGAAAGCGTCTTAAACAAGTAATTTTCTTGTTAAAATAATGAATTGCTCACATCGTAAAAGGAGACACGAAGAATTCTGCTGGCGTTCACCAGCCCAAGTCGTGTTTTCGAGTCCTGCGCTTGAATTTACGACGTGAGGTTTTCAACACAATTCGTCACAACTCGCCGGTTTTTGTAACAAATATAGTCTTTTCCGTTAAAAAGCGTATTTTGAACTAAAATGTCTCTGTTTGTAATTCCTAAACTTCCACAATGACTGACATAGACATCTAAAACACAACATCGTAAATTGGCGACGCCATAATTTTCCGAGTCCTATTCCAATCAATCGTGCTATTATTTTAATTTTCAAGAGAACGTAGTGGTATCAATTATTTTGATATTTGAGACATTTATTACATCAAATTTCATTAAAAAGTACAGATAGTAGAAAAATATTGTAGCTACCTTTGAATTCCGATTAGAAAGTCTCTCACCGTAAACTTTGTCACGTCAGAAAACGGGCGACACGAAAACAATTCCGCCTAAATATCGTTGAGGTAAAATGGCGGCAAGGGACGCGTTGTTGATACGCGTCGTGTCTTCATCCGGGATCTTTATCAGCTGATTCGATTGTTCATTCAAAGCCAGACAGTGTCGGTAGAACGATCACAAATTTCACGTCGTAAATATTCACAAGCGACACCAAATTGCGAACTAGGAGAGTAGCAGTTAAATTTTGACTATTTTGATTGCGATATCCATGTGATTCATATTTATTTCTAAGGCTTTACTTGGCCCGATATTAAAGGTATTATTTATTTTGGTTTAATGACATTTTATTCGAAAATATTTAAGCTTAAACAGTTCCGTTTCATACGTAAAACTAGCTTATTACCTAACATTTACGACGTGAAAAATTTTTTGCTTGCACTGAAAATACATGTTGTCATTAATACCATACAGCAGGAAACCGCACGATGTTTTCTTCACTATTGAAGTAAGATTTAATCACTCAGTTGATTTTCTCAAATGTTTCAAAAGATTTTTGTAGGATTTTATAGTAAAACACTTTTTCATGTACCAAAAATATCACAAAAAAGTTGGGGACACGTCACATATTTTCAATCAGCTTAACTTTATTTATCCATCTTTTTTTTCTTTTTTTGTGTTATGATATACTTTGATCATTACTTTAAAATATTATCATGAAGAAAAACATCCACACGACTTTAAATAACCACACAGATGAAATTAAAACAGTACCACCCGACGACACGCCTGGCCCCCATATAAATGGAATGACCCATATATATTTCACTCATCAGTTTTTTTCACATAAGTTGCATTATACCTGAACTGAATTCAGCTCAAAAACAATTATTTCAGAGATTTATTATATGTTATGTACGCAATAAAACAGAAAAATGCATAAAATCTTGTGTTTTCTCTTATATAGCAGACATATAACAAATTTCTGAAATTATTTTTTTGTGCATATGGTTCGGGTATAATGTCACTACTGTGAAAAACTGATAAGTAAAATATATACAATGGCATTAAAAGTGGGCCCAAAACTTCAAAAATGTAATGTGAAAAACCATAGAATTGGCCAAATTGATCGGCTGTATGCTGTATACATGTACATGTGTATGTGCATAATACAACACCATTAAGCTTGATAAGTATGTGTCTTTTTGAAAGTACATGTTGGATTTATCATGTCTAAGAGGGTTTGGTATCAATCCTGTTGCTAAGTATGATGTAATTCCAACATAAACCACGCCCACATCGCACATGCTGGCTCCAACGATCATCAGAAGCCCATCGGAAGTGCATTCACCACCCTTTGGAAGCATTTAACGTATATGTTGTAAAGACTCAAAATGTTATTAACAAAGTAATTTTCTGCCTCAGAATCACTTTTGAGCATTAAAATTAAGGTATTTAGGTTAAAATACACACAACAGTATGCCAGCTTTGGAACAGAAAGCAACATAAAAATATGTGTACTACCAGTGCATGTCCGTATTACCAGTGCATGTCCGTATCGACTTACAAACAGGATACATATATATGCATAGGCTATATGTACATCCAATACTAACCATTCTGAAAAATTATCCTGGCAGAAGTGTTTTGATTTAAGAGGAAACATGAACAAATATGCATATATTTGTCACTGATTCAATTTACAGAATAAAAGTATAATCATTCAAATATCTGTATAAACATTTTTCCTTCTGAATATTTATTTTTATGAAACAGATATCAAAGAAAACCACACCAAAGAATACGTTCGGCTGGCAACGTTCAGAAGTGCTTGGTGCCCTGGTAAACGCTGTCTTCCTGATGGCGTTGTGTTTCACAATTTTCGTGGAGGCGATCCAGCGCTTTATTAACAAAGAGGAGATTGAGAATCCAATGTTGGTTCTCATCGTTGGTATCATTGGGTTGATTATCAATGGGCTTGGTCTGTGCCTCTTCAGCACACATGGTAAGATATGGATACCTGTTTACTGACCTTAACCCTAACTCCCTCATCCCACTTGCCTACACACAACCTCAATCCTCCAATATCCTTCAGTAGTAAAGCAAGCACACTGACCACTACCATTGGTATGCAGATGACATGTATGCACACATGTGTTACTAATCTGGAGTTGACCCCAGACCTATCATTATCACTACTTTGTATTTACCCCAGGCATGTCACATGGACACAGTCATGGGGGAGGACACGGTCACAGTCACAAGACCAAGAAGAATGGTAGTACTACAAATCAAGTGTTGTCTGACACACAAACACCGCTGAGGGAGGAATCAGTCAAACAGCTTAGTGATGTCAAAGTAGAGATTGCCGGTACAACGTGTAATACAAGCACTGAGGAAGGAGAAGAAATCAAATCTGGTAAGGGCAGTCCTTGAGTTTCTTCTCTGATGATACTTGTCTTTTTGATAACTTCTGGTATTGAAACATGGATTTCCACATAATAACCTATAAAACTGTGTCACTCTGCGGCCATTTTGGTCAGATCCCCAGAATACAAGATCATAATGTTAAATATATATCATGGGCTGATCCTCATGCATGAAAGGAACCTGACTATTTTCCTTCAAGCTTCAGTTTGATATTGTGATTTCTATTGATGAGTACTCAAATTTCAAAAAGGCATTTCCTGAGCATTTCTCAGGCATTTCTCAGACCCTGAAACCATCTGGAGTGATTTTTCTACCACCAAACTCATAATTACATATGATACATCCATCATATTTTGGAAACGGGTCTAAACTTTCTTTTCACAACAATCCATATTGTATAAGAAAAGATTAGGTTTACGGGTATCCCATGTGTAATAATCTGTTGGAAGAAGTGGTACGATTCTGAAACGAATTAGTAATGAGGATAGTTCTTGATGTTTTGAACAGTGTGCTGCGTCCATCTTAAGGTTCTTTTCAGAACCACACCACTTCTTCCAAGAACAGATTATTACACATGGTGTTACTAGTAGTCCTGATTTTCCCTTATCCAATCCCCCATGCAAAACCACAAATCACTTTGATCCTTATTGTCTTGTAACCTGATCACCAATCCAAAAACAAATAAAGAATCACAGTCAAAAAAGAACCAGTCCATTTCGGAAATGAGCCTCACAAAGATCCTCCATAGACTTACATGTATGTATAAGTAAATCAAAATGGCTTCTTTGATGATAATCAATTTAATATGACCATACCAACAAAACCTACATCATCCCTAATCTGTTTTGATCCAGGTTCATCCAGTGCCCAGCTTAACATGAGAGGCGTGTTTCTGCACGTTCTCGGTGACGCCCTAGGCTCTGTCGTGGTCATCATCAGTGCTTTATTCATCTGGCTGACTGAATATGAGTGGAGACATTACGTCGACCCAGCTATGAGTCTCATCATTGTCGCAATTATCACTGGCACCACTATACCATTGTGTAAGTTATTTTCCTATCCACGGATAAACTATATCACAGGCATGGCCCCATGCGAACGCATTCCCTTGCATGCCAGCTCAAACAAAAGAAATCAAGTGTCACACAGTGGCACGTGTGTCATGGATGGACCCGTTCTGGCGTGGGCACGCGTGGGCACATGTGAATAGTTTATCCATGGTCCCTTAAACATTCTCTCTTTTGCAGTCCAGAAAAGTCTGATTCAGGACTACAAACCTGTGTTTAAGAAATCAAGATGATTGCTGGATTATAAAGGTTTATTATATGTCATTGAGTTAATTCCATGTAATAACAGTTTTGCAAAGATGCCAATTGACCCCCTAAAAACAGAAACCATATTCCACAGGTTGCAGGTCAGAGGTCAGAGGTCAATGCTCATCAAAAATACAAACATGAATGAAATTCTTGCGTCAGGTTATAAAGCACTGAGTATGCAGTGCTTAACACATACATCAGTATAAGGGGCAAAATCGAATCGAATGAAATACATCAAGTAAATGACTTTCTTTTGTTCTGTTTCAGTCCGTCAATCAAGCATGATTCTGTTACAGTCAATACCAGCGGACATCGATCTTGAAGAGATTGAAAGACAACTACAAGAAAATGTAAGTATATTAAAAAGAGCAAAGATATTGACAATTTGGGAGAGGGTTTTTTATAGGGCTGGATAGCTCAGCTGGTTAAGTCAGTGCTGTTGAATGTTTTTGGAAAGACATAATAAAGATATTCATGAAGTAAATGAACTTTTCAGCATATTATGATGTGCCGTTAACAAGAAAATATTGAAAATGCATTCAGATTTATCACTTGGCAACAAGAACAACATATTCCTTCTGTTATTTGTTCTCTGATCAGATGGATTTCACTCATGAATAATTGGGAAATGATTTGACAAATAATGTCGTTTAATGAAAGTACCTTAGAGATAGCTCAAGGGATTGCTTAATACCATCACAGGGATCGAAATTAACTTGAATTTTACGGTAGCCTACAGGACTAGTCATGTCAAAATTTTACTAGTCCTCATTTTTTAGTAGTCCTGAAAAAGGTGAAAACATGGAGTCAGTATTTTGTACTTGCATACAAGAATAGTTTAATTTGTTATGTAATTTTCACTAGCCCATCGGACTACCCAAACCCCAGCAGCTAGTAGTCCTGCTACTAAAAACACTTAGCCGCAGACTAGTTTGAATTTCAACCCATGCATCATCAACTTAAGACCTAAGGTTTATACAAAACTTTGTTTTAAATTTATGGTTTTGAGATATTAAACATTCCTTTAAACTGGTACTTTCATCACCTCTTCAAATAGGGGCACTTTTTGGGGAAAAAATCAGCACTGTTGGAAACTGGTACTTTCACCTGTTCTAATGGGGCAAAATTACTACCTGGCAAAAAGTACAGGCCGTAAGTGATGAATATGAAAGCTCAACGAAAATGCATGGTGCATTTTGAAGATGGCATGTTTCCAAAAGTGCACTGATGGATTTTGGAGGATTCAGGAAAGTTCCTAGCCAGAATACCTAGGGGGTTAGGGTTAAAGTCATGCACAGGGACTCAATTGTATTTCATACGTATGACTGCTGTAAATGAACATGAAAGGCAAGATTCCTTTGAATAAACTTGTTAATTAGCCCAAATTGCCAGTACAAACTACTAGGCTCATGTTGATTTGAAACATATAGTTTATAACTATTTGACACTCAAAATTATGTGTATTTTATACCAGGTCCAAGGCATAGCAAATGTACATGAACTACACGTTTGGCAACTGTCTGGGAATAAGTATATAGCTACAGCTCATATACTATTCCACAACATGGAAGATTACACTGCTTTAGCTCAACAGATTAAGTCATATTTACATGACCAAGGTATTCATTCAACGACAATACAACCAGAGTTTATTAATGTAAGTATCTTGACGGTTAAGACCAGTCCATACTTCATGTAAATTTAAATACACAATTTTTCCATGATAAATTCAGGGCGAATAAATTCAGGTGCATGATGAAATCGGTTCAAATGTTGCAAATAGTTTGCATAAATCTCAGGACTTGATGTCACATTTCACTTTGTATCGCTATTTGGACATGAACCTCTGATTTCTCATAGACTGGAAAACAAAGATGGCTGATGAAAGTCTATTAAATCACATTACTTTCTTTATAAACATAGCTTGCCCATGTTTGAGGAAGGTTTGCTATCAATGGAAAAAAAAAGGTTAAAGGGACAGCATCATCACAATCAGAGCAAACATTCAACAGGGCATGGAATCAGTGTCCTAGATGAACACAGTGACTGAAAATTACTGGCTCATTTATGCAGCAGCAACGATAATACGATCTTATCATGTGGGGTATTATTTTCAGTCACTGAGTTAATCTAAAACTAGCACTCTAATTCCATGCACTGTTGATTGTGACGATATTTCCCCTTAAAGTTGTCCATGTTTTATGGGCAAGCAAATTGACTGGGCTGGGAGGGGCAACTTGGAGAACACTAACAGCTTTTTGTTAACACTGTGTTGCCTCATTTATCCTTACATTTAGGACTATCCAAGCGACAGTGTCGATGGTGTAGTATTGTGTTGTGTTGACTGGGCTGGGAGGGGCAACTTGGAGAACACTAACACTGTGTTGCCTCATTTATCCTTACATTTAGGACTATCCAAGCGACAGTGTTGATGGTGTAGTATTGTGTTGTGTTGACTGGGCTGGGAGGGGCAACTTGGAGAACACTAACACTGTGTTGCCTCATTTATCCTTACATTTAGGACTATCCAAGCGACAGTGTTGATGGTGTAGTATTGTGTTGTGTTGACTGGGCTGGGAGGGGCAACTTGGAGAACACTAACACTGTGTTGCCTCATTTATCCTTACATTTAGGACTATCCAAGCGACAGTGTTGATGGTGTAGTATTGTGTTGTGTTGACTGGGCTGGGAGGGGCAACTTGGAGAACACTAACACTGTGTTGCCTCATTTATCCTTACATTTAGGACTATCCACGCGACAGTGTTGATGGTGTAGTATTGTGTTGTGTTGACTGGGCTGGGAGGGGCAACTTGGAGAACACTAACACTGTGTTGCCTCATTTATCCTTACATTTAGGACTATCCAAGCGACAGTGTTGATGGTGTAGTATTGTGTTGTGTTGACTGGGCTGGGAGGGGCAACTTGGAGAACACTAACACTGTGTTGCCTCATTTATCCTTACATTTAGGACTATCCAAGCGACAGTGTTGATGGTGTAGTATTGTGTTGTGTTGACTGGGCTGGGAGGGGCAACTTGGAGAACACTAACACTGTGTTGCCTCATTTATCCTTACATTTAGGACTATCCAAGCGACAGTGTTGATGGTGTATGTAAAATATTATGCAAGCCTGATTCTATATGTGAGGCGCAGAAATGCTGTGCTGACAATAAGAAGTCAAAGAGGAAATCCGTAGATCCACCTGCCTCACCCACTCATTCATCTGCCTCACCAATGGTAAGAAATTTGATCCAAATATTTTCTTTTTTCACCCATTCTGAATTGCCCTTAGTCTCCACCCAAGCCTGAGCAACTTTAAAAACTTGGTCATAATTAGTCTTGTGTCAAGATGTCTGTGTTTACATAACTTTGCCAGAAATATGGTGTCCAATTTTTGCTATCTGAAAAGTTCTTCAGACTTGATTTATTGGTTTTGTACACTGCAGGGAATGACTTCATCTAAAAATTTGGCAAAACAAAATTATAGGCAAACATTGTGTGTGTGTAATGTTTATTATTATTAGCAATTCTTGAATTTTGTGTAGCATTTTTCATTCTCTTTACATCTTTTCCCCATCAAGAATTTTCTTACTTTTATTGGGATATTTTAATGATAAATAAAGTGATTTTAAAGTAATCCACCAATAATTTCATCAAATGTGGTCAACTGTTTACAAATGGTTCTTGTTTTCCTGTTAATTTTTGTGTGCAGATCACCACAGCAAACTTTGGTTCCAATCCGATGGATCAGGATGTGTGACCTTACTGACTTCACCTTTGACCTTCATTGACCTGTCACGTGACTACCATTGATGCCTGCAAGTTTTTACCAACTATTCAAATAGAATAGAACTGTTCTTGGTAAACATTTTGTGAACATCTAGTACATGACAACCGCAAAAATGGTTCCAAATTTGTTTAACTTTGACAGCCTAATTTCTATTAACCCTAACTCCCAAAGCATTGTTACTGAACAATAAAAATCCTTCAAAATCCTCCAACTGCCTTTGTTGTCTAGGGAGTTAGGGTTAACTCTAACTCCCTAGACAACAAAGGCAGTTGGAGGATTTTGAAGGATTTTTATTGTTTAGTAACAATGCTTAGGGAGTTACGGTTAAATTAAGTAAACTTACACTAGTATATATTACCCATGGTCAGACTTGCATTCAAGTACTTTTTCATGAGTAAAAGTAAAGAAAAATGTACATGAGTATGAGTGGTGTGTCCAAAGGTTAAATCCACTAGTTTCATTCAAATTCTAACATGTCTGAAAGATATTATTTAACACGGTATTAACACTTACCTACCTCTACTTTAACTTTATAAAATACACTTTTTATTTCAAATTAAAAATTTGGACATCCCCTTAACCCAACCCCCTAGATATTCTGGCTAGGAACATTCCTAAATCATCCAAAATTCCCCATTGCACTTTTGGAAACATGCCCTTATCTTCAAAATGCACCATGCATTTTCGTTGATCTTTCATATTCAGCACTTATGGCCTGTACTTTTTGCCAGGTAGTAATTTTGCCACATTTGAAGAGGTGAATATACCAGTTTCTAACAGTGCTGATTTTCCCCAAAAAGTGCCCCTTGGAGGATTTTGCAGGATTTGGGGTGGTTAGGGTTAAGGTAAAATAGTATAATTTAGGAAAGTTTGATTTACTTGTCCGCACCAAGTTATTTTACATTAGACAAAATACAGATTTTATTTTCCATTTGATACCAAAATACTGTAACCACAAAGAAATAATTATGGACCAAAATTATCCAATCCAAAATCCATTTTAAATGTTCCTGTTTATAAAATGGACATTTACATCTGTATGACTTTTTCTGTTTATTACCAAACAAAAAGCACTGATTTTAATCAAAATTTCTAACTGCATGTGAGAGAGGGATCTTTGTCTTCATATGATATTTGAAAAAATGTGTTTGTTAGTTTGTTTAAATTTTCTGGTGCTAAAAAAGAAACGATATTTACTGACATTAATCTTACTACAATTCCAGTCAAAAAGTTTGTAAATTTAAAAAATAAAATAAAATAGCTTAAATAGTTGTAAATTTACAATTATTGAAGCTACTTTTTTCAAAAAAATGTGCATGTACATAGTGTGAAAGTTGATGTGTTGGTTTACAATGATGTTGATAAAGGGTAGTTGTTTTTTGCCATGTGTGTATCTACATGACATTGGAATAGGGCATAGGGTGCGCAAAAAAATGCAAAAAATTTTGTATATTTATGTACATTGTGATTTAAGAAGAGGGCATATCACACCGGCTCCCCTGTATCAGCCATTGGTACAGTGTATGTACCCACATGAGCATAAAAACAAATATTGTGAGTGCCTTTATGTCAACAGTTTCATTCATATTGAATGCTGTCTCTGTACATACTTAATATTTTAGCAATGTCAATTTCATTGTGTTGTTTTCTATAAGTGAACTATATCATAGCAGAAACTACTATTTCACAACTTGGAAAAGATATTTGTTTTGTGTGCATACATACTGTACATAACAAGGGCTTGGAAATTACACAAAAAGCAAAATAAATTCTGCCGTACTCTGTTGGTTGGAACAAAACTGAATCCATAAGCATCAAATTCTTTGCAGTACAATGAAAATTGATTCCTGGTCACTGCTTGTTGAAGTGTTTCTTTTCCACAATTAAGTGTGTCGTATTTTTTTAAAACCACTGCAGAAAATGATTTAAAATTGTGATTTAAAAATGCATGTTCTGTTGTTTTGGCCAAAAAAAAACAACCTCCGGTTTCTGGTCATCAGTCGGCTTCAAAATCGGTGCAGTGATTTTTTTATTTTATTTTTTTATTTTTTTATTTTTTGCCAACAGGGAAATATGTGATACATTGAATATGCAGGGACCAAATTTCCCATATACAAAATATGGTGGCTAAGAGAGGCCTCACAAATCAGGCAAACATTCATACCCCTATGTGAAAAAGTTGTTTAAAACACAGCATGGCAGAAATCCAATCGATCCAGCAATTTTGTCTGCAATTGGATATCGTTTCATAGCAAAAAGAAAATTAAAAATGCTGACATGTGGGTCTGAGGTGACGCGTGCGGAGACCAGAAACAGTCTACTGTTGGTTATTTTTTGACCAGCAATTCATTTATTTTGCTGCATCATAATTTTATTTATTTGCTCAATTACTATTTCCGAATCATTTTGTGAAATTATGTATTTCATAGTAGATCATTTCCTTCCTGCTTAGAAAAGAGCAGTTTTCAGATTTTAACAAACAAAAAAATATAGTTATTTACACAGAATTTATTACAAAAATGGTTATTAAATTGTTTAAATTCTTAGGAATGCTGAAAACTCAGGGATGCTTTTCAGTTTAAAAATACCAATTTCGGACATTAGTTTTAATCTTTGTTTGTAGATTTTATATTTATTTATCAACCACAATGTATTTTCAAAAAATTAAGAATTCGCTGTTGCAAACTGCTTATAAACCTTAAATTACATAAATGAAATATCTTTTTTGGTTCAATATCTTGAATTGTCTTAGGATTATCCAGAAAGTGATCCCATATCGAGCAATGAATCAGTGTTATTGGCACTTGACGTTGAGTGATGGAATATTGAGTGATTATTATATTTAATGCTTGTAAGATTATAAATATTAAATGCTTTTAGCATTAGAAATGTTAAATGCTTGTAACATTAGAAACATGGAATTTCTTGTCAAAGCGCTCAACACTGTCAAGCCTTATTGAAATCATTACTGCAACAAAGTTTCCAACTCTGTAAATCCAAGGCTTAACTTAGAATAAAATTTAGTTCAGAAAAGTCATGTGCAAATCACATGACAATAACAGAACACAAACTACAGATTGTCTGTCATCACTAAATCGTCCCCAACAAAAGGCTATCTCTCCCTTAAAGATTGAGTTATGCCATGATGACATAGTTTTCTTTAAGATTCTTGTCTCAAGTCAAGTTAATTATTTAGTTAAAGGGAATGTACAACATTGGTAATTACAAAATAACTTGCTTGTTATGCTAAAGCTAAACCTGATGTGAAGTTGGAAAGGTACAAAATCAGTCTGAATATATTGTTTTTGTAAAAAATTGTGAATACTTTTTATCATGACATAGAAACTGACAAATGTTGGTTGAAAGGTTTCAAAGAAAGTAATTATACTCGAAGAAGTAGTTTGCCACATTACCATGGTAATCATTTTTTTCAGGAATAACTTGATTAGAGACAAGTCACAAGTTTAGTGGAGTTTAAGCCTGTGACTGTTTGGTAATCATATTTTACTTCAGACTAATTTAATAATTGAAATATACAAGGTCAAATAAGTTATCAAAATATTTTTAGAATCAATGTACATAATACAAGTGTTATTTTATTCCGCATATGCAAAAGCGTTCATGTAAACATAGAGAAGTCCTTTCTATATATTTAAGGTTTAAAATAGTTGGGAAAATAGTATGTATGAATAGACACATGGTATACTTGTCCACAAATTTCATAAAACTGTAAAACCTGTGTTTGAAAATGATGAAAATTTTTAAATAGCTTCTTCAAACAAGATATTCCTGCATTAAAGTGTAAACTCAAAGAAACATGGATATCTGTTTTGACTTATTTTTTAGGTGTTCGGGTATGTACCCGAAACACCTATTGTTTTTGTACGTTTTTTTTTTTTTTTTTTTTTTTTTTTAACTTCTTCTTCTTCTTCTCCCCAATCTTGTCCGCAAACAAAAACATACTTGCAAACTTCACATGAACTTGAAACTTGGCATGTACTTAGAACTTAACAAGTAGATGAAACTCCAGTTGTGAGTGACCCCGATTTGACCTTACTTCCTGTCCAAACCGGAAGTCAAAGTTTAATATTGAAAAAAATCATATCTCAACAACCACAACAGGTAAATGGACATTTTTTGCACTATTGTATAGATTTTTAATTGTCGAAAAATATTTACAAAAACATGACCCCAATTTGACCTTACTTCCTGTCCAAACCGGAAGTCAAAGTTTAACAAAACAAATCATATCTCAACAACCACAAGAGGTAAATTCACAATTTTTGTACCATTGTACAGATCGTTAATTGTCAAAAAATATTTACAAAAAGGTGACCCCAATTTGACCTTACTTCCTGTCCAAACCGGAAGTCAAAGTTTAATATTTAAAAAAAATAATATCTCAACAACCACAAGAGGTAAAGTCACAATTTTTGTACCATTATACAGATTGCTAATTGTCGAAAAATATTTACAAAAACATGACCCCAATTTGACCTTACTTCCTGTCCAAACCGGAAGTCAAAGTTTAACATTTAAAAAAAATCATATCTCAACAACCACAAGAGGTAAATTCACAATTTTTGTACCATTGTACAGATCGTTAATTGTCGAAAAATATTTACAAAAAAGTGACCCCAATTTGACCTTTACTTCCTGTCCAAACCGGAAGTCAAAGTTTAATATTTAAAAAAAATAATATCTCAACAACCACAAGAGGTAAATTCACAATTTTTGTACCATTATACAGATTGTTAATTGTCGAAAAATATTTACATAAAGGTGACCCCAATTTGACCTTACTTCCTGTCCAAACCGGAAGTCAAAGTTTAACATTTAAAAAAATCATATCTCAACAACCACAAGAGGTAAATTCACAATTTTTGTACCATTGTACAGATCGTTAATTGTCGAAAAATATTTACAAAAAGTTGACCCCAATTTGACCTTACTTCCTGTCCAAACCGGAAGTCAATGTTTAATATTTTAAAAAAATCATATCTCAACAACCACAAGAGGTAAATTCACAATTTTTGTACCATTATACAGATTGTTAATTGTCGAAAAATATTTACACAAAGGTGACCCCAATTTGACCTTACTTCCTGTCCAAACCGGAAGTCAAAGTTTAATATTTTCAAAAAATCATATCTCAACAACCACAAGAGGTAAATTCACAAATTTTGTACCATTATACAGATCGTTAATTGTCAAAAATATTTATACCCTATTTGACCTTACTTCCTGTCCAAACCGGAAGTGAAAGTTTAATATTTAAAAAAATCATATCTCAACAACCACAGGAGGTAAATTGACATTTTTGTACCATTGTACAGATTGTTAATTGTCAAAAGTATTTACACAAAGGTGACCCCAATTTGACCTTACTTCCTGTCCAAACCAGAAGTCAAAGTTTAATATTAAAATAATTTCTAAATTCAGTATTGTATTGTATTCAAATAAACTTCTCGCGAGAACTTCAACAGACGTTAACATTTGACTTCTCCAACACTTCGAATTGATGACGTAACCATTTTAACTTCAACCGAACACCTTGTTTTTGTTGTGACAAAAACTTATATCTAGTTATTTTGTATTTTTTTCTTTTTGCAGTGCAAGTATACATGAAATTAATGTAGCATGCATGCAAATCCCGGATATTATAGGAGTATATACCATCCCCCCCCCCCCTGCACCACTGCCCTGTCCACTTTGTTGGCCCATATTACGTAGTTGTTGAACAAACTCCTCGGTAACACTTTATATTATATTTGAAATATTACATTTGAAAACCATTATTTTCAAATATTTTCAGATTGTTTTAAAAATATTCACAGAATTCGCAAATCTTCAAAAATTTCCAAAATTTCCCCCAATATTTACTAAAATGTTCTCAACATTTTTTGTGTAGGGGGAGGGGGATTCCATTGTGCAGGGGGAGGGGGAGGTGTTAGGATGAGTTGATGTTCAGGGGGTGGTCATTGTAGTTTTCAGTCAAATTTTTTTGAATGATTTTTCACACTTTACTCATTTAATGAGGCTCGGCTTTGAGATGCAACTTTCACGGGTTGGTTATTTTGAACTCTTAGAAGCAGTTTTGCCAACTTTACCAATGCTGTACCTTTCCTTTAACATGAAATGGATATTTCCCCCGCTCGAATTTGGGGGTGAGTCATTATGGGGTGTCGTGGCCGAGCGGTCTAGCTTACCGGATTCAAGTTCTGGTGTTAGCAACATGATGTGGGTTCGAATCACGGCCGTGACACTTATGTCCTTGAGCAAGACACTTAATCATAATTGCTTCTCTCCACCCAGGGGTTAAATGGGTACCTGTGAAGGCAGAGTTGGTTTGCTCTATATGCGCTAGAAATGGCAGCAATTGAGCTGTATACTCCCAGGGAGCTGAGATGGTTTCAGGAATGATTTATGAGCCTTATGAGCAGGGATAATAATATAATGCGCCTTGAGCACCACTTAGTTGGTGGATACGTGCGCTATATAAATCCACACATTATTATTATTATTATTATTATTAATGTCATCACCCCCTTTCTCCTTTCCTAGTTGTCATGAATAAATTCTTCATTTTCAGTTTCTTGTAGTAAACCGACTAAATATTTATTCTGAATTCAATATTATAATAAAATAATTATACTTCATCATGTCTCAAATAAGTTTTAGTTAAGTTCAACCCCAACACCTCCGCTTTAAAGGATTTGTTTGTTTAACAATGATAACTCATTGCTACCAAGGGCACGTTTTTGCGATCGTAACCAGAAACATGTTTGGGCTTCGGTCATTGGTTAAGCGTTTTCGCGAGTTCGGTTGTGCTGCGATGACGTCATTGTTCTGCCCAAATGAGCGATCGGTTACGCTTGGTTTCAAGTTTATTACTATAGCACTCACGAGTCAGTTCTATTTTGCAAACATTTGAATTACACTGTATATTTTGAGAAACACTGACGATTGAACACGTCGCAAACTGAAGAAAAATGTTTGGTTACGTTCGCGTTTTCGCGTACTAACTGTTAGCCCGTCTTATTTCTGGTCAAGAATATGACGTCAGAAACAAGTTTCTGGTTAGTGTCGCGAAAACGCGCCCCTGACCTTGTGATCGTGATAGGATCAAGAAAGACAGGGACCAGTCTAACAAGTTTGCACAGAGCTGAGGTATGTATAACATGTTGTCGTCTGCTGTAAGTTTTCTCTAAAAGTTTCAAACGTTTACATGTATATTTAAAAAATATCACCAAACTGTCTATAAAATATGAATAGATTACACATTAAAGAAGAGGAAAATGTAGTCAAGTGAAGTTTGGAAACAATATTGAGGGAAATATTCATGCACAAACTGCTTGAGATGGCATTGTTGGCCAAATTACTTGTCTGCTTCGCATTTTCTCATCTTGTGCCTTTTTGTGGGCTACATAAGCAATATTTCTACGGAATCGTAGGAATCAAAGTTTTTACAGATTATTAAACTTGAGTCCGGTAAGCTAGACCGCTTGGCCACGACACTCCATATTTAGTAGAACCTTCCCAGAATCTGAATCATATATGATGTAGTCATGATATATAGTTGGCAAATTGATATATAATTTGTCAATTTGATAATCATGTAATTACCAAAGTTGTACATTCCCTTATAATCATGGTTTGAAATATTTAGCAAAGATTAAGTGCCTTAAAATTGTTAGTATATTACTGGTACTATGGTAAGTGCCTTGAAATGTTTAGAGTAGATAAGTTCATGCCTTGAAATGTTTATTTCACTCGAAGAAACAAATTATCAAGAAGAAAGTTTTTATTTGCAAGATATATAGGCCTACATGTAAATCTGTGAAATTGGACAATCATTATGCCAGGTAAAACTTGAAGCTATGTGTTGAATTTACTTTTAGCCCTGAATTCTAACTAATTGTGATTAAACCAGAGTGCCATTAGCCTTTATGCAGTAAATACTTAATAATTATACGTATTTACTATAATAACGCTTGGTAACTTGGGAATCATATTTTTAGGCACTGAAATATTGATAACAATGTATTTATAAATGTTGGCAAAGTAATAGGTAGTTCAATTTTATGCAAAGACTCCAACAATATTGTGACCATGTAAAGAAAAAGTAATGTCGCAAATTATTTCAGAATTGCATCAAACCTTTTTCCATCAAATATTACATTTTACAAATTATAAAATATACAAAATAAAATTACCCTAAATAACATTTGTAACAATTAATAATTAATGATATTCTATTGCCATCCTGTCCGAAACTAAAAACAAATCACGTGGGAATAGCATTGCACATGCGCAAGTGGTTGACAGTTTGATAACTCTTCGATGAGGGCGTTTTAGTTTAGACTGGTTCCGGCTTCCTTTCCTACGTGCATGGTACGCAGCCAGTCGAGTCACTCGACCGCAAGACCACGTGATTAGCGCGCATTCTATACAAACTAGGAAACCGCCACGAGTGAACAGGTAAGTCGTTATGTTATCAATCGATAAACATCGAAAAAATAAGTAAACGACAAGTAAAAATATCAAAGTCTGACTAATTAGTAAGTATTAGTAATTCGTCAGTGTTAAAAATAACACAAATATTCAGTCTAGAATTTTTATATAGGCCTATCTAAATTCGAAAATGGTCGCCTGCTTCAAAGTGACGGTAACGTAGTCGTAGAGGCCCACTTGCCGCAGTCATATAGCCTCCCAACGTTTTCATTTTGTCAAACATTTCGGTCTAAAACATGTAAATTCATTATTCCCTGGCTAATAAAAATCTCGTGAGCAGGTTACATAACATACCTGTATGCTGGTTTTGCCGGTTTTAAAATGGTGTGTGTGGGGGGGAGGGGGTGAATAAGTACTAAATAAAGTAAGCATAGGCTAGTAGTAGTATGTGGAAACATGTCAGTTATCATTGACGGATCCAGAGGGGGCTGTAACCCCCCTAAAATCGTAAAAAAAGAAAGAGAGAGGGGGAGTGGAGGGGAGAACGCATTCACACAGTGTGCTTTGTTTTTCTCTCCCTTTGATTATTTCATTGTAATTTTTGTAGTACTGAAAAATAATTGTTTTTGATTTTCAAACCCCCCCTAAAAAATATTCTGGATCCGCTCATGGTTATGTGGGAAATTTGGGTGCATGGTATATATCCGGAAAGAATGTCGTATCTGACCGCCACTTTTTAAGAGTTTTTTTAGGAATTTTTTGGGAATTTTTTTTACCAGTTAAAAATTATTCTATCGATTTTTTGGGGTACAGAAAGTGAAAGCAATCTTTTTATATCTAATTTTTGATGGTTTTCAGACTTTATTTCCTTTCTAAAAAAATCCTCCCCTTCAGAAAATAGAAGGATCCTATAGTTGCCACTGCACATCTACAATGACCGTGTTGGTCACTAATGGGGGAGATCACAAGATCAGACTGACATGACTGAGGAAGTCATCGTATACCCAAATGCCTGATTTTTCATGAAATAAATATCCTGGAATAATTTGAAGTATGTCCACATGGGCGGATCCAGAACATTTTTTAGGGGGGCTGAGAATCAAAAGCAATTATTTTTCAGTACTACAAAAATTACAATGAAATAATCAAAGGGAGAGAAAAACAAAGCACACTGTGGGAATGGGAGTGCGTTCTCCCCTCCCCTCCCCCTCTCTCTCTTATTTTTTTACAATTTTTTTTATAATTAAAAAAAAAAGATTTTAGGGGGAGGGCCTACAGCCCCCTTAGACCCCCCTCCCAGGATCCGCCAATGGTCCATCACCCATATGTTCTCCACCTTATTAGGTAGGTAAGATTACATTATTGGTTATATTGAATGAGAAAAAGTGGCGGTCAGATACGTCATTCTACTAGGCAGTTAACACCATTTTTTTTAAAAGCCTGTATGGGTTGGAAATTAGTCTCAAATTAAAGAGTAGATATTCATTAGCAGAGAACTGTTAATTTTATTTCAATCGGACATTGCGTTGCGAAGATACAGTAATTTATATTTGGTAAAAACAGTGTCAAGATTCATCGGCAGGTCAAAGGTCATCTTTTGTTTTTCTTTACTTTCTCTTTGGCACCAATCAGTTCTAATGAGGGCACATTCTTTGTGACATAAGTTTGTTTTACATTGTTCTAAGTAAACAAAACTTGGTAGAACTAAATAATATTACATTATGTCAAAGTCCCCATAATTAAAAAAGAATTAATCACCTAATTTGCATAATTCATCATTTGTTTAGTTTTTTATTGTAAAAAAAAACCAAATAATTCTAGATTATTATCCATATGAATGAAAAAGCGCAATGGAAAAAGACTTTCTTAAAGTTAGCATCCCAGCTTCAAACAAAGTAATTTTTTTTTCATCGCGACCAGCAACATTTCGTAGTTTTATTTTGACTTTCTGTACCCGATCGGAAGATCGGAGACCATGTAAAACCTTAGTCATTTCATAAAGATAAGAATGATCACAAAAATATGACACAATTTAATGGTCATAGACGCAAATATGATGACTTTCAAACCCAACAATTTTGCATTGGAGACAAGATACGAGATGGGTAATGGCGTGTGCATATACACGAGGCTCCGTTAGCCACACATCGCCACGCTGTGTGCACACAACGGGTCGGGGAGACCAGCCTTGAATCCGACGACAGTCGGCATTAGCATGCCTCTCAAAAACTACATTTTTGCATACATTCTTAGAAATTACAGACTGTTTATTAGCATTAACTCATTGTTGAATGTTTCATTTATCATACTAATCTTGTTGCTGAAGGTTTCACCGTAAGTAAGCGGCCCACTACGGCAGCTTGAAAAATGTTTTGGGTCGTTATTGTTACTCCGTTGTCTGATTTAGATGCAACTTGCACCCGAGGAAAGCCGAAAGCCTACTCGTTCAGATGACGCCAGTTGCGGCCCCGCCCATTCATAAATTCACAAATTTGCATACGGGTGTGCCGATCGTATTTAATAAGAATCGGGAGACGCCGCGCGTGCCTCGGTCGGGGAATTACCGGAAGTTGTATTTCTCCATAGGATTGTACAGCGCTGCACTGGCAACACGTGTAAACAGTGTGTGTGTATGTTTTCGATAACGGAAGTGGCTGTGTGAGTGAACAGCCTAATTCTACCCGATACGGTTTGTTAAATTATTTTTTGATGAGTGTGCATCCTAAATTTTAGACTCATTTCTTGACAGACCGATCAACACGATGCCACGTTCAACAGGGAATAGTCAAGTTTGGTCCCATTTTTAGAAAAAGGGGCCCAAATTGGTAAAAATCATTCTTTCAAGAAACAAGGTTTATTGAAAGGTTTATTGACATTTAACTAAAGTTCATTGTGATAGAAACAAATTAATATTCAAGTTCTGATTTTATATTCATAATATTTTGCAGTTTGTTAGTTTCATAATATTAAATATTATTTTAGTATGCAAAATCATGTCCTTATTCAAAGCCAACATGACGTATGGGATATCCTTATTTAGAAGGCAGGGGCGCGGCAAGGCGCAAGCACATGAATTGTTTTCCCACAACGGGTTAGTTCCGCCCACATGACCTGTGATCGACCAATGACATTATTCAAAACGTGTTTTGTGACATGAACATCCATGTCAACTATATACGCATGCGCTCTGATCACGCCCACACCAGTGATCATTGTCTTCTGATATGATAGTCACGCCTGACACAGTCACGTGTGAGGCCACTGTAGCTGCGTGATGGCCAGGGTGTGCGCGGGTGTGATCAATTGGGTTTTCTTTTGTACACTTACCACACAGTCTGTGCACACGTCAAATTGCTGTCATAAAATTGTTGTGTGCGCAAGATGATCTAAATTAAAATGGCCGCCTTCATTGAAATCTGGGAAAGAATGTCAAAGCCAATCATCACTCGTGCACAATGTATATTGCATGTGTTTTAGCAGATGACAAAATGGCCAACAGCTCATTTGATGTGCATACATTCATTGCTCAAAATCTCCCAAAATATAATCTTCCATTCCTCACTTGACTATATTTTTATTTCACAGATTTAGTTGGGAAGAAGAGACAACAGAATATTCTAGTTTCTGCCATCATTGACCATGATGACATGACAGAGATGCTGTGTCTGTACTACTGATGGAAGGATCATTGTTTTCAGATCAACCAACAAGCAATAGCTACCACGGCTCATCAGCCTT